>VXBZ01009334.1:16894-81207 GCA_013399135.1 Heliornis fulica | reverse complement strand
GTTTAAGAGCTGTTTGTACTTCTCAGTATCTGACTCTGGTTTCTGTGTGTATAAAGTAGTGTAATAAATTGGAGGGTTTTCTTGCTTTCCTTCTGTATTGAGTCTGTTTTGTCTGTAACACTAACTGTGGAATGATCTCTCCCTGTCCTTAGCTCAATTCCAAAGCCTCTCAGCATGTATTTTCTAGCCTGTCCAGATAAGAGGGGAGTGATTGAGCTAATTTGGTTGGAATCTTGCCTCCATGCAGGGTCAAACCATCACATCCTGGTTCTCAGATCAGCCTTTCACAACTTTCTATGAACAGACTTGTATTAAAAAAAGTGGAGAAGGGGAGAAATTCTATCCATACCTTCTGAATTACTGTTAATTTTTAAGTCCTAGTCTCATAAAAAATAATTAGTAAATTAGCAATGAGTTAATGAAGATTATTTTTTTTTTTCCTAAATTTTCAGCTATTTTGAGATCTCTTGCTCTTCCCTGGAATTAATTTTCTATGTTCATAGGTAGTTTGCTACACTATGCCAGTGTGCAAAGTTATTTCACATTTACTCTGATATGTGCCAGTGCATGGGCTTGCTGGTAAACAAAGTAGTTAATTGTCATGTTTGCTTCAGTGATTTTCTTCAAGCAAGCATATCTGCCACTCAGATTGTTNATTTTTTTTTTTCCTAAATTTTCAGCTATTTTGAGATCTCTTGCTCTTCCCTGGAATTAATTTTCTATGTTCATAGGTAGTTTGCTACACTATGCCAGTGTGCAAAGTTATTTCACATTTACTCTGATATGTGCCAGTGCATGGGCTTGCTGGTAAACAAAGTAGTTAATTGTCATGTTTGCTTCAGTGATTTTCTTCAAGCAAGCATATCTGCCACTCAGATTGTTTTATGTTTGTTTTGTTTTCTTTTCTTTTTTTCTAAATTAATACCCAGTACAAAACTACAAAGAGATGAAGCAAAATCATGATCTATGAACATATTTTTAAACTTACCACTGCTCTTTAAAAATATAATAATAAGTACGTTGTTTTGTAACAGGTTAATCCCAGAAAATAATGGTGAATGTCTGGTAAAAAGTTCAATTCCAAGTTTATGTCTACCTAAATAATATCAATATCAATATCAAAGCAAGTATACTAACCCTACTAAAACATAAAATTCCACACTAAAATAGAAAGTTACATGTTAATTTGTAAATTAACAAAAATGTATATATACTGCTACTGGCTTGATTTTAAACTATTTAAACTTAGGCTAAATACTGAATATATTATTTAAACTATTTAAACTATTTAAACTTTTTAAACTTAGGCTACATACTGAAAAATCAAGTTAAGCCTCTAGTCACCCTCAGAAAGCCAGTGTGAGTCTGTGGGTATCTAAAGAAGACAATTGTCATGCCTAAAATTTTAATTACTTTGAGAGTTAACTTGTCTCTCTATAGAGGAAACTTGCAAATAGGACACCAATTGAGATATCTCAATGAAGCATTTATGGATAGTTCACAAAATTAATGAAAGCCCTATTCCTTGTGGCTTTAAGGGCCACAAGTTTTAACATACAAAACTACAATGTAACCAAATACAAGCAATGAGCTATTCAACAAAACCAAATTTAGCAATAGTTTTCAGTTCTGGATTCATGCAATTAGCTTGTATCTAAATGTGAAGTAGATGGCTTCATAATCTACTGTTGCTATATCTTTACTGAGATATAGTCAGTTATCTCTCTGGGATTTGTTAACTAGATTCATTACCAGCATCCCCATTAGATATAAATGGAATTTTAATAGATCTAACTCACATAAAGACATATTTATGAATGATATCTAAAGTTAAGGTGAACTGAAATGGTTAACTCTGTGAAATGGATTGGGTTGATTAATCTTACTATAAGAGACACTGAAATAGCAGATTTTCAATATCAAAAATATAATGGGTAATCTTTAACTAGACGAAGAAGCAGTGCTAAGATTATCATACTGGATAAGATCCAAATAGGGAGGAAAGTGCCTGTTTCCTGTTGAAGTCCCAGACAAAAATGCCCATGGCCTGTCCTTTAGCCTTCCTATAAATTGTAAATTGCTTCAGCTCATTCAAAACTTTCTTAGTGGACAATTGGGACTTCTTGTTTGTTTTGATTGGTTGGTTGGTTGGTTGGTTGGTTGGTATTTTTGTGTTTGGTTTTGGGATGGGTTTTTTTCCCTTTGTATTTCAAATGGTGTTCCTGAAACGTCCAGGAGAATGGCAAGATAGATGTTAGCTCAATGAATGTCAACCCAAACTTTGTTAATATCTCTCTTTAGGAAAAGAGCTACTCAATAAAATTTGTCAGAAAAATCTATTTAGGTCAGACAACAGCTAATTCCATCACACTGTCTGCAGCAACATTATACTCAGTTTGCATCTTTTACAACACACCTGTCTGGTCATAACATACACTTACAAAACCAGAAACCTAAAGACTTCAAGACTATATGTTATGCTTTCAGTATACTGCATCCTTGTGGACCTTTACTGGTCTCCTTGGTTCGTGTCTGTCTTGTACTGAGGAGCACAGACCTGGACATTACTCCAAGTTGTGGATTTGCTAGTGTGAGTGGTGAGCAAGGATCACCTTCCTCATTATGCAGGCAATAATTCTTCTAGCGCACCCGAGGATACCATTAGCTTTCATTGCAGCAAGGGCACAATGGTGGGTTAGGTAGAACTTGATGTGCATCAGGATCCTTTGGTCCTTTCTTGCAAAGTTGATTTCCAGATGGATTCACCCCAGTATGTATTGGTGCTTAAAGTTGATCTTCCCAGATGCAGGACTTTGAACTTCTCCTTGTTAAATTATGTGAGAAACCTGTTGGCCCATTTCTCCAGCCTACATTAAACATTAAGAAATATTGAATCTTTTCCATTTAAGGGATATCTAAAATTTTTCAGATTTGGTTCTGGTAGCTAAGAATCAGTTCAAATTCCCAACCATTTCACTGAACCATTCCATATATCCCTAATGAGAAATGCTTGCAATCTGAAAGGTAAATTTGCCTAACAAACCATTTCAGGTACTTTTGTTTAATCTGTGTTAATTATTCATTACTTTTTATTGTTATTATTATTAAAAACCTGTCCTCATTTTAGTTTGTGACCTTTTATATACTCAGCACCTGGATAGTAATTTATTTTCTGTCTGCTGAAGCATTATTAAAAGTACCTATCCTACTACAAAAAGCACAATCTCTTTGTCTTCCTTGCAATTTTACACAGATTTCTATTTCAGTACTGCTTCTAAAATTATTATAGAGAATTCCATGAAAAATTGAGCTTAAGGAAATTCTGTAATAAAGGTGTGAGGCTTTTTTCCCCATATATAGAAAATCAGATATCTTTTTTTTAATTGTATTTTAAGTCATTGAAAAGAAGCCTTGTATTCATTTTACTAATTCTCTTGCATGTCTGTAAGGTGCAAAATATGAAGCAGTTATGGTAAATTTTAAAATATAATCACAGCATAATTAAGCAGACATTTAGGATGAAATAGAGAATAGGCTAATTATTCATGCTCCCTGTTCCGAGTTCCACCAGTAGAGAGGATAAACATGTGTTCTTGATAGGCACACATAAACACATCTATACAATATAAGTATGGCCAGACGTACACACTGAGTCAGGAAACAGCACCCATGCAAACATAAACAGCACCCACAGCCTTTTTCTATTCTCCTCTAAGGCAGCTCAAGATGAAAGTCTGTTAGTGGATCCCTTCGATAACTGGACTTAGATGTTCAGTGTGTCCCTAAATCCCCTCTCTCCTCAGCTGCCCTATGACCCACAATCCCAGCCATGGGACCATTGGCATATAAACCTTCAGACACACACAGAGTTACACAGAATATACAAAATACAATCTCAACCCCAAAAATAGAAGTGGACTTCAATACAAAAAAATGGTCAGCAAGTGCAGACCATGGTCAGACAAATGTGCATCTCAGCAGCCTGTTTACATGGAGCCACACCCTTTTAACCCTTTATCCATGATTTTTCTTTCCCAAACAGCCTTGATGCCTCCTTTTCCTTTCCTTTGTTACTTCCTCTAAATATCCCACACGTCCTTTACAATCCCCAAAAGTACTCCCTCTGCATTTCTGAATGTGTCCTGTACACAGTGGGCAGCAACTCCTCTCAGTCTGTAAGGTGATCTGGAGAACAAATTCCATTTACTTATGGTGATGTCTGTCATTCCTGGCCCATCAGCCTGAGTATCCTGGGAGGCAGAATTGGGTTTCTTGTTTCTCTGAATAGGTTGTTAGGGTTGCCCTGTTTGCCATTGTTCCTTTGTGCTCCTTCATATCTATGGAGATGAACCTTCTATCATATATCCTATCACATTAATAGAATAATTTTAGGCCTAACTGAGAAAAAGCAAGGCATTAGAATTTTGACTAAGACTCATGATCTTCTTGCAGAAGCACCAAGTAAATTCAAAGAACTTTTTCAGTTTTTGTTGATAAAAAACAGTGTCAGATTCCAATATTCTGCAATAAATTTGAGGATGAAAACCAATGGAATTAGGCATTTCTGAGCAGCAATTGAACAATTAAAACAAGTTATGTATGTGATCCCTCCTGTCCTCCCCATCTACCCACACCACTAATTACCAGCTAAAAAGTCACCACCTTCTAATCTCTTCCTCCTTGAAATGTCTTTGTTTCAAGGTTCTGTCCTTAGCATTGAATCAAATTGTTTAATGGATATAGGTTTCACTGAAACATAGCATAGAAGATATTGAGAAACATGCTTGTTTTTTTTTTTTTTACATGCTTAGTATCAACAATTTGTCGGCTATATCGAAGAACATCAAAACAGGAATTAGAAAAGATTAAAATCATGTTTTGCCAAGATTCCCTTGGATGCTAGTTTGGGAGGGGGGGGGGGAGGTTACAACAAAATGTAGAGATAAGTGGTAATGTGATATATAACTATATTAAAGATTAAAGAAAAGACAAAGAAGTAAGCCCTTATAATTAATTTACTGCAAGCCAATAGCAAATATGCTTTATAATGTAATACAAATTAATGTGTAATTTATTTTGTGCATGAAAAGTACATGGAGCTAAATTACATACCATAAATATTGTCCAAGGGACCTTTGAACAGTGTAAAACACAGAAAAGAGAAAATTCAGCTTCAGAGAGGGAATAACATCCAAAACCCCAGTGCAGATGACAAAATATTCTTTGAATAATCTATCAAGAGGTGAAACAGAAGATGTGATTATATTACGATATTATGAATCTGTTGTTCTGGGTTTGGGTTGTTTTGGTTTTTCAGGGTTGGTTTTTTTTTTTCAAAAGAATCATTAATGTATAGTGAGATGGGAAAGAAAATATCATACTTTGATACTCTTCCAGTCCTGGTTGGTTTTTTTTCAGATGCTTTCCATGACAAGTTCACAACCGAAGAGTAACAGTGATGAACCCTAATTTAGTTAAAAATTATCTGATCCCCCCTCATAAAACCAATTATTCATACACTGCCGTTAGAGGTGCTTTCAAACTTTACAGCCTATGTGTCTAATGTCCCACAGTCACACATCTTCTGGCCAACTCCAGTGCCCCCCTTTAAGTACAAATCATATTTCTCATATCAATTTCTGAGGGAAACGTTGAGGGTCTGGCAGTCAGAAAATCTTTAAAGGTGAAGTCTCTAGAGCGTTCCCCAGAGTTAGGACAACCTTCTGGGGTGCTATGCAACAGGTCCCCATACATTCAGTTCTGTGGTCAAAATAGACAAAAAAGAGGCTTTAGAATATATTAAGCCTATGATGCTCCTGGGAACAAGTGTAAGCCTCAGCAAACAGTTCCGTAAAAAATTTTATTGGAAGAGCTACACATTCAGTCCATCTGTGAGCAGGCCACTGTCCGATCTGCAAAGTTAAACTTATAAAGGAAAGGGATAAATTTTATGCTGTGATTCATGCAAATAATTTCCATTTGACAAAAATGGGGGGCAAAAACTTTATTTAATTTTAATCATCTGAAACTTAGTCATACTTGGGCATCATGACAAAACAATTCTTACGTACACCTTCTCATCAAGGACAGGGTTTCCTTTCACAAGGAGACTCAGAATTGTTAATTGTCTTGTGGATCTCTATAGTGATAAATATAGAGAGCCTTAATATCTAGATACCTGTGTTTTGGAGAAGTCATGTTAAGTGCAGAGATTCCCATACAAATATATACTTTGGAAGTACTCTTTCAGTACCTTTTTTTTTTTCAATTGAAGAATCAGTTTTTAAATAGAGATGAAGATGAATTTGATGGAGGTGTTCTGTAACATGCCAACTGCCTTTCACTTATAATATAAAATTAAGTGTTATGAGAGTAAAAAAATAGCTCTACATTGAGAAACAAACTATCAAGTTTAGGAAAAAATATTAGTACCTTTGAAAATCTTAACTTTAAATACAACCAAACCTTGAAAGTTATATATCTTTCCTGAACAGAATGCTCGCAATGTAAGAGATGTGTTTAATAACAAAGAGGTCTTGAGGGCAGGAGTCTGGCAGGGTGGTAACAGGGACTTTTCATTTCAGTCTGAGAGGAGAAGAAACAATCAGAAATAAGCAATGTCACCACAGGAAGAATAAATAGCTCCACTGAAGAACTGAGCATACAGGAGTCAGTGTTAAACAATCAATTTTAGGAATAGCATGTGATTTTCCATAAAACATCTGATTCTATTGAAATGAATCTATTTTATCCCTGTTTCAGACTAAATTAGGGATGTACAAATCAGTTATTTGATAAGTTGTGTAATCTATTCAGACAGGGTGAACTTTACAGCTAATGAGCCAAAGCAGAATGGTGATTTTTTTCCACTCTCCCTTACACTTGTCTTAAAGCTGAACTACAACAATTTTTTTCTACATAGCAGATATATCTCACCTGTTACAAATTAGTTTAGAAATAAAAATAGCCTTTTCACTGCTGAGAAAAGTGACTTATAAAAAAAGGTGTTGCAATATTTTTGTTATTAAGAAAATTTATATATAATTAATATTTACAGAGTAAGCATTAAGCATTTATTTCATTAAAAACTGTTATCCTAGTTAGGGTGAAGCAATCAATGTAACATTTAAATCTTCTTCTCACCTAGCTTGTTTTTTTTTGTTAAGAAATTTTATAAAGTCTTGTAATATTAGTGGAAACTCCTTGACAACAATTAAAAGACTTTTTCTGAAATAACATTTTTTTTTCAGTCTGGGCTTATAAATTTGGTTCATATTCCAATAAATATCAACCTTTTCTGAGAATACAGTTAGAGAAGACAGAGAGAGGTCTTCTAGTACTTATTGGTAAAATATTTTGAGGCAAATACAGTCATCAGTCTTGTATAACAACCCAAGTAAGCTTGCATTCTGTATTACCCACTTTTTCTGAGACAGATTCATCCAAACAAAACCCAAAAAAACTTTGGCCCCCACTCTGCTGGTGTATAGATAGTGTTTTTGACATATTCAGGGCATGCTGGATTTATTTAACTTATACAGATTTTTTGCATCAGCAGCATATCTGATTTACACACAACACATTATATATATTTCATGTATATTATGCCAGTGATCTCTGTACTATAACATGTTTGATGTTTCTGGTTGTCCTGTGGCCCCATCAAGACTTCAGATTCTGAAAAATATGTCAGAAGTCCTCAAACTCCACTTGGACAAAATTTATTTGTAGAAAGAAAAAGAAGTGTCTTGGCAAACAGGAACATATGGTAGGCAGAGTCTTATTTCCTGCAATCTTATTTTCTTATATAAAATGATGAAGCTGTATGAAATGAACATTGACTATGAATCAGCTTCAGAAATGCTACCCAAGAAACTCTTCTGGTCAGAATTCATAATTGTTCCATTCTGCTTCTTTCTGTGCTTGTAGTACTGTGTATAGCCCTACTTCACACTTTCTCCCCACACCACAAACCCAAGACAATAGCTATTTTCTATAGCACATATTTAGGTAAGGCTTGAAGATCAAAACACTTTTATTACAAATGCAGACATAATTAAGATTTTAAAGGTTAATTCCTAAAGCATTCTGCTTGCATTATTTTTCATTCTTATTATTCTGAAATAGCCTATCTGTCTTCTTACATTTTTACTTCAACAGAAGTTAACTCTTAATTCTAAGGGTATGTGGAAGGAGAATTCTTTAAAGGGTACCCAGTAGAAGAGCCATAAACTAGAAGGCACAGACCCAAACCCAACCAGCAAGTGATAAGGGAGATCCTGGTAAGAACGCAAACCTGGTCAGTGACGTGAATTGGTGAGAGCAGGTGGGGAGTGAAGATGTTTAGTTTTTCAGCTGGGATTATAGAGACAGAGCAAGAGACACACAGAGACATAAAACCTGAACAATTAATCAACAAAGGCAATAACCAAAAGCTAACTTAATCAGTCATGCTAATTAATGGGCTATCAAGAAACTTCAGGCAAACTGGGACTTTATAAAGGATGAGGACCCAAAATGGGGAGTCCTGCGTGTTGGAGGGGGTCAGTGGGACTACCTCAAAGTGCAGGGAGAGAAGGTTAGGCAGAAAGGGGCATAAAAGGAGCTGTGTGTAAAACAGGACTGGTCCACATACTGGTATATCTAAGCCCAGTACCTTGTCACCTCAGCCTGTCCTGTGTTCTTATATCTTCTCATTAAATCTTTTGTTACCTCCTTCTGCAGTCTCACTCTCTCCCACATGTGTGTGCTGCAAGGACTCAGTGCCAGCTGATGATGAGGTGAAATGTGTGTGAGTGAAATTTGGTGTCAGTTACTGAAGTCATCCCAAGGGATGGCAAAGGGAGGAAAGAGGAAACCGAGGGTGTGGGATGACATGTCATTCCCTGGTAGGAGGTATCAGCTAGGGAAAAGCAGCAGCTGCATCTGTAGCTCACAACCAGGTTCCCTGGCAGGGACTGGGATACAGCTACTGAGGCAGGAGGGCCCCTTGCCTGGATCAACTGGGGAAGGCAGCACAGTCCTAAAATTCTTAACACAAATCATTCTCAACAGAAATCATTCTGAGCACAAATCATTGTCAAATTCACTGGCCTGTGGATGATGTAGGAGGTATGTAGGGAGACAGAACAATTGCTACGGTGGAGCAAGATGTCTCACTACTGCTCTTGTCTTTTGTTGCCAAATCATTGATGTCATTGGTTTTGTCAGACTGAAAATCGTGGTACAGGCAAAAATAAAGCACAACTTATAGGCAGAGCTGAAAATCTACTGTCAGTTCAATCCATGTTTTAGAAGTATAATAGTTCACATTATTAATCCAATGACAGAAATATTGATTCCTGGTCTAGATTGCTGAAGTAAATTTCAGGAAGACAGCTCCTGCTGTCTGGGGTGGTTTGAGATTTGTGATGGAGTTCTTGTCCTCTTTGGAAAAGCATGATGCTGATGCTGACGTTGGTCCTTACTTTCTCCTTAGCCTGTGGGTCCCATTTGGAGATCTGGATCTGCAGTCCCTCCCCGACACTAGCTGCCTTCCGGGGGTCCCCACAGGATAGGGCAGTAAGAGGGAGGAACCAGCTGCAAACAGCCAAGGCTACCCCAGCCTCCATGAGAGACAGCTGCTGTGCCCCTGCTGGGGCTGGCAACAGAGAGTGAGAATCTAGATGGTTTTTTAAGTCTTCAGAAGCACAGTGACCTTGCTTGAAATCATGATCACCAATTCATATTCTGAACAGAGAAAAATGGCAATGCACAGACTGTTCCATTTGTTTTCTAAAGTTAACAGTCATCCTCTCCATGTTTTGTTTTTCATAGCCATAAGCACAGAAAGAAAACTGTTTCTATGGAAATAGAGAAAAAATTGCTAACAAAATTTTTGTTGCCATGTATTTCTAGCACAATGCTACTAATAGACTGACTGTTTAGTACTGGAAAAAGCTCACAGAAATGATGAATCTAGGTTATTAATTTAGCAAAATGATGCATCATCTTTGTGGAGGGGTTAAGTTGCCTAGGTCCCTTGGGAGCAGAGGTTTGTGAATAGCTCTTATAACACCATTATTCTGAAAACTGACTAATTCTGATACAAAACTCTTTGAAACACCTCAAAAACTAGAATCCTTCAAGATTTATGACTGCAGTCACCCTGTCTGGAGGTGCAAATGTCCTGTTCTGTGAAACTGTGGAAGGGGAGCTGAATCACACCATTTTGACAGAGAGAAATCTACTCATTTCCTAGAGAGTATTATTACACAGATCAAATCCTCATTCCCTATCTTATCCTATGACTATTCCCACAGGCTAAAACTTTTACACAGAATTATTTCTGTTGCCTCAAGGAGCAGAAGAATTGATTCCTCATAGACATTCCTTTTTGCTTTTAAGATTCAAAACTGGATATGCAAATAAGTTCTGTCAAATGCTAGTGGCAATGTACTACACATATACCATGAACTGTAATTATTATTTATCATTTCTTATTGTTTTAGCACCCAATAGTTTCAAATGGAGATCTGTGTTTCTTCTAGCTTGACAGCTTTCTGGAGTTTAAAATCATGATCTTTTACCATTACTAATTTCATGCATCTTGCTAAATCTAACATGACAACAGAGGATTCTTTGCTGAGTAGATAGTTCAGATAGCACTCACATCTGCTCAAAAGGATTTTTTTGCTGGCTTTGGCAGTGCAATATTTCTGCAGCATATTTTTATAGACATTCATTTTTCAGACTGACCCAGAAAAATAAAAATACCAGATACATGGTAAAATATTTATTTACACTTAGTGAAAATACATTCACTTTGGTCTTACCTTTAAATTATTTTAAACTGACTACAAAGAAAAGATAGAAGCTACAGAGAGAGGCATTTATGATCTTTAAACTCAAAAAGCTTGTATTTCAAAATTAACAACCTTATTGAAAAGGAACATCATTTTAAAATTACTTGGAAGTGATTACACTAGGAAATAATACAAAAGCCAGATAAGGATTTGTCACTCTCGTTAGCTTTCTGTAACTTTAAAATTAATGACTTTTCTTTAAGTCTCAAGTATGCAAAAGTAAGGAAATAATTCATTTACATGTTTAACCTTAACCTTAGAAATTTTTACAACGCAGTAGTTCTGTTCCAGTGCTAAAAGTTACAGGATTTTGTCCTGATGGAAACTTGAATCTAAACAATAGCTCATGAGATATGCTGAAGCGTACAAAATATGGCCACATTATAAGAAACATTATAGTTTACCCTCAAAAATACTGCCTGATAGCATATTTATCAGGTTTAATTAAAAGGAGAAGAATGCTGTTGGCTAACCGAGGAATACAAGCCATCTAATTATTCATAAACTCCACTGCATTTCCCATCTGAGGTAGTTCCAGGTAAACATCCTTCATTAAGTTCCTGTTGTTCAAGCGTTGATATGCTATGAAGGAGTAACTTTCCTCCCTTATCCCATTATAATTTATTTAAGACATAGCAGTTTGGTGTCTGCAGAGAAAAAAAGAGTCATTAATTTTACCTATGCAGTTAATGTTTCTCACGAAATAGACGACACATGATTTAGATACTGGCAGCGTTACACTACATTTCCAATGAAGCATTCTTCAGCTTATACCTGAGACACAGAAAATCCCCTCAGCCTCCACTAACCCTTTCCTGTACTGGAAGAGAACAATATCTAAGGTCTGCTTCTCTATACATGTTTTTTTTCTGTTCTCTTTAGAAGGTAGTAAGGAGTTCCTGCTTCTCAGTACCATCATTTATACAAACTAACACAATTTTCAGTAGTTGAGGTAAGCAAAATAATCTCGTGGGTGTTTTAGGTGCTGGGTTTTTTCTTAATTTAGGGAACTACTCTGCAGTCATCTGTGGGTAGCAATTTCAGCATCCAGTGTAATTTCAAAGTCTATGAGTCAATGACTCCATGAAATTCTGTTGTAGCCTGGTTTATATGGGTTTAAATCAAATGCCTAACCACACATTTAGGATGGGACTGGATAAAGGGAGTTTTGGACTGACTTCCACGACATGTAATCTTTCTACTACATTGATTAGATATACAGGAGATGAATAGAGATGGGCAAACAAAAATTTAGATGAAATTTTAGAATTTCTGGTAGACTGACAGCAATATTGCGTAGTGTGAACTGGGATTTATATGCTTTAATTCTATTCTTAATTTTTGGAATTTTGTCATTAGAACATTTATTTGACAGAATTGATTTCATTCCTATTAATTTCTTTGGTTTGGGTTTGGGTTTGCTGATTTTTTTTTTTTTTTAAGTCCTAACAAGTATAATCTAAAAAAAATAAAAATAGGAAAGACACATAGGTCTAAATATTCTTAGGTATGTGTTGAACCCATCAGATAACTCGAGCTGCTTTCAGAAGTGCCTTCTGAACTCAGATATGTTCTTGAATTTACAGTGACCAGTCTCAAAAAAGAAGTGCCTGCACTGTCTGCTGATAGAAGGGGTTTGAGGATAATTTCCTCCCACACCCCAGGACATCCCAGTTGTCCTAACTTTCAGTGACCCGTATTTCCACAGAAATATATTTCTTATGCCTGTCACTGTCTTCACTTCAAAAGGCAGTTCAGCGTTTTAAGCTCCATGTAGAAAGAAATGCATACCGCAAAGCCACATGCACTGGATCTGTTCTAATCATCCTTATGGTTTATGATTTTTCTATTAGTTTCCTGTCCTGTGTTAAATCAAGAAGTATTTAACATTGTATTTGGTGGATAGAAGGGAAAGATTCTCTTTAACACCCTGGCAAGGACTTCAAAAGCATTTAGTTTTCTTCACCAACAACACAGGTTGATTAACTCCTGAATTTGGAATGCAAAGATCTAGTTGCCAGTGGGAATCTTTGATTGTCCAAATCCAAAACTAGAAATTTAATGGAGGAGGTTAAAATTAACTTACATGTTTGTTTCACTTTGAGCTAGCTCCTCCCCCTCCATCCCAAGAAATTAAAAGTATATCTATAATTGCAGAAGCTTCTGGGAAATTCAGGCAAACAAACCACTGCTGTTCTGTCTGTTATTCTTTCCAACAGAAAAGAAAAAAAACATGCTTGGTCTTTCAGAAGGCTTTTTCAACCACAGATAAAGTTTAAAGCAAGTAACAGATGGAAATGAAAGTAAATTTGGATTTGATTGTTTGTTTCCCTTTCACTTCTAGAACTATCTTCTGGCCATGAACCATTGTGTTGTTCAATAATCTGGCCATAACAGAAGCTAATTTAGCAATGAATTTGTCTACTCTCCCTTTCCACTTATACTTCTTCTGGAAAGAGATTAAGGATTTGTCCCATTTTCAACATAAGAAAAGCTCATGTCTCAAGAAATTTAAAAAGTAAAAAATTAGTTGTGGGTGGTTACCAGAGCACTGTCTGTACATGTTTAAGGGAATATGTGAGTTCTAACGGTTTGCATATTTTGTACAGTGGAATTTCAGTGACCTTAGAGTTGTACACATGAGTCTCTGTGATAATAAATCCACGGCTTAAAGTTTAGTGAAAGTGTATGGGGTTGTATGAAAGAATCCTGGAAGAGCAAGTACAATCTGATAGAAATGGCCTTGAAAGTGCAAGAATAGGACAGTAGCCAAGGTCCCAGGCTATAATCAGATATGAATGATGATTAATTACTGTGTATATGGAACAAAGAACAAAGAAGTTAATAAACCATTAGTAAATGACCCAAGCAAGTCCAAGAGAGAGGAGAAAGAACATGTCCAAAATCAACACCACACCACACCCAGTAAAAAATAAGAGGAAACACCAATCATCACCCTCATGCTCCTACTGCTGAAGAACTGGGCTGGTGGCTACTTGAAGTTTTTGAAAAGTGAACAGGCACCAGATAAAGTGGTAAGTACTAGAGTTTGTATTTGTCAATTCAAGCTTGCCAGTTGCAACACAATCATTATTTTAAATTACTTATGGTACCTATTTTGATTGCACTGTAACCATACTGTAGAGACTTAAGTGCAACATCCTTGTCCTCTGTAGCTAAACTAAATTGTGCAGACTATGTAATCTGGCACTTCAACCTGGAGAACTAGTTGTTAAAACTTGAATGCAACAATCTATTTCCAGACAAACTGTCTGTTCTGTACAGCAACAATATCTACAGTTTACAAACCCCTTCGATTTAACCTGGAATTAACCTTCTATAGAAAAAAAATGTATTTTGAATGTAAAGACTCTTGGTGGAAGATCACATCTCAAAAATACATTTGTGCATAAAATATCTCTCATCTACTGTTACTGTCTTCCCTTTCCTCCCAACCACTTACGTATTAACATAACATGATTATATTTAAACTGTGTTTCCTAAGTTTAGCTATGAGATGACATGTGTGACAGTGGGAGCTATGGAAAATAAAAAACTATACCACATACATAGCTCCCCCTACACATTAGAATAGTTAGGCAGATAAGGAATGAAGCTAGATTAATATTTTTTGACAAAGCTATTCTTTTTCTAATGCTGCATACTTTAAAAATGATTGTTTAATAATTTATTGCTAAGTCATTTCCCAGATAAAAATTAGTCTAGCAGACATTTAATTCCTCTGGTCCTCCTTTTCTTTAGTCCTTAGGGAAGAGATGCTTTTTTTCTATAAATTCTATAAAGTAACAAGAATTAATTCAAGTGTCCTTTTGACTAGTTCTGTTGCTTTAGGGTCAATTTCCTTATGCTTTGCTGTACTGGAGATAACAGAAAACTTGTTTCTTGTTCTTTATTTCTTCTGACCTACATTCTTATCTCCTTGTCAAAATTATTTGTATGCAGTATGTGATTAAAATTAACTTTTTTTTTTTCTTGGTGATGACTAAAGAAAAAAAAAATTAACAAGCTACTGAAGACATTTCCATACCTATTAAATTTTTCCCTTTTCCTCTTCTGTAATGAATCTGTGTTCTTCCTATGTTTTCCCATAAATAGACCCTTGTCTTGTTAACTCTATCTTATAATATAGATAACTTTAAATCTTAATCTCTCTAGCTTTATCATCACATATTAGATCTATTTCTCCATATTGATCTTTCCTAATGTGATCATCTTTCCACTTTCCCGATCTCTTTTTGATTTCCAAGTCTCATTGCACTCATAATGATATCACACTATTTTCTAATGACTCTGTAATTTTCACATCAGTATACCATATTAAATGAATTTCAGTTCTCTTCTACTATTTTTGCCTACAGATTATTTCCCTAGCAATTCTATAAACAACAGATTTCAAGTATTAACTACAAATCCAGTAGTTAATCTATTAATCATACATGTTTTGAAAATATGTGTTTTATTTAAACTAGCAGGACTTCAAAATGAAAGCTTGATTTCTAATATTCTTTCTAGTATTTTAAGGGAATTCTTTGTGTTTAATTATAACTCTAAGTACAGAAGTAATTTTCTACTTTAGACAACTTGTAGGTATCAGTGAATCAGTTGATATCCTCAGATGAAAGCCCACACATAGTTCTTTTCAAAATAAAGGTATGTTGAAATTGTTAAAACAAAGTCTTATCTTCATCAGTTCAAACAAATATGGCTACAGTTATATTTAATGCATACTGCTATTAACAAAATTACTGACTCACACATTACTTTTACAGATTGCAGTTTAATATTTTTAAAAGATAATGTACTCATGTCTCAGTGTAGTATTTTTTGTAAGAATGTATAATTTCTAAGAAGAAATCAATTACAGTTTAGCCAAATACAAATCCTCCATGAAAGATAATGTGAACTTAGAAATAACAACAGTAAGTACATCTGGTGTCCCACAAAGCCTCATTCCAGTAAGAGATTTATCACTGCCAATTCTCTGATTGAGTGACAATTATGGTAGGATTCAGGTCACAGGTTGGAATATGTATAATCTATAAAATAAGTAGTATGTACATCTGAGAATGATACAACAGTGGTGTCTGTAAGCTAGTCATTTAACCTCTTATTATATCCAAGACATAGTTTCAATACAGACAAATGTCTAGAAAACTCATTAGTAGATTGGATACATATTTTTAATTTAGGGAGAGCTGTGTGATGGGAGCTTAACAAGCCTAGGTCACATTTACACAGATGTTTTCTTTCTTTGCTCTGTAAGTAAAATCCTATTTTAAGGTTTACTTCATCTCCCAAAGCATAGATGTCTCATGCCAACTTAAATATCCTAGGACTTACCTCTTAGCCTTCATCTTCCCTTTCAAAGGGCCTGCAACTTTCCTTGGTTCAGTGTCATACCAGAAACCTCATGGAAATATCAATGCCAATGTAGAACATCTCAAACTGTATCCGATGAACCTCTATGGATGATTGACTTCATACAGTACTCCTACAGAATTCATGATTTTCAAAAGTTTTTGTCATGCACTGCAAATCTCTCTGGAAGTTTCTCTCAGATTTTAGCAAATATATACTAAACTATTAATCTAGACAGTCTGATCACTTGTATATAATTAGAATAATCTTCACCATGTCAGACTTTATTTTGCTTGACAGTATTCCTAAAAATTACTAGAACAGAAATGATCCCTTGAACCTTTAATGGCTAATCATTTTCTCTGCCAAGGATGACATACAAACCCCCTAGAAGTGATAATTAGACTACATGTGAGTTTCAGGTGATTGATTTGAGAGTCCATTGTCCTTGATTCTATTTCCTGTATAATGAAGCTAGCTTCTAGATCTGAAGAGGAGGACTTAGGAGGAAAATCTAGGCCATCAAGAAAATGTAAATATTGAACTAAATATTTTCCAGCTAATGTCAGTTAGAAAAAAAAAAGTATTTAAAAATTGCTTTCTTACATTTTTCTTCTCTCTTACACAAAAAAAAGCACTAATGTTCTCTTGTAGTTAACTTGAAATGTTATATCACATCCCTGATTTCTTCTTGTTTTTGAAGATAACTTCTAAAGAAACCCTTATTATTTTGTATTATAATAGAAGTAATTGTCAAAATAAATAATTTTATGAAAAATTTACCCAAAGTAAGTTTTTATGGATATGAAAGCAACATGTTTAGCCTTTTTATTGGTGGAACCCCTAAGAATATGCAAAATTCAAGCTTGTAGCATAAACCACATAAAACTGTTATTAAAGCATAAATATGAACCTATCATTAATTATAAGCAGCATCAAAATGAAAACGTTTAAATAGAAAATGGTTGTTAAAGACACATACTTCACTGAAATTTATTTTATTTTCCTTTAAAAGATTTAAATAGCCAGTTATAAAGTTATATGTAAACACTGCTGTGTTTAGTTTATTGAAGTAAATATCAGTATAGCTTTTAACTTACTGTTTTGAGAAACATTACATTTAAAATTATATATTCATCTTTTAAATCTTCCCTAAATTAACAGTAAGTATATCTATACTCTTAAATACTTTCTCTGCCTATAAGCGTGAAAGACACAGTACAGATCATATACCTGTGCTTTATTGCCTTTCAAAAAGGTGGCATTTGCTGAAATGTTTGGTGCTAATGGATCCTGCTCATGTCAAGCCCTGAACTGTGCCCAGGCAATTTTAGGAAAGTCATGTTTGACTCAGGTTAACCCATGTTGGGATTGTGCTAAAATTTAACAGCAAGGACAATAAAATGCCAACACTGTGGCATTTGCCACCTTTAAATTGCATAGATACAGATATTGCATACCCTATGACTTTCAGTAAGGTTAATCTAAAAATACTCCTATTCAATTTAAGGGGACTAATAAGTTCCTTAAAGTTATGCACTTAAACTTCATGTTGGATGGATGACAGAAATATCTTCATCACATTAGGAAATGTCATCTGTTTCAAGTAATCTCACAATCCTAAAAAAACATTATAGCATCCGATCTGAAGTTCACATACTGCTAGAAAAATATAGCTGGATCATGAAGAACATTTTCTAAAAAATGATAAAGAGGTGGACAATGTCCTTTGTTTGAATCTTAAGATCTGAGCTGGGATAACATGTAACGATGTTTCTGCTATTGTCTGTGGCAATATCAGAGAGTGTGTGTGTGTGTTTGTGTGTGTGTGTGTGTGTGTGTGTGCGCGCGCACGCGTGTGTGTGTAAAAGATTTATAAAAGACATTTCCAAAAGACAGGACAAGGGGCAATGACTTCAAGCTGAAATATGGCAGGTTTAGATTAGGTGTTAGGAAAAAATTCTTCCCTGTGATGGCGGCGAGGCCCTGGCACAGGCTGCCCAGAGTAGTTTTGGAAGCCCCATCCCTGGCAGTGTTCAAGGCCAGGTTGGATGGGACTTTGGGCAACCTGGTCTGGCAAAGGTGTCCCTGCTCATGGCATGGGGGTGGAACTAGATGATCTTTGAGGTCCTTTCTAACCCAAAGCATTCTATGATTCTGTGGTGTGTATGCTACAGTAAGAACTCAAAGAAAGAATCATCAGAAAATGAATGTTTTCAAGTAGGAAAGACAGAAGGCTTGAAAATAGTTAAAGGAGAGAACAATTTGCAGTATCACTAGACAACTTACAAGGCTTAGTTTTGCTTCTTTTTATTTAAGAAAAAAAAAAAAGGTATATCTCTTTTTCCTTCTCTCTTCCTTGAATTGGAAGCAATCAGACAGCAAAAGCCCTACATAAAAATATCCAAATCAGAAATCCAAAAAATTCCAAGATGAAAATTAAAAGCCCTGAAGTCCTAAGAAATGCACACTTCCTGCAGTACAGTGTTTGCTCTGATAGTTAAGATTCCTAAATTATATGGAAGGGAAAGGATGTTTCTTCTCAGTCCTGATCAGCTTCAGTCCCTGTATCTTTTGCCATTTGCCTTCAGTGGTATTTAAGACTACTACACTATGTCTCTTCTAGTTAATTGCTAAAGAAATTTAAGACAAAAAAGAAATTGGACAAGGAAATGCCCCCAATCAGAAGCAGAGGAAAACAGTAAAAGTAAAGGAAGAAAAGGGAATTATTAATTTTTTTTTACATCTTAGTATTACATCTATATACCTCAAGCAAGAGTCCATCCCATCAAACAGAATTATTTAGAGATGAGTTATTGCAGTTTGATATATATCACAACAGAGAAAATAAAGGAGAAAGAAGTTGTAGGAAATGCTTAAAAAAGAAGTAATATAATATATAAAGAGCTCAAGAAATGTTTTATTTTAATAGCTTTTTCCTTTCCTGCAATTTTCTTGGAATGTGAAAATAATTTTCACTAAGAAATATTTATATTAAAACAGCATATATTTTATTTCAGTATATTAAGCTGTGGCATAGAACAACTTTTTATCTTGTGGAATAGGTGCATAGCAAAAGTACACATACAAGCTAACCTGCCCTTTTTATTAATGTATACTACCATGCAGTTTGGGAAAGCAAAAAAATATGAGATAATATGAAAAAAAGTGTTATCACTTTATATTTTACAGTAGTATTTGCAATATTATTTCTGCCATTTTGAATGGATTTTCTAACACTTCCATAAATTTGGGAAAAAAAAAAAAATATATATATATATATACACCTCCCACTAAATACAAACTTAAGTGCCAGAATCTGAACTAATTTTATCACCATGTATTAAAAATAGTTGTTAAAATTACTTGACAGGATTCAGAACCTGTGCTTTGCTGTCTCAAAAGTTATTATTAATTGTACTGTAATAATGATACAAAATAGTTTGTGACTTCTGAGTATAATGCTATGTTTCCTCTTTGAATCTCTGTGATGAAATTTTCTGTTTAACAATCATATTCTATGATAGTATTTCCTTAGTTCACATACTCTACCTTACTGAAGCTGTGTGATGCACAACATTTCAGACTTGAAAGTGACACCTTACAGATCAATCCAGGACCTCTCTTAGAGACTCTAGAAATAAAGAATAAAAATCCATAAACATTTCTCTAGCATAATTGTTACTTAAATTTCAGACGCTTGCTTAATACTGTATTGAACCTAAGAAAACAAAACCAAAACCTCAATTATTTGAAAAATCCTATTTCCTAGATTAATTTTATTCATATCTAGGTGGCCCTCGTTGCTTTGAATTTAACCAGAAAAAACAGAAATATCAACTAAGACTACAGAATTTTCCCTGAAAAGAAAAACAGGATTTTAAACTCTCCTTAGTTTTAAGTCTATTGAGCCTCCTACATACTAAGAGAGAACAGATGCTCTAATAAAAGCAACACTATTTTCAGTGCTCTAGCAATTTCAATAATTGTTTATTTTATTCTTAATTAATTAAGGCAATGCCTTCTAAGACAAATCATATTATTGAAAAGCAGCTGGCTCCTGAGTACCCCAAAACTGCATAACCCTTTCACTACTAACCCCACCTTCTTCTCTTTTGTCTCTGACAGCCAACACACAAGAAGTCAGGAATACAATTTTGTTAAAGGAAGGAGTCTTATTCTACTGGAAAGGATCCTAATCAAGGTGTATAAAACATTGAGTTTCTGTTTCTTGAACTGTTTCTGTATTTCCTCTCGGGCTCTGAGTGGATTTATAAAAATGAAGCTACACATTGACATATTTGCTGAAGGTTTGCTTTTTCATCTTGATTCTAAAAATCTGTATTATTTACTTATCAGTATCTGGGTTTCAGCTGGACACTTGGTGTCCCCCTGTTCTTAAAGTAGTTTTTCTGTATGGATGAAGGCCATCTGCTGTAATGTAGAAATCATGGGCAATTCACCTTCAGACAGGACAAAACTAACTTATTCGTCTGTTGAATTGGGATAAAACATTGTCTTTAGTGTGTTTGGAGGAAATTACAAACCTGAAAAACATGCGGTGGGGTTTTTTGTTGTTGTGTCAGTGCTCTCTCACTGTGTAAATTGATAACAATAAATTCATTAGAAGTACTCAAAGATTGGCCATAAACCATACAGATACCTGATGAAAACCATATTGACTTGCCTGGAAATAAGAAATGCAAATTGAAAATTCATATCACTGTGCCATGGAAACTATGCTGTTACTATACCAACATTTGTAAAACCAATGTACTGTGGGAAGATAAAGTTTAAAAAGCTCATTCTTCCAAATATAAAGTATATTAGAATCATAGAATCATAGAATTGTTAAGGTTGGAAAAGACCCTTAAGATCATCCAGTCCAACCATTAACCTACCGCCACCAAGTCTACCCTTAGACCATGTCCTCAAGCACTGCATCTACCCATCTTTTAAACACCTCAAGAGATGGGGACTCAACCACCTCTTGATCAACTATCAACCATCAATTAAGCTTGATTAAACTTCTTGGAGGAAGGTCACAAACAATTTGTGTCTGTAGTTCCAACCATGACTCAAGAAATTTGCATTATTCACACTACTAGTCCCATTGATCCTGCTCAGGCAGAGGGGTTGGACTTAGTGATCTTTTAAGGTATCTTCCAGCTCCTAATATTCTGTGATTCTGTGATTGATTTCAGTGATACTATTGACATGAGCAAGATAAACAGATTTGGCTTTTGGGGTTTTTATCTTGGTCAAAAATTATCATTATGAGCAAATATTTGAGGATTTTTAACACAGAGATACACTTTCATTTAATTCAATTCAGTTGTATTAAATTAATGGAAATGCACTGATGAAAAAATTACTTTTTATTATAAAAGCTGGCCACTTTTTTTTTTCCTGCACTTCTGCTGAATGAATCTGCACTTCATTAAATCAGCAGAATATGTCTGTGAGGAAACAAGAAGATAGGTGAGATAAATTAATAGAACATAAACTACGATGGCTCTTAAGATTTAGAAATATGGCTAATGTTGTATTTGAACATTTGTGATTTAATGAAGACTTTACATCCTTTTTTTAATATTTAAGATCAATATTTTAATGGTTATGGTGAAACTACTACATATGAGAAAATATATTCAAAGTGTAGAAGAGTTAGCTTTTTCACACTGCCAAAAGAGCTGTCATTAAGACCTCTAAGCCATTTTAAAATGGATTACAGGGGCTTGTAAGGAATACTGGTATAGCATAATCAACAGTCCTGTACATGCACCAGAATAGAGTGGGAACCCAAAACAGTAGGTCTTTTTCATCACTAAAATCTCTGATTCTCTGGTATAGTTACATAATTACAATTATGTACATTTACATAATGTATAATTAAAATTATGTATAATTGTAAGTGCATGTGTGTAATTACAATTATGCATAATTACATAATTATAATAACATTCATGTTTCTGAAGATCTAACATCAGTTCAACTGAAATGAATTTTTTTCCTTTATTGAGTAGAAGAAAAAAAGCCAACACTACTATCACCATGCAATAGTATATAAATCCAAACTAGCCACTTTAAAAGGAAAACCTCTACAGGTAAGAAAAATCAAAATCAAAAGGTAATACAGAACATATTGGGATATATAAAAAAATAAAAATATCATTCATTCAGTCCAAAATGAAGAGAGACAAAATGCTTAGAAACTTTGGCCATTCCACCCATTTATTATTATTATATGAAAATAGATAAAATATTACAAAACAAGCCATGTAAATATAGATTAATTTCATCAGCAATGACTCATTTTCATTTTAATAATTAGAAATATAATAATAATCAAAGATCTTCTGGTCCAGTCAAAGCTTTGTATATAGTATTATTTTACTGGCTGAAATTCTACTTCATAAAAGACTTATTTTAATGCTTAACTTAAATAATTTGATTTAAACTTAAATAATTTAATTCTGGAAGAATATATGATCATCTAATTTTTAAGTTGAGCTGTTTCTCAAATACATTTTACAAATACAAATATATTTTCCACCAAATTTCTAGACAGATATCCCAAGATTTTGAAAATTTTTGTTAAAATGCATAAAATACAAAACCTGTCGGTAAAAAAAATGCAATAAAACAAAACAGGTGGTTTCTTGATAGTTTCTGATGACATAAAAATAATTTCAGATGAACACTTTTTTTATCCAGAAATAAAATTAAAATGTAAACAGCTGGAGATAGGCTTAAAAGATGAAAATCTAATTTGTGATTATTGCCAAATCATGGACACCTAATGCCATTTGAGGCATGTGATCTTACCCAGGGAAGCCACCTGGGATGGGCAGATATGGCAAATGACACAAGAGACTTTACTGCCCTTCTGCTTTGGCAGCTGGAGGTCAGACATCTCAAATGGCATTAGATGTCTTTATTTAGGCAGCTGAATCAATTTTCTGCAATTGTGTTTCATCTTTTTATTTTTTGCATAGATTAGATAGCAAGTAGCAGTATGCATCCAAGTGTGATTACACTTTGTTCTGAAATACAATCCCAGTAATAGTTTTGGATAATTTATGTGCCTCTTACATACATTAATGAATTAATAGGGATATTACTTATATTGGCAAGGGTTTTTTCAGGTTGGTTTCTGTTTAATTTTGTAAAAATAATTTTGGATTTGCCATGACACGCCAGATTTAAAAATAAATGTTCATAGTTTTCACCAATCATACTTAACACTCCCATGGAGTCTTTTGACTTTAGCCACTGTGAGAAAGGATTAAAAGGAATAATAATTAAAAATAAAAGCAAAACCAATCCCAAACAAAATACCTAGAAACAAAACTTAGATTGAGACTTCATAAACAACATTTCACACTGTACCATAACAGTCTTTAGTGCAGTTAGTTCAGCGTTCTAATACCATTTTATTCTAAGCATTATTCCTCTCCACTGATTTGCGCTAAGTGGCCTTTGAAAACCAGACATGACTTCATTTGTGATAAAATTTGGAGACACAGAAATTATAATATTCTTTCTATATTCACCTAGGGAATAAGTGAAAGAGGTATCTGCCTAACAAAGACTATACGTACATCTATTAGGAATCTGATATCTGAATAATTATAAAATCCTATAATGATTTGGGTTTGAAGTGACCTCAAAAATCATCTAATTTCAACCCTCCTGGCCTGGGTAGGGACACCCTCCACTAGACCAGGTTGCCCAAAGCTCCATCCAACCTGGCCTTCACTGCTTCCAGGGTGAGAGCAGCAACAGCTTCTCTGGGCAGACTGTGCCAGGGGCTCTGTAATTATTACAGGGAAGATTTTTTATTTTTTCCCTAATATCTAATCTAAACCTACCTTCTTTCAGCTTAAAACCTTTACTCCTTGTCCTATCACTACACTACCTGATAAAAGAGTCACTTTCCATCTTTCCTGTAGGGCCCCTTCAGGTACTGGAAGGCTTCAATAAGACCTCCCCAGAGCCTTCTCTTCTCCAGGCTGAACAAGCCCAACTCTCTCAGCCTGTCTTCATAGGAGACGTGCTCCAGCCCTCTGACCCTCTGTGTGGTCTCCTCTGGACTCACTCCAACAGCTTCATGTCTGTATTATGCTAAGGACCACAAACCCTTTTAATTACCACAATTACTTATAATTTATGTTTAGGACTCATGCTAACCCCTTCTCTAACAAATAAAACACATATAGGTTTCCGTGTTTACACTTAGAGAGGTGAATCCCACATTCTCATGCATACATTTACAACTAACTTGTTTAATAAATACTTCCTTATATATGGAGCTCTGGATGGCCCCATGACTATAGTTTACAAAGAGGACTGCTGTTGCATTCTGCCATTTAGTAACATCTTTTCTTCAATTTAAATCTGAGGAGAAATAATGGGATTATCTGAACCAATGCAGAGATCTGTTTGATGAACTAGCTACAAAGATCCAGGTATCCAATGCTGTTAATAAAAATGCAGGTATAGAATCTGTAAGACAGCTTGACTTATGTTATAAAAGATACCCAAAATTTCTTACAAACTCTAGAGCTCCAGCTTACAGCGCTTCCCATGCGAGACAGTCCTCCAGAAATTTCTCCAGTGTAAATCCTTCCCACAGACTGCAGTTTGTCATGAACTTCATGGGTCTGTTCCACAGGGTGAATCCTTCAGGAGCAGATTTCTCCAGTTTGAGAGTCCACAGGGTCACAAGTCCTGACACCAAACCTGATCCAGTGTGGGTATCTCTCTTCATGAGTGTATAGGTCATGTCAGGAACCTTCTCCAGCATGGACTTCTCCAAGGTCACACCCTCCATCAGGGTACATCCTCTTGCTCCAGCATGGGTTCCTCCACAGACTGCAGGTGGATATCTGCTCTATAGTTAACCACCATGGATGTTGGGTGACAACCTGCAGCACTGTGACCATTACCACAAGAATCTCTGCTCTAGCAGCTGGAACACCTCCTTGCTCTCCTTCTTCACTGAGCTTGGTATTTGCAGAGTTTTTCTCTCACATATTCTCACTTCTCACCTCCAATTGCTGTTATGCAGCTGTATTTAGTCTTTCTTAACTATTTTAACCCAGAGGCATTATCACCATCACTTGCAGCTGTCTGGCATTAGCTCCATTCTTACATCTTCTCACAGAAGCCAGATCTCGCCATGTAAACCAAATGCAGTAAATAAAGGGAGCAATTTCTCTTTCCCACTACATTTTTTTTAATGATTGATCCTCTCTTGAGAACTCCAGAAGTAGTCATTCATGTTGGCTCACTAGTAACAGTAGCTTTCCAAAGTTGATCCCAAATATCCAGTTGCACAAGTGCAAATGAAGGCAAGCTATAGTTCTTTTTTACTTAATCATTTGTTGACCACTTCATTAATTCTACATGTTGAGGACCATGTACCATATATAGTTGTAAATTGGCTAATTACATTATGCATATGCTGAGCACATGCTCAGATGCCAATCACTAAGAGTATTTTTTAATTAAATCCATGCTGTATATCTCAGATTGTCAGTTTGGACATTTTCTATTTTCTTTTTAAAGTATCAGCTGTCCTGTGTAGGCTTAGTTAGTTTTGATTGACTTCATGCATCCCTCCTCTTTAGTCTGTTATTTAGCTACTAGGTAGTCATAGACACATTTGTGGTCTTTTTTACATCAATTACATGATTTGTAAATTTGCTTATTATTTATTTTTAATCTCCATTTTGAGGTTAGAGCAGGACAAATGTAAGATTACTTTCTGGTTCAGCTGGATTCAGAGCTGAATGTGTTTCATTCATGAGACAGCAGAGTTCCAGACAAAGTTTGATGGGTAAAAAGATAAAAAAGTCTCATAGCATTGTGACTTTATCAGATCAATATGAAGAACAATGAAATATAAACAGGTGATACAGAACCACATCCTCTTCCTCACAGGTAGACACTCAGAGTAGTGAGACTGAGGAAAGTGAAAGGGTAACTGAAATTTAATACTCTAGCAGAAAATGAAAGAGGAAAGAATATTTAGAAGAATTGGAAGAGGAAAAATGGAAAAAGGGATTCTCACATCTCTGTGCTGAGTTACATTGGATTAGTGAATGCAATGGTTTTATTTGGTCTTGTCCTTTTTCCCCCCTAGCCATTAATGGAGATCAAAACACGTACTATATAATTAGAGTTAAATGCTACCACTTTGTAACTGGGGGTGGGGAGCAAAGAAGAAAAAAATAGGCTGTGTTTTAAGTTGTGCTTTGGAACTGTTTTGAGAGGACAAGGATTTTTCTTTTATTCTGGCCTAAGAAAACCATCAATACAGATAAAGCTAATTTTTCCACCTCCACCACACGTCTGGTAGCTTGTACCCAAACAAGCACCATGTAAAAGTATCTGGAAACATTATACGCATTTTACTCTCTTTATTCAACTTTCTTTCATCAAAAAGGCCATGGTGAAGCAGGTTGTCCTGCTGCAGTCCATGGAAGACAATGGGGAGTAGACATTCAACCTGTAGCCTCCATGGAGGACCCCATGGCGGAGCAGGGGAAGATTGACAGGGGTGACTCAATCTCTCTTAAAAGGACTCCTAGTGAGTTTCAACTGATAAGGAAGGATGTGCTAGACCTTGCAAGAGGGTTGCACAAGATATGAACAACTCAGTGTGAAAGGCTCTGTACTGATAAAGAACAAGGCCAGGAGCCCTTATCAGTTGCATAATAACAGGATGCAGTGGAAGGGGCTGAGAGAAAGGAAAAGTAGTAATGAATTTTGTTGCTTAACTGCTAACCAATCATGAGCTCAGCTTTTATAATATGTATTAGGTGATTAGCTGTTGTACCAATCAACTTAAGACACATACTGCTCACTGTTTGTCTAAAGATATAAAAATGACTGTTGTAATCAATAAAGCAGATCCTGACTTGCATCAAGCCAGGTCTCCGTCTCTCAATCGTGGCAGAAGATACCTGGAGGAAGCTGTGACCTGGTACTGGAGCCCATGCTGGAGCAAGATCCTGTCAAGACCTACACTCATGAAGGAGCAGGTTCACTGGCAGAACTTGTTACCCTGTGGGGGATGATGCTGGTGCAGTTTGTTCCTGAAGGTCTGCAACCCATGGAAGAGACCCATGTTGGGGCGGTTTGTGAAGAACTGAAGCAGCCATGGGAAAGGATGCAGGTCAGACAAGTTTGTGGAGTAGCGTCTGCTGTGGGTGTCACTGCATGCTGGGGCAGGGGAAGAGTGTAAGGAATCCTCTCCCTAAGAAGGAAGCACCAGCAGAACTTGCTATGAAGTTGAGCCTGGGAAGAATTAGGGTGTAGGGAAGTGTTTTAAGATTTAGTTTTATTTTTCATTATCTTACTCTTTTTTTATTGAGTACTTTCTTGTGGTGGGTGTGTGTGTGTGTAATAAATTAGATGTATTTTATTCCATGTTCAGTCTATTTTGCCCATGACATTAGCTGCTGTATGATTTGTCCCTGTTCTTATCTTGACCCATAAGCCTCTCTCTATTTTCTCTCCTGTTAAGTTGAGAAGAGAAATGAAGCAGCTTTGGTGGCTATCTGGACTCCAACCAGGGTTAAACCACCACACTATGCTTTTTTAATACTTCTGTGTGCTTAAAGTTCAGGTTTCATTATGAATACAGTATCATCACAGGTAGTCAACTTGGTCAGAGTGTGTGTAGAAAAAATTGCAATCAAAACAAGATGTTTTGGTCAGCTTTATTAATTCTTTGTGGCATCCTGAATGGCATTAAGAGCAACACAAGAGTAGGAGTTTGTAGGAGGAAAATGTGTTAGCAATGTAGACTTTGATTTCCTTTAGTTGTTCGGTACGCTTAAACTGCTTACAAAATTGGAAGGAATATTTGATTAGTGACTGAGCATGTGTGGTATGAACACTTTGTTTCCTCCTCCTGAGTTGGATTTCCCACCTATAATGCAAGATAAATTGCATTCCTTTTTATTTTTTTTTTTAGATATATTGTAAAAATTTCATTAGAAGGCCCAGCTCTTTTGTATAGTAATATTTTGTTTCAGTTTGGGGGTTTGGTTTTTTATGGATTGGGGTTTGGTTTTTTGTTTTTTTTTCAGAAGCATTCACAACCAAGAAAGCATTACAACAACTAAAGTTATTAGTTAACTTACAGGGACCACTTACCACTCAGATCTGAGGATGAAATCAGCTGGTATATTTTTACTGAATTCTTTTGCTGAGGATGGAGAGTCCTAGTGGAGGGAAATATTATGTACAGAAGTAAAAGCAAAAGACTAGAAGACTTTATTTTTCTTAACAAATAGATAAATGCTGATATTTCAAGAGAAACTGGGTTAAAATTATTTGGATAGAGTTGAGCTTCAGATATATGGAAGTTAAATGTCCAAGCTGCTACTATGATCATTGTGAGCTATTAAGTTGCCCTACATTACAAACCTGAATCTAGTTGGCTGTAGCAGGAGTCCGTTACCTAAGCACAGTTTCCTAAGGCCATTTTAGATGTCCTAATTTATTCCATCTGGCCTCTAACTGATGCTCTGTATGGTCATGGGTAAACTGTGTCCTCTGCCATACCTACTAGTTCCATGTGGTTGCCTTGAATAACCTGAGGTATCTCAGGTTATTCAAGGCAACTACAGCATTAAATGTCTGAGCACTGAATAACATATTTGAATACACCAACTCACTCTATACAGAATCTACTGTTTATATTGGAAATTTAATCTAATTAATGTGTCCATGACTGAAAAAAAGATTAATAATCTATAACAGATAAGCATGACAGAAGGTAACATTCTTGATTTCTGGTCAAAGCTCTACTGCAAATTGTTGTAAAGCCTCTATTTTTATTTCTTTTTCAAGAAGATAGTGAGCCTCTAAACCACTATAAAGCACTGCCAGATCTTCAGATGAAAAATGTTTCATAAGAACAATTAATACTATTCATTTTTTGCCTTGAGGATGCCAATTAGGTGATTAATTCCACTACTACCCATGCTGTTGCCAGTTTTAAGCAATGATGAATTTTTTTGGTTGGTTGGTTTTGGGTTTGGTCTTTTTTTTTATTGGTTTAGTTCTTGTTGCTGTTGTTTGGTTATAGTTCAGTGTTTTGGGTTTGGTTTTTTTTTTTTTCAAATGACACTACTCATTAAATTGTTTCTGGGCATAAATGGAAGTTGAGCCAAAATGATAAATTCTCAGCTATGAGAAGAGTATTATAAATCAACACGTTTACTTACTAAAAGCTTCAGGATTGTAACATAGAATAGTAACTGACCAAATGCAAGCATGATCTATTCCCATTCCTTAGATAAATGAAAATTACTCAGTTACAGAAACAACAATGCAGGCTTGAGTTTTAAAATTATTTTGGAGGCAATGTTTAAAAATTTCAGGTTACAGTGCTTATGCTCTGTTTTGTCGATAGCTATTTCCACAAGCCAGGAAAAAGTTTGTACAAACCTCTATATAAACATGAACCACCAGGGCTTCCATGGAGCTATCAGCGTTCTGTTGGTTTCTTAGATGTGCATATCTCTATTTTGTTCTTTCTGTCTCAATTAGGAAATATTTATACTCAGTAGTCTGAAACAGCATAGGACCTGAAAGAGAAACATACATTTTGATACTTCAGAATATAAATGTGCCTATGAAAACACACATTCAAGCACAGAGATATGGGTTTTTTTCTGAAAATGGTTATAACTTTTTCCTCCGAACAGAAGAAATTAGGTATTTGAAATTAAGAGTTAAAGAAAAAATATGCTGTGATTGCTTACTGTGGAGAATTAGCATACAATTCATGTTTAGTTCATCCCTTTCATTTTGGTTTTTTTTTTTTTTTTTCCTTTCTATTCATAAACATGTTTTATGGAAGCAGCCAAGTTATCACTTTTCTGTCATCCAATCCATTCTTCTACACATATCAGCTAGTGACAATTTTGTGTGCTGTTCTAAAAAATCTGTTAATGAACTCTGATTGTGTTGTAAAATACATGAGATGGAAAGGGCAAGTGATTTTATGTGCCCAGTCATTACTGTGTTTATTGTGATAATAAGATATAAAATCTTGCTAGTTGAAAGATGGGAAATCTACTCCTGTGCATGTTTTTCAAAGTGATAATTAAAGCTTTAACGTGCATATTGAGATATAAAGACAGGCATATATGTTACAGGTAGAAAAAAAAAATACCCTACCTTTGTAAAATTGTATCTTTACTTTTTGTAATATTGTTCATTCTGTAAAAAAATGAGATATAAATTAGATCTCATCAGGCTCTTATACGTTAGAAAATTCCATTTCTCACAGTTTCTGCCTCTCTCCTTTGTCCTTTTCCTTCTTTCTTTTGTCCTTATAACTATTCTATTCCTTATTATTATTTTAGCCTTTTAGCATACATTTCAAGGACTCCTTTTTCCTGTCTTTAAATGCTTGAAGTCTTTCTAAGGTAAATCCTCTTAGTTCAACATTGCTATGATAGTGGAAAGCATGACAAGTCTTTAATTACAACTGTCTCCATTGTATCTTTACATATGTTTTTAATTTCTTGGGCTTTTGCCTTTTAATACCATTTAGCTATTCCATTATTTCTTCTAATTTTACTAATTTGAGAATCCATTATAAATATTAGACTAATTAAATAAGATGGATTTCAGTGGTAAAGAAGATTTATTCTTTCACTGTGAGAGAATAAGAGGAAGATATAAAAAATATAACAGCTGTGTATTTGCAACAAATTATTGAAGAGAAATTACTGAATAGATTTTTATGAAGAATAGTGATTCCTAGTGAACAGAACTGTGGACTGGTACTCACAAACAGGATTTTCTATTTGTTTGCTTGTACATGTTACCTGACCTTACTATATGTCTTCTAGTTTGTTAAATCAAGACAGATTCAATATCACAAAAATTTCAGTTGTATTTAGTTAAATGTTAGTTTTTCACAGTAGTATTTTTATTTTTCTTTTAAATACCAATACAATACTTAGATCTCACTTTCTAAGAGTATATTTGAATGCTGATAGGTACTTAAACCTACTTCTGGATCTGTCTACTGAAGGAATTCCAGGTTCCCTAAACAAGAGCAGAGGGTCAGAGCTTTTTTTTTTTTTTTTCTTTTTCCCCTACTCGAGAAGTTTAATAAAGTTCATAAAGCCTGAGCTCTTTACTACATGAAAATGCAGTGATGTGTTATTTTTCTTCTTGCCTATTTAATATACACTGACTGGTAACACTTTAAGAAATACGGATGTATACACTCCTTTTCTGGAAAGATTAAAAAAATTAAAAAGTGGAGTGAAAAGTAAATTGTAGCGTTTCAGGCATGAAAACACCATGGTCTAAAATTTTGAGTATTTTTCCTTGAAAAAATATCACTGCAAAAATTAGAAACNCTAAAGTAATGCAATAAGTTCTATGCAACCCTGAGGACCTGACAACTAGTAAATCAATTTCAGAAATCTGTTCTTGCATCTCAGGAAACATGTATTATAAAGTAAAACATTAAAAAAAAAAAAAAAGTAATGATGTAGCTGAATGGTATGCAAAATAAGTACACTCTAAAGATATTTAAAACAAATAAGAAAATCTGTGTATGTCTCTAATCAGGAATGATGGTAATTCAACACTTTTAACATCAAGAATTGTATCTAGATTTGTATCATCAATTTGACAAGAAGTACTCATACTAAATATGTTATTAACAGAGCTTTTTACAAGATTTCTCCTTCAAATTAAACACTATTTCCTTGAGATCACTCTTTATGAAGGCTGAATTCCCAGAAGAACTTCAGCAAACATTAGACAAATCTCAAATCAATGCAGAGTCAATTGCTTTGCTTAGAAAACATGAAGAGAGAAACTTGCATATATATTTATTAGAAGGGTATGCAATTAAGTGATGGGGAAATAGGTAGGTGGAAATATGAGTTTGTAAAATCCTCTCCAGAAGCAAAGCTTTTGAATTATTTACTTCTACTGGCTGTGGCATCAGTGACAACACTAGAAGAAAATGAAACTATAAAACTGTCTACTGGTGTTGGCTATAAAACTTTACAAGCAAAATCCTCTGTTTTAAGTCACTAGTAAGCTTTCTAAGTCAAGCAGTCTAAAGACCAGGAACAGAAATTTGCTTCAGAAACATTAATTTGATCATCTTTTCTGTATAAATTCAGTTACCAACTTTAGTTGCATGAACTTTTCCTATTACACCCATGATAAAATGTTCCCTTCATAAAAATTTCCTCAATTCTATTGTTCCCCCAATATTCAATGTATTTCTATAGATTTTATTTACCTTATGACAATATAAAGCTCTTTTAAATTTAAAATTATTACTTGACTTTTTTTTTCTTTACTTTTTATTACAGCAGTATGAGAATACTCTGTTAATTAGCAACATATATCCTGGCTATATCTGTGAACGTGGAATTATTACACTGATTTTACAGGTGAAGAAAAACCCAATATTATCTTCAACTGCTCAATCTAAGACAAGTATGGCATATTTTTTCTGATTATTTAGTGTGCAGAATTCTATATTGTATATATTCAGCACTTCTCCCAAGAAGACTATTGCTTTTAAATAGTACTCCATGAAATGAACATTATTAGAATACAAAAAAAAAGACTTTTTGCAGTATAGTGAATATATTATAACAAGGAACTAGTTATAAAAGGCCTTAAGTAGCCACATACCATTTAATCCATATTTAGATAATGAAGTAACAAACAGCAAAATTCTCATCACACTACTATTCTGTAAAGCAGTGTATTAACCTGAAAGAGAATAACCTAAATACCATAGGTTTCCTTTACAATCAATCAGTTGGAGGACTGGATTAGATGAGTGCTAGAGGTTCCTTTAAATCAAAACAATGCTGTGATTTGGTGACTAAGGTAACAACAAAGCACAGATTTTGTTAAAAAAGAGGCCTTACCTTTACAATTGGAAGCAACTGGAAGTGCAACTGAAATCTGACATTCAGATGCAGATTTTCAACATGATTACTTACCTGTTTTTTATATCTCTATCCAGAACTGTGGTAATTGTAAAGCATGTTCTTGTGTCTGTAGGAATATTGTTCATATGAATTCATTAACTGTGGCTTGTGTCACAGAGTCACTTTAGGAATGTTGGTCAAAGACCTTACAATTCGGAAGTGCAGAGAAAATGGTTTTTAAATTAAAAGAAACAAATGTGTATGATAATAAGACAACTAGAAATACACACACAACACTGCAGCTATACATTTATGGAAGCACTTCAAGCAAGCTTGTAAAAACAACTTGCACTGCTGTAGACCTAAATCTCAAAACTACAGAATTAAAATGTTCGTTAATGGAGCTTTGCAGCCAGGTGTTTTGTCTTTAATGTTAATGCAACAAAGCAAATCACAGCTACTATTCATAAGAGAATATTTTATAATTATTGTTTTACTTAAACCAGATATGAGTATATTTTGAGTGAATAAAGTTGTGGCATTTTCATCTTACTTCCTTATAAACAATAATGTACAAAAATTTACAGCATAGATTCAGCAGTGGTTTACTGCTCATTTGATTAAAGAATTCATGGGCAGTTCGATAATTTTAATCTTACTAAGTAGGTAATTAGTTCCACCTGCAGGAAAAAAACAAAACAACAAAACAAAACAACTTACGATACATGTTTTTCCACAAATGAGAATATTGCATGTAAGAGAGAATATGAAATATACAGAAAACTTAAATAAAAAAGATACCAAATTATTTCTGCTTCATTACGCATTGTAGAAGTTTAAGAATTATGTTATCTGCTTATGATAGGTACTCAAGTTAGAGAATACCAAGTATTCACATCCTTTTGTGTGAAAACTAAAAGCTATGCTATTCATAACTATTTCCAAGGATAGATTATCCTCCTTTCTCCAATAAATTATTCTTTTCTTTGGACCTACTTAGTGTAGAACTGAATAGAGTGAGTAATTCAGAACATTACTACATTTTGTGCAGTAGCAGCATTAAAAGACTATTGATTTTTTTCCCATAAAGTTCATAAAAAAATACAAAATATTTTAAATAGTTCAGTAGAAATACAGGATAAGTCAAATTCATGTCTGAAATGACCATAGTCATATAAGTTAGAATTCAGACAATACAGAAAAGATACTTTTGGGGGGAAAATCCCTACCTGCTATGTATTAATACAAATCCAGTGGATTTCACCTGCTAAATGCAGGTTCATTGAGTAGGTTCTACTACACTGCATTCTATTTAATATTCTGTCACATGGTTCAAAAACAAACAAAAAAAAATGGTGATCCACGTTTCATTTCATAAAAAAGCTTTGGGATCTTTACAGCAATTACTGCAATGCCATAGCAGGGAAGTGGCTTAGAAACCTATGCAACTCTGAGTCACTGATCCACTCTAAATTATTGGGTTTGTTTGGGTTTTTTTTTCACGTTTATTCTGCTTGGCTGTTATAAAATAATACCACAGACTTAAACTATTACAAAGTTAAAATATATGGAATCTCTAAGTAATATAAAGTTGCTGTCTGAAGGGAATTTGGGTCAGCTGTAGTGTGGTGGCAGTGATAGACAGAATACGTATTCAAATTATCTGAAAATAAGGCTACTGCTTTTCAGTAGCGCATGTAATTGTGTATTTTAGATATTACACTGTCAACCAGTTGTGAATTCTCCTGAATTTTAAATAGCTACCTGCTTTTCTAGAGGACATAGAGATTAATCCATGAAAGACTACTTAGATTCTTTGTGTGCATCTACAGTATATGGCAATAACTAAAAAATAACTAACCTAATTTATTCAGTGTGGAAAAATAAAAAATTAGTCTAGTGAAACCATTCTGAAAAAAATATTAACTGGAAAAACTGAAACTTTTGTATATGTTTTGTATAAGATGATCATGCAATGAAACCATGATATTATTAAAGTCTGGTGTAATATTCAGGTGCCAAGAGATAGTGATGGTTTGTTTGCTCTAATATTTTTCTTTTCCTGGCTAAGATTTGTATTTACAGTTAACAATAATGTTGATAAAAATAATGCAAATGGGCAACATAAAAAAGTTCCTAAAAGTATTATGCCACTGATGCTGAATCTTAATCTTCCTAACCTATTTTTCCTCTATTCTCCAACAATTTATTGCTATGAAATTAAAACTGAGGTTGTCTCTACCAATTATTTTTGTACCACAGATGGTACATTTTATGTGGTACAAACAAAGTTACTGTATAAGCAAATTCTCAAATGCACTGTTTAATTACAATCTATATAGTCTAATAAAATAATAATTATTAATCTAGAACTAATTTTTATAATTAAACCCTCCAAATAAGATGAAACACTACTATTAAAGGAAAGGTCTCATTAAAATTTACATTCATTTGATTTAATTTTTTGTATGTTTTACATATATTTTTTTACCTGCTCTTTGTAAATGCTGAAATACCCAGTTCCTAAGGCTGTATTCCTTTATTGACAGTCCTGCTAACTCTGGAGTTATTTTCACATGTAAAAGACACTTCTCTGGCCTGTATTTTTATTCTAAGTTCCTACACAGTAAAAGTAGAGGACTGTGACATCTGTAAGTAATAAATATATTAATTAGGATATAAATGGTATTAATTTGCCTTAAATACAGATGGAAGTGTATGTTTAGACTTGTCAGAGTAACTAACAGAGTATAAACACTGTAACACAGTGATGGCACCGTGAAGAGGTCACCTGCTTCAGTGCTCATTTCTTTGGTGCTATTTAGTATCACCTCTGCTACAACATATACTCACAGCTAATTGAAAATGTAAATGTTAGTAACTAACAGGATTTGTACACAGTGAAAAAAGAGTGATAATGATTAAGAATTAACCATTAGCACAAAATGAGTTGTCAATGAATAGCTGTTTTGCTTTTAAAGTTCAGTTGTTTTTTTTAAAAACTGGACTAAATTTATTCCTTTAAACATCCTTATCACAGAGGTGTCTATTTCCAAACTGTTGGGTATATATATACACATACACATGAAAACACAAAAATACTTATATTCAGTTGCAACACAGACTTCACTTTACACGGGGCATCTACTTGTTATTGCTACCTAGTATTTACCAGAATGTGTCCAAATGACTATGAAGATAGGCTTTTCCCTGCATGCAGAAGAAAATGATGCAAATATTAAAAAAGATTAGGTTATAAGACAGGTATCATTACAATTCCATAAACTGAAGCAAATGTCCAGGCAGACCAAGGAAATTTCAGATAAAAAGCCTGATAAATCCTTGTGCTGTGGCCTTGAAGGATGACCACAAAGTTTGTGGCCTGTTGTGAGAAATGATTATACAATATTTCTTGGGCTACTGGCCTCAGCCTGCAAGAAAATGTGCATCTGCCTTACTTCTCTTTTCTGTGTTACTCCTACACAAAATTTTGCCTAATACACAGGTGGAAAAAATCAGATGTATACATCCTGAAATGTGAAGAGACTTTGCGGTTCAAAGTACATCATTCTCTACAGTCAAATATGTGAATTATATTTAATTTAATTCACATAAGTTCAGAGTGACAGAAGCAAAGTTGAATATTCAAGAATTACATAATTTGACATTGAAGATACACATATTTGTGTTACAACAACAGAACAATGAGAATTTTGGAAACTAGCAGTGGTCATTGTGCCTGAGTCTGAAAGAGCAGTTTCTAGATTAATTGTAAATTAAATTTGCTCTACCTCCTGCAAGTCTTCTAGCCACACAGACTGGAGATTTCTGTGTGTTACTAGCAGGCAGCCCATAGTGCCTATGCCTGATGGGAAGTTTGTGTATTAAACACATCTGGGCAGAAGAGCATCCTTTTTGTTTTGAAGGATGTGCATTGACTGTGCCAGAGCCTCCTCTTGAAGGCTCAGTTTATAATTAGTGGAAAGTTGTGCTCAGTATGTTCAATAACCTTGAGACTATTCTCAAAACACAGCATAAATAAACCTTGTATTTAAAACAGAGGCACACAGGCTAGTTTTTAATACTGTTTGGAGAATTAGTTCATCCTTTTACAGAAATAATTTGGACATGTATTAATTTCTTTTTGAACAGTTGCACAACCATTATACTTAAAGATTTCTGCTTCAACCGTTGAAAAGACTGTTGTCATATTCCTGCAGTTACTTCATTACCCTCTTGTGCTGTCCCAAATTTATATGTAAATACCTTATGTATAGATAGCCCCTAATCAACTTAAGCGAATAACTCACTGAACTGTTATACTTCTGTTAGAAACACATTTATTATATTGATTGGATAATTTTGTAATAATAAATTGATATCGTATTAATATATGTGCTAAAGGAGTACTTTGACATTTAGAGATGTAATGTCTCTTCAACAGTAAGAAAAAAAATTACTTCAGAGCCCTTTCTTTGATTTTTAACTCCTGGTCTGCCAAATCTAAAAACATGAAGACAAATATGATGTAAAAGTGTGATCAGACACCACCATTTATCAATCTAAATGCCTGGTTTCAGACAGGTTTTTTTAAAGAGCTCAGTAAACATTTACTGTAATGAGCATGCTGGTTTGGCTGGGATAGAGTATTTCTTCATAGTAGCTAGCATGGGGCTATGTTTTGGATTTGTGCTGAAAAACAGCGTTCATAATATAGAGCTATTCTCACTGTTGCTGAGGCATGCTTACACAGAACCAAGGCCTTTTCTGCTTCTCAGACCACCCCACCAGCCTGTAGCTCAGGGGTGAAGCTGGAAGGGGACACAGCCAAGACAGCTGACCCCAGCCAACCGAAGGGATATCCCATACCATATGATGTCATGCTCATCATATAAATCTGGGGAAAGAAGGAGGACGGGGCACGGATGTTCAGAGTGATCATCCTTCGGAGGGATGGTGTTTGTCTTCCCAAGTAACTGCTACATGTAATGGAGCCCTGCTGTCCTGGAGATGGTGAACATCTGCTTCCCATAGGAAGTGGTGAATGAATTATTTGTTTTGCTCCGTTTGCATGCATGGCTTTTGTTTTTCTTACTAAAATGTCTTTATCTCACTGCATGAGTTTTATGACTTTACCTCTTGCAGGTACACCCAAGCAAAGCAATCTGTGAGTGCATATATCATTTGTATTAAGATAATAATGCCTCCCTTGAGAGCTAATGATTAATCAGATACCCTGAGCTACAAAGAACGGGTGAATGAACGACCAATTTCCTGCACCATATTTAACATTCAAATACTAGTTGCTACAACAGATTTCAGCCCAATTTAAAAGAAGTAGTTCAGACTAGGCAAGGGAAATTAGCCTATTGAGGGTGCCCAAAAGCAAAGAACAGCTGTTAACGATGATGGGTCCTGCAGAGCCATTAATCATGATTACATAGAAAAAATACAAAGACTATAAATAATTTGAGATGGAAAACAGCATTAAATAATTTCAGAAAATCATCAGAATTCCCTTGTGCACTGAAATCTCACTCTATAATGAGAAATATAGAAATAAGAAAAAAATGGAAATATGCTCTCTGTAGCTGGAGTTTCCAGCTATGAGACATGAATTTCTACTCTACTAGCTCCAACATCCCTCAAACAAATTGAAACTACTATATTTAGGCAGATATCCTTCTAAATAGGGACTAAACTATATTTTCCCTAAAAGCTTATATCCACTAATAATATTTGACTTGAAAAGAACAATTTTAAAACCCCCAGAGCACCAAACCCCCAAAAACCTGTACAAAATGAAAACCCCCAAAACTTCCCCTTAGTTTCTATAATTCTTAAGTAGGAATGGAGGGCAAGGTTAACCACTACTGCCACAAATTAAATTAAAGGATGTCTGGGACATATTTAAAGATACATTCCTCTCACTATGCTTTTGTGATATGTAAAGAAGCTCATGGTGAGTAAAAATTTACAACTTTGGCAGAAGCAGATGGCAGAAAAATAAACTTTTGTATTTGAGGTAAATTTTAAATTATTGCAATAAATGTTTCCCTTTGCAGATCTAAACAAGAAAAGTCTTTTCTGTAACAGTACTGCAACTGTATTCTAACTGAAAAACAATTTGTGTAAATAATTTTTTCTTTAAATTTTCCTTTCGATTTTTAACAATACAAAAGATAATGGTTTAAAAAAACAAAATATATTTTTGTCCCAGTCAGACTACTATATCATCTCTTCAACCTATGAAAGTACTTGTTAGAGATTAGAAATTTAAAATAAACAAATCACTTTGGGTTTTGAATTATCTAACATGCCTATTTGTCTCCTTCTTCACCGATATTTAAGAATACATTAGAGTCTGTTTTCAAGAAAATGAAATATGTCAACCTTTAAATCACACTGCCCTGAATGCAATTTACTGTATTTTGCCTGAATCAATCGATACATCTAATCCTCTCTCATAATTATATTCTGGAAAGGAATTTCTCTTTTTCAGAAAGAAATACTCCATTTCTAGTTGTGACAAAATATACTGAAGTTCTTATTTATGTTTATCCCAAAATCTTGACTTGTTAAGCTTTTAGCATCAAAGTTAGTTCAAAAACCTGTAAATCTGAGAGAGAATGGATTTTCCTCCCCATTGAACTTCTTTATTCTTCAAAAAAGAGAGCAAAAATAGTTTGCCTGCAGCATTTTTAAAGCAGCTTTCTCACGGTCAGTTCTTTGGTTCTTTTAATTCATCATGTTCTGTGCTCTGATATGCATCCTAATAAATCCAGGGCTATCCTGCTAACAGTCAGGAGCAAAAAAAAAAGAAAACCTAAACAATAAAAAACCAAAGCCATACCAATACTAAATTTTCTTTAATAACAGCAAATTAGCAGTCATATCCCAATTTTTCTAAGGAGGCCGGGAAAGAGAAGATCATTAGTGCAGGGAAGAAAAATTTACAGGCTTTTCTTCTGTCTTCATTTCTTGAAGGTTCTCCCTTCTTTAATAGCCCTATTTATTCCTGATATATTCTCTCTCAAAAAAAACAGACATCACCCAATCTCCTACAATCCCTTCAGCAATGTAATTATAAAAAAATTATTTAGATTCTAGTAATTAGAAGAGTAAATATTGGTAGAGGAAAAAATAAGGTGTTCTAATAATTTATTACTATGGAGTGCCTCTCCTTCCGAATTTCTGAAGAATGAAGAATAAAGACTAATTTGGGTGCTTTGAGTTGCTCTCCTCTGCCTGCATGCCTCTCTTCCTTCAGGAAGCTAGTGGAGGTGATTGCTGAGCCACTCTCTATCATCTTTGACAGGTCATGGATAACAGGAGAGGTGCCTGAGGACTGGAGGTGAGCCAGTATCACTCTGGTCTTCAAAAAGGGCAAGAAGGAGGATCTGGGTAATTGCAGGCCACTCAGTCTCACCTCGGTTCCTGGAAAGGTGATGGAACTGATTGTTCTGGATGTCAACTCCAAACAACTGGATGAAAAGAAGGTTATGAAGGTAGTCAGCATGAATTCACTGAAGGCAAATCGCGCTTGACCAACCTCATAGCCTTCTATGATGTCATCACCAGCTGGGTAGATGGAGGGAAAAAAGTGGATGTCATCTACCTTGCCTTCAGCAAGGCTTTTGATACTGTCTCCCACAACATCCTGATAACAAAGCTGAGAAAGTGTGGGCTAGATGAGTGGACAGTGAGGTGGGTTGAGAACTGGCTGATGGGCCAGGCTCAGAGGGTGGTGATCAATAGAGTCTGGCTGGAGACCTGTGACTAGTGGTGTTCCCCAGGGGTCACTGTTAGGTCCAACTTCGTTTAACATCTTCATCGACGACCTTGATGAGGGAACAGTGTCCACCCTCAGCAAGTAGCCGATGATATAAAGCTGGGAGGAGTGGCGGACACGCAGGAATGCTGTGCTGACATTCAGTGAGACCTGGACAGGCTGGAGAGCTGGGCAGTAAGGAACCAGGTGAGGGTCAATAAAAGCAAGCATAGGGTCTTTCACCTGGGAAGGAACAACAGGTATCAGTACAGGCAGGGGGTTAACCTGCTGGAGAGGTCAATATAAATTATCTGAAAATAAATATCTTATAAATTATCTAAATATCTGAAGTGCAGGAGACAAAAGGAGATGGCCAACCTCTTTTCGGTGTCCTGTGTGGACAATACAAGGGGCAATGGTCACAAGTTGGACCACAAGAGGTTCCGCAGCAAATTGAGGAAGAACTTCTTCATGGTGAGGGTGATAGAGCACTGGAACAGGCTGCCCAGGGGGTTGTGGAGTGTCTTTCTCTGGAGATATTCAAGACCCGTCTGGATGCCTACCTGTGACCTGTTCTAGGGAACCTGCTTTGGCAGGGGTTTGGACTCGATCTCTTGAGGTCCCTTCCAACTCTTACAATTCTGTGATTCTGTGATTCTACTGAGGACTGAAAATTTAACCAAGGCACCACAGATTACATCCCTAAATTAAGGCAATGGGTGCACTCTTATCCCACTTCCCTGGCACTTTTTAGGAATCAACTGGTTTTATCTTGATAAATTTAATTTCCTTCATAGTAACTTTTATTGTGCTAAGTTTTGGAATTGTGACCAAAACAGTGTTGATAACACACTCATGTTATTGTTTGAGCTGCACTTAACACAGGCTGCCTTTCAATTAGTAGACTGTGGTGCAGAAGAATTTAGAAGGGGATACAGAGGGGACAGTATTGACTCTCCTTATAGGCTGACCATGCGGATATCCAATACCATAAAATGTAACGATGTCGTGGTTTCGCCCTGGCTGAGGGCTGAACACCACACAACTGCTCTCTCTAAAATGCTGGAGGTGAAAGGAAAGAAAGGAAAACCAGCAAAGAGAGACAAACCCCATGGGTTGGGATAAGGACAGTTTATTGAGACAGTAGAGAGATAACAGTGATAGGACTTTATAAAAAAAAATATAAAAATGGTTATACAGATACAGTCTCTCACTGAACCTCACACCCCAGGCCTTACAGCTCAGAACCACCCTGGAAATGGAACTCCCCCAAAACTGAATGTCCTGAAGCCATGTCCCCCTCTCCCACTGACCACCCTTTATACTGAGAATGACGTAGTTTGCATGGAATACTCTCTTCAGCCGTTTTGGGTCACCTGTCCTGGTAGTGTCCACTCCTGGCTTCCTGTCTACACCCCTACACAGACATACACACACACACCTTCTTGTTATGAAGAACTGAGAAGTCCTTGACTGCTTGGCAACAACTAGAAATATGGGGGTGTTATCAGCGCTGCTCTCATCCAGACTCCCAAACACGGCATCCCACCGGCTGCTGGAACAAAAAATAGCTCTGTCCTAGCTGGAACCAGGGCAAAGGATCAACAATAAAACCTGGGCAACGATGTGGAAGGGAGGTGGTGGATCTTCAGTGATGGTGTTTGTTGTCCCAACTAACCATATGCGTGACGGACCCCTGGAGATAACTGAACACATGCCTGCCCATGGGAAGTGGTGAATTAATTCTTTATGTTGCTTTCTTGCTCTTGGAGCTTTTGCTCTACCTGTTAGACTGTCTTTATCTCAACCCATGAGCTGTGTATTTTGCACTCTTCCATTCTTTCTCACATTGCACTGCAAGGGGTGAATGAACATCTGTGTGAGGCTTAGTTGCCTACCAGTGTTAAACAATAACCATAATGACCTACCTACAAAAATCAAAGTGACCACTTGACAGAAAACTAGTTCAAAAATAAGGCAGTTAGCAAATGATGACAAAGAAAAGACAGCAAACATAATATGGGGAAAGGTAGAGGCTGCAAAAGAGAGAGACTATTGTTACTCTCGTTCTAGTAAACTAAACAGGACCAAGACACTAGCTCAAGTGTACAGTCATCGATAGTGGTGGTTCACTAGCACGGTCCTGATGAGGTTTTGGCCTATGCCAGCTTGTGTTTTTCCATAAAAAAAGAGAGAGTTGAGCTGACTGTTCTTTGGGGAAGTGGAGAGTACCATGCAGAAAGCAGCATGGTAAGCACATTAGTAAAGATAATATTGTATAGTTACTTAGATTAATAAAACTAGCAATAAACTCTTACAACTAATTTGCTCAGAAGAAAATTTTGAGGGTAGCACATTCCTCTGGCTTGTTTTGCAATACTCTTTCATCTGTATTTGCCCTTATGAATAAAATGCTGGCCTAATCAACCTTTCTTAATCACCTTTGCATAAATTCCTGACCTTAAAGTGAGTAATGTCCAGGGCTTTAATTTTTTGTTTTTATCTTTTAACATCTAGAATACAGTAGTATGATTGTACAGGAGTCTAAAAGCATAAACCACTGAAATGCTTCTAGTTCTAAGGAAAAAAACCCAGCCTCATCGAAGTCAAAGTCTGAATTTACCCCCCAAAAAATAATTCATGGAAAAAATTTAGATACATTGGGAATTGAAAAAAAAAATCGACTAAGAACCATTACTTGAGAGATAGGCTTCACCTAAATGCAAATGGAACATGGCTAATGGAATTTAATTTTGTTGAGAAGAGAGTTAGAGCTTTAAAACTAAAAGCCATAGGGTATCTGAGTTCAGACGACAGTACAGTTCAGTAATTTTGAAATGGACTCATAATGCACTATTCAAATGAAAGTGTAAAAAAAGTGAAGATCTGATTAAGTATAATACATAGAGTAGGTTCTCAAAAAAAGTCTAAATGTATACTTCTATACATGTTTACCTGACTAAAAAACGAAAGTCTTAGAACTTGCAGACCAAGGGTAAATGAAATAACAGTGATTGTAGGAATTTTAAATATTAGTTGAGAAGATAATCAGTGGGATGTATTAATATGATTTGGCAGAAACACCTTAAATTGACCAAGATAAAAAATCGTATTATGTGTTGAAAAAGAAAACATAACATATAATTATTTGTATAATTTTCTGATCCCATATTTACATGAAAAATGTTATCTTATATGTAAATTCCATACTTAAATTTGAAAAATTTAAATATGAGTATCATACCATCAACTATGTCAAAAGAGCATTGTCAGCATTTACAAATACCTCTAGGCAAATAGAAAAACATATTATTTCTATTGAGGTTTATCTCAGCTAAAGGGTCACAGCAAAATGCTGTGTCAGTGAACACAGACAGACTCCGACAGCCATTAAAAATAGGACATGGAGACTGATTGTAATAGAAAGCTTATGTGGAAGAAAGACTTTGTGCTTCTTAAGGGTATGTGGTCTGTGACTTTCCAGTGTAAAACAGGATAAGAAAAAGAGGAAGCCATAAACAAAATAGACAGAGACATAAATCCAACACATAAATGGTAAAGCAGGCAGTAAGAAGTAATTAATAAGAATATGTGGAATGTAGGAATGCTTATTTCAGTAAAATTATGTGATTGAAAGCCATGCCAAATGCAATACTGAGTAAAAGGGGGAAGCCATAAAGTAAACATACAGGGACACAAATCTGACAGACAAATATGATGGAGACAAAGTTAAGACACTTCACAGGTCAGACCAATTAACAGGCTCAGAAAACTGCAGGCAAACCTGGGCTTTGATACTGATAAGGATTCAGACTTGCGGAGCCAGGATGTAAGCAAGATGCATGGAATCCATGGGGTGGGTAGGAGGAGCTGGCACCCTGGCACAGGTGCTGGGTGGGCAGAGGGGTCACACCAATGCCTGAAGGATTCACAAATGTGGGTGTGTTTGTGAACATGGAGAGTGTTACGTGTGTGCTGCGCTAGTGACCTGATGATCCTGCCAGGCCAAGAGGATGGGACATGGCTGTCTGGGCTTGTATCTGACGTGAGTCCCATGTTGAAGGCAGCACTTTGTCTGCAGTAGGATCTGTGATGGGCTGTGTTGGAGGTGTGTGTGAGCACATGTGTGTCTTGGATAGAGAGACATTCAGTCTTGCTACTGGTTGAAACTGCAAACAGGGAAGTGACAGAAGGACAGAGACCTGGATCCTTGGGGCATGGAGCTGGGATCCATCACTGGGCAGGAGGGGTCCTGGCCCAGAGCTGTTGGAGGCAGTGACCATTTACAGTGTACTTTAGCAATGACTTTTTTTCACATGTCATATAATTTTTGGAGTCTCTAAGCATGACTACACACAGAAACTTATTCAAGATATTATCATTGAAGTTTCTTTATATGACAGTTGTCATACATTAGTCACAAATGATATTCTTGTGTAAGAAAAATGTTTGTGAAATGCTGTATTTATGTGGAAATGCTTTCACCTTCATGAGGTGTGATTTTTATTTATTTTTTATTTATAATAAAAGAGTCAGAAGCAAGAATTCTGCCAAAGATTCAGAAGGCATGAGTGGTAATCAGAGTATGAAATAGGAATTTAAGGAATATAAAACAAGTACAAAATACCAGCATCAAAGTTTATAAGAGAGGCCAGTAGAAAGATTTGAACATTGGAACAATTTTTAGTGGGGATTAGTCAGAGTAGGTATTACACCTGAGTAAAGAGACTTTTAAAGAAATCAATGAAAAGGACAGTAAAAGAATTTCAATGTCTGATGGCATATGCAGTGAGTTCCAGGAGAATGCAGATAAAAAAGCAGCTTTGTGGAAAAGGACCTGGGGGTCCTCCTGGAACTGAACACGAAGGAGAAATGCAACCTTGCACCAAAGAAAATAACATGCTCCTGTGCTACATTAGGAAGAGTGTTTAGCAGGTCATGGGAGGTGATCCTACCTCTCTCCTTAGCACTGGTGAGGCCACATCTGGACTACTGGGTCCAATTCTGGATTCCTGTGTGGGTGTCAGCTGAGATTCAGTTATTTGTTTTCTTTCTTGTATCTATAGCGCTGTGTTTTGTATTTGGTGTGACAATAACATTGATAGCACAATGATGTTTTTAGTTGGTGCTAGGTAGTTTTGGAGCCCACACTAAGACAAAGATTTCCAGGTTCTCACACCCTGCCAGGTGCAGGGAGAGCACAGCCAGGACAGCTGGCTGGGACTGGCCAGAGGGATATTCCCTACCAATAGCATTGTGCTCCTTATATAACTTGGAAAGTGAGCTGGGAGTCAGATTTGCTGTTTGGAAACAGACTGTGCATTAGATTGTTTTATTTTTCTTTCCTGAGTGGTGTGAAATTGCATTTGTGCATCACCTTTGGTATTATTATTATTATTATTATTATTCTACTACTACTATTGTTACTGCTACTGTTGCTATCACTATAACTATTATTATTACCAACATCATCTTCCATTGTTATTCTATGAAACTCTCTTTATCTCAACCCACAAGTATTTTTTTCCATTCTCCTCCCCATTCCCTTGAGGAGAGAGAAGGAAGTGAGTGGCTGTGTGGTTCTTAGCAGCCTAGGTTAAACCACACCTGCTACGAGGCCAACATGGACATACTAGAGAGAGTCTAGTAAAGGGCAACTGAGACATTGAAGGGTCTGCAACATCTGTTGTCCAAGAAGAGACTGAGAGGTCTAGGACTGTTCAGTTTGGAAGTGTAAAGCCTTGAGGAATGAGTGGATCTTGTCAATATGTACAAATACCTAATGGTGAAGGAATAAAGAGAAGAAAGCCAGGCTCTTCTTCACGGAGCTTAGTGACACAATGAGAGGCAATGGGCAAAGTAGATGTGTTAGACAGGGAATTGTTATTTGTAAGAGAACACTTTCTAACTGTGAGGGTGGTTGTAACTACAGGTGTAACCTCTGTGAAGAGAGGCCAGGGACTGCCCTGTGCTGGACAAAAATTATTCCAACTGGCTTCAAAGGATCCACCACAGAGCATGGCTGAGCCCCTCACGAAGATCATGGTGTCTTGGAGAAAGTGTATTTAAGAAAGGATAAAATGCAAGAGCAGCTATATGGGTGTTTAGTTGTCAGATGGATCCAAAAAATCTATTCCTGATGTGTACTTAAGGATAAAGCTTCCTTTTAAAGGAACACTGAAAGTTCAAAGATTGCTTGCCTGTACATCTGCTAAAGATTAAAGAAGCTTACTGTGTGTTGGACCTCAGATGCCCAATCGTTTTCACACTGCCTTGATCCCTTGCTGTTTATGATTTGACCTATTCCTCCACTGTACACCAAGCTGCTATTTTCTTCTCTAAAATATGGAAACTGGAAACCTGATTCAAGTAAAAAGGTGAAGGAATGTAAACATACCAGTATACTGCTACAATTCAACCAAAATAAAGCAGCTGCATAATAAGAGTTAGAGGAAATGTCTTTTTGTTGCTGTTTCTGTTTTGTGCCCTGAACTTTGAAGCAAGATTCTGTATGTATGTCTTCAATTTTGTCATGATTTACATAGATTTTAAGAAGAAAAAAAAATCAGGTTGACTTCTTTCCCTTGGAATATTTGAAGTGGGGGCTTTAATTTGTTGACTGCTAACTGTCATATTGTTTGACCCAGAGATTTATTCCCCCTCCAGGGTTTAATGTGAGATAGGCCAAATATGAACTGCTGCCGGGGTCCTTCAGTTGCATGCGAGCTGAGAATGACTGGACGCACCAATATGATGCAGAATCATTCCACTTTATTAGCAAACTCCGTGACATTATATAGGAAACCATTTCCATACATGCACCACACACGCATCACAAGCTAAGCTGATTGGCTACCTTGTCTTCTATAGCTACACCCCTATTCAGACAGGTATCCTCCTTTCTTGGAACTTCCCCAACTTAGTTGCCACATAAGCAACTTCCCTCTTTCACTGACCTTGGTTACTGCTGCCTGACTGCCCACACCAAGTATACCTCAGACAAAGCTGCTCGGGCCCCAACAAACTGCTAACATTCAGTGTATTTACCATCTTTATTCTGCTGTAGACCTATTTCTAAAGGGGAAAATTAGGTGTGTCAATAATCTCAAATATGTAGTGCAAGTGTGGATTCATTTTTGTGACCCTTCTCCAAAAAATGAGATCAGAATGTGAAAAACTTTCCTATCCTTGAATTAGAAACACGTAAAACTAGTCACCTACAAAGCTATAAATAAGGCTAGAATAATTGTGTCTATATTCCCTTTTCCAAAAAATAAACCAGTAAAAGTAAGGTACGTGATAGTGTTAGAAGACTGACAGACGAGTAATTTGTTTTAGGTATTTTTACAAATAGAACTTATAAACAATTAGTAGATATGTTAAAATATAGTCTAAAAAAAAAAAAAAAAACAAAACCACAAACCTGACATTTGGTAATGGGACTTTTAATTTATTTAACTTGTTTCAACAGAAAGAGCCATGTTGAATTATATGAACATATTATGAATTGAAAGCTTGATAGGCATGTTAGAGCTCTCAGTGTTAATTATAATTTTCCTCTTATCTAATAGTAGAAAAGGTTTAAAAGTAGCATCCTGCAGCAATAGTTTCAAAATGTTAATAAAAACAGGTTTTAAGTCTTATCTTTTTAACTTAATATATGTTTATATTTATGTATTTCTACTACAGAAGATCTCTTCTCATATACATTAAATGATCTAAATCTATTCATACTAGTGTCATCTGTTTGCCTCCCTAATCTTTATCAGATTTCCTTGAGCACATTCTTATAGTGCAAACTTAAACATTGCTTTCTTCAAACATTATATGAACACAGTTGTATCCTGGATCGCTATCACATTTAGGTAATATTGAGATTTGAAAATTTAAGCCTTATTTCTGAGAAAGAGAAGTCAAATGATTATAAGTACAAGCTAGAATACATCTATTTTATTTCTAAGTGAAATCATAGATTCACACTGACATAAAGTCAATGACATAAGTAATTTAGATTACTTCTACTCTGCATTTTAAGTAAAGATCTGTCCTTCAGCCCTGAGTCAGATGTAATGGATTTGTTCTCAAAATTATCTTGTGTGGATTTTATCATAGAGTGGGTTAGATCAAAAGGGATCTTCAAAGATCAGCTAGTCCAACCTCCCTGCCATGGGCATGGATGCCTTCCACTAGATCAGTTTGCTCAAAGGCCCACCCAACCTGACTTCTAGTGCTTTTGATCACAGAATCTTAGAACATTAGGAGTTGGAAGGGACCTCATCTAGTCCAAACCCCCTGCCTGAGCAGGATCACCTAGATTAGATCACAGAGGAATGTGTCCAGATTGGTCTTGAATGTCTCCAGAAAGGAAGACTCGACAACCTCTCTGGGCAGCCTGTTTCAGTGCCTTGATGGGGTATCAACATTTTCTCAGGCAACATGGTCCAGTGCCTCACTACTCTCATCATAAAGAATTTATTTCTTATATCTAATCTAAATCCACCCTCTTTCAGTTTAAAACCATTGTTCTGTGTCATTTCATTACTGATGCTCTTAAAAAGCCTCTCATAATCTTTCTTATAAGATTACTTATATTGTAAATTATATAGTATTGTAAGGCTTCAATAAGGTCTCCCTGGAGTCCTGCATTGCCCAAGCTGAACAAGACCAACTCTTTCAGCCTGTCTCCAGTTCTCTGATCATTTTCATGGCCCTATTCTAGACCTGCTCTAACAGGCCCATGTCTGTCATCTGCTGCTGACTGCAGGACTGGATGCCATATTTCATGGTCAAGTACAGGTGTTAGAAAAAAAAATACAGCATCTGAAATGGGAATTTAGCATTTTTAATGTGTTTTAGGAAACCAAGAACATAATTACAGGCACTGTGATTTAGCTGGGAATGGTCACAGATTGCCTGATAAGCTTTAAGCCATCAACATGTATTTTGCCTGCCTTGAAGAAGTATCATGTAACTAATGGAGGATGGACAAGGGGGGTTGTTTTTTCAGCTTCTGGGGTGCAGTGTGTAGACTCTGAGTTATGGGTATCATAAGGCCCCTAGCTGAACAGATGGAACAAAGGTCACAGAGCATGCTGTGTTTCAGCCTGCTTTTGAGCCATCCCACTGAGGACCTGCAAATACAGCTATAAATAAATATATCTTCATTAACTCAAATGGACCCCTGTTTTCATTTTGCTCTCTCTATCCTGATTAAATAAATTTTTACAATACAATGATATGAAATGGGAAGTCATTTATGCAGACACAAAAAAAGAATGTATATGGACAAAGCTATTTAGAAGCTTTAATTTCAATTCATCAGAACTATAATAAGTAGTTTTATGATAATTTTAGCCTTTTTAATTATTTTTTAAAAAAATAAGATGATATTCACTGCTTTTCACTGTGCATACCATACTATTCCACTTCAAACTGATTTTCTCTTATGACATTATTGATAGAAAACAGCTAATCTGAATATTGTAGAAATCTTAATTGTAACTCAAATGATCACTACCCATTAAAATGCTAACTTTATTTTAGTTGAATTATTATTTTAATATGTTTTTGGATAAACAAAAATAGAAGATTACTTTGATCTCAGAAGATATACATTTATATGGGGTTTTACCTTGGAAAATTTACCCTTCCCGCAGAGCCCTAAAATGCCTTCCTTTGTAATAATTGCTGAATCAACTAATGCCACTGTATTCAATATAAAGTTTGCTCATAGGAACTGAAGACCATGTGTCACCAAATTATAAATAGCAGATTCTAAAGAATTTACATATTTAGCACTACAGCTTTTGGTAGAAACTCCTTCAAGGAAAATCTGAGAACTTGACACTGAAGGTGTCAATACAATGACAATACATTTAGTATTCTCCTGATCCAGTCAGTGTTATTCTTGCTGCGTGAAGTGTAGAACCCTTACAGACTGTCATTAAGCACTATATCTGTTCTTATAATCTTACTTATTAACAATTGTTGCTGTTGTCATAAACTTATGTTTCTGTAACAGTAACTCCAGAAATACTTTTTCTTCCTATACACTTAAATTAAGCTAGAAAAAAATTTTCTTCCTTCAGAAAATGAAGAAAAATATATTTTTCTTGGGTCCCGTTATTTAAAAGGCAATCTATGACTATGTGTCCATACTGGTACCTCAAACACTTGAAAAAATCTTAATTGAAAAATTGAAAACCAAACAAATGCACACAATTCTTATTAATTAGACTTTATTCCTGGAATCTTTACCTAATTAATGAGTTGACAGAAGGGATCTGGAGACAAAAGATTTTTTATCTCCTCAAGTGTTCTCTCCACTTTGGTATCACATTGGCATTCTTTTTTTTACAGATATGTCTCTATCACTGCATATGCATCTAGATCTACAACAGCTACATTTAATCTACATCTACATCACTCTATATCATCTATTGATAGATAGCTGTGATATTGTTCTTGTATCAGTCTTGAATGAGCAAATAGTAACTACAGCAGGGATAATATACTCTGCTGTTTGATAAATGTGATGAATGGAATAGTATTTCAGCAAATATTCATAATCCCTAAAATTTTAGGCTCATTAAATATTTGATATACTGTCTTAGCCAGCCCGCTTAATTTTCAGACCTGAAACTCCAACTCTTCTGACATTACAGATCCTATGCTCTCATTTAAACCAGAAAACAGAACAGAAAGAAATTGAAACTATATTTATAAATAGCTGCTTTCATTGTGTCCTTGAAAGTCTCTGTATAGAAATTAAACTAACACTCAAAATGCAATCATGCATAGGCCAATCATGCTGTGTTGCTCAAGGCTAACAGTTCTGCAGGTATGCATCAAGTCAACATCCACTTCTTCACTTGCTTCCTGACAGTATGTTTCCACTCTTGCTGGGACCCCTGTAAGACACCATCCCCTCATTTCCTCTGGGCATTCAGTGGTTGACAGTATCATTCACTCATTCAGAAGTTACAGGAAGAGTCATGGTAGCTACTGTGTCTTGTTAATGAATCTGGATCATAAACACTGCCACTGCTGACAGGTGTAATTACTCAGGGAAATCCACTTCACTGTACCCCTGTGTTTGCCTTGTGACTATCATAAATGGGCTCACCTCAAAAACCTGACAGTCTAGGGAAATACAACCCTGATCAGAGAGAGATCTGAAAGCTGACAAGGGATGACAAATGTCAGTAGTTCAGCTATCCTGCTGACAGGTCTACTCTTGTTAACATCAACAGTATTAGTAGAATGGTGAAATAATCTATTACCAGCATGCCAAGGTTTTACTGTTAACAGCTTCCTTTCCCAGTAACTCTCCCCACTGCCCCACTGCCCTGCCAGGTTCCCAGACAACATTTCTCCCATTGAGTTCTCTTGGATACAATTTAATTTTTTTTTCCTCACACAAATAAAAATATTAGATAAAATTAGGAGGCTGAGGGGAGACCTTATCACTCTCTACAACTACCTGCAAGGAGGATGTAGACAGGTGGGGCTTGGTCTCTTCTCTTGGGTAACAAGAGATAGGATGAGAGGAAATGGTTACAAACTGCTCCAGGGAGATTTAGGTTAGATATCAGGAAAATTTCTTTACTGAAAGCATTATAAAGTGTTGGAAGAGGCTGCCCAGGGAAGTGGTGGAGTCACCAAGCCTGGAGGTATTTAAAAGGTGAATAGATGATTTGCTGAAGGACATGGTATAAAGGTGGAGTAGGCATGTTTAGGCTGTGGTTTGACTTGATGTTCCCAAGTGATTCTATAATTCTATGATTGTAACATAAAGTTTCTGAGTTTATAATTTTCTGAAAAAAAAAAAACCCTCCACATGTAAAGTTCTGTAAAATATCTTTTTACAGAGGTAAATGTGCTTGTATAGAATATACCTGAAAAAGGGTTTAATGTGCAGTGAAACAAGTTTTTCTCTGTACGTGTGAATTTGTAGCTTGGTAAACAGTCATAGTGATGAACCATACAAAACTCCTGTTCCCAAGAGTTCACCCTTAGACCCCTTTGTCTGTGGCTTTGAATGATCAGTTTGTGCTGAGTGTGGAGGCAGAGTTTGCCTACTGATGACTGTCAAAAGAATAGGCCCCCTGGATAGAGGCTCCCTTGTGTACACACACCTCCATCACCCACCCCAAATCCGGGAGTTACACTGCTCAAGTTTTAGTGTCCTTTTGTGGCAAAGTTCAGCCCCCATGGGCTGCCCGTTCCCTTTTACAGCAGTTCATGCCCTACACAATCCAGAGCAAGCCAACCTGCTTTCCTGGCAGGAGCACTTGGACATGCAGGAAGTAGATCATGAGGCCTGGACCCAAATACCCTCTAGGCAGCTAGAACAAGACAGAATTTACAACAATACTGGAGTTACTCAATTCTTACATTTCTCTGAAGTGTAGGTGGTTTGCCTATGACTCCTGGCAGGTGTTTCCTTGGGATTTTGGAGTTTACTCCAAAAGTACTGCTACTATTTTCCCTTAAAATATGCAATTCCAGCCTATCTGTCAAAGTAAGGCTAGAGACATCTTTTTATTAAAGCTATTTAATATAGGCTTTCCCAAACTTGGGACACATAGCCTTTCAAGAAACTAGAAATTAAAGCATGTATGTTCTTTTGTGGGAAGTGAAAGACTTGTTCATTTTAATCCAGACATTCTATCTTTCCTGACAATTTTTTTTCTGATTTTTGAGATCAGAAGCTTTGAAAGGTGGGAATTTATTTTTAATAACCTTCTGTCATAATTTTTTTCTATACTTTTTAGGAAAATTCAATACCAAAAAAAAACCCAACCCCAAAAACACTCTAAACACCCCAACCCTCTCCCCTCCCCCTAATCTAGAAAAAAATGCTTTCATAAAAATAATGTTTTCATAAGAATATGCTTTCATAAGAATAATGTTTCAGTAATTCCAACCATTTCATAATCTCAATTCTAACAAAGACCCTAAATTCTTTAAGTCTTTTCCTCTTCACTTTTTCATTTCACAGTGCAGTAGAGTCAATCACATGTAGGCTGTATTTATGCCTACTCTCCTCCTTTATTCTGGCTCTTTTGTTGATCTACCACGCTCATATTGAATATTTTTTTCCTAATGTCCAACCTAAATCTCCCTTTTTCTAGTTTAAAATCATTACCCCTCATCCTATAGCTACATGCCTTCCCCAGTTTTCTTATAGGCACCTTGCAGTTACTGGAAGGCCACTATAACAGTATAAAGCAGTTATATTGGTTTTATACTATATAGAAGGTTTAATTAAGCACTTGAAAACTTGTCAGTTTAGATTCTGCCTACCTACCTTAAGCATAGACTGTCCACACCACAAATCACACTTCAACTTCCCTTACAGCCAAAACACCCAATCTGACAGATTCAGAGGGAAGAGACAAATACCCACTTCCCGTATGTGCTGCTGAGGTTGAGCAAAGCTGATATCTCCCACAGTAAAAAATAAAAGCAGCCTGGTAGGGCCTAAGTTCTCCACCTTTTCTCAAGGGACAATCTTTGCTCCAAAGCCAGTAATCATCATTGCTTTGCTGAAGTATAAGCTGACATTAAATTAAAGAGCGAAAAGTCCCAACAGTGTCAATTTTAACACGGATTTGTATTACCTTATAAACTCTATGTTCTTCTAAAGATACTAGTATGTCTGAAAATTCTTGAAGACTTGGACTTAGATTTTTGAAATTATTTAGGATTTTACTTATCAGTTTAGCATAGAAATCTCAGTTCTATGTTCCCTCTGTGTTTTCCACTAGGAAGTATCTGTGTAAACTACAGAAATAGCCCTGGACTGAAGAAATCACTTTCTTTTCCCAGGTAAATACTGCAACTATTAGGCTAAAGAATTCTCCTCAGTTTGTTTCAAAAAGCAGCCTGTCAAATTTTACTCTTTCTTTTTCTATATCAATTTACACGTTGTAATAGCTTTCTCAGGATGGGTGAGAAACACTTGTACTGAGATAAAACTGTAGTCTAGTTACTCTATTGCTCTTTTGACAGGGAGAGAAGAGAAGCTCTCCAGGCTAGCACAGGAACTGAACTCAGGTTACCAGTGGACTAGACGACTACTTCACTAAAAGTCTGTTGAATAAAAGAGGCTACAAATCTGTTACTCTACACCAGTGTTTTAATACAACATTCTCACGGCAACACTGCATAAACCAGATCTGAATATGTGTTGGTGTAATTGGTAATTGGTGTAATTTGTAATTGGTAGATTTTTTTTTTTCAATGACAGAAGAATATATTTTTGCAGGCTTGCTGGACTTGAAGGGGAATAAAATTCAAAGATGCTCATCCTATCCTTTCTTTTTTGGCTATGTGGTGAGATATAAAGAAGATACTGAGGTAATTGCAAACAAAAAAATTGGGGTCCTGACAGGCATTAGTTACCCCAATACCTACAGTCAATATGCAGGTGTATTCAGGGTCACAACTGGGCTTTGCTTCTTACAGTGTTCATAAATCTCTGGATTTTAAAACTTCTTTTAAAATATATTGTTAATGCCTAAAGGAATCAAAACTGCAAAGACAATGTACTTAGAAATTTATCTCTTCGCGGCCTTTTTTTTTTTTTGTTTGTTTTTCTGATTGGTTGGTTGGTTTTGGGTGGGGGTGTTTGGGTTTTGGGGTTTTTTTGGTGTTTTTTTTAACTTTTATTGCTGTACATTCCTATAGCTTGAAAAGGTTGTGTATTTGAGTAGCTAAATCCTTATTTGGATCTGGCCTCCAACCTTTGAAATGACAAGTGGATCAATACGTAAGTAGCTTGAAATATTTTGGATTTTAGCTTTGTGGTCTTCAGCTATTGCTCTTTGACTTTGTATTGATATACTTTATCACTATCATGCACTGAAAGCTAAGAAGCTTATTTGGGATTTGAGTCATTGGGATGTGTTCTTAGAACATGTTAAATACCTTCAGTTCTTAACAGAGCATGTCCACCAATATATGTTTGCAAAAATGTTTCTTACTATGCACATAAATTTTCACAAGCAATCAAGTAACTACTAATGCTAATCTCAATCCAATGGTGAATTCATTTTACTATGCAGCAGGGCAGTGCTACAGAAAAATTTTAGCAAGACATACAGGATCTCTTATACAAAACCATCAGCTCAATGTTTCTATCCAAAATTTAATAAAAGTTAAGAAAATATTTCCAGGCACAAAATAATGAAGACCAAACTAGTTCTGTAGGTATTTTTTTAGTTTGGAGGTTTTTCACAGATTTTAATAAGCGAAGAAGAGAAACCTGACTATAGCAAGGGAAATATTTCAGGTCTACAAAAACCCAATCATCCTTCTAGGATTGAAAACAGAAGGTTTGGCATCTCTTTTGTGGCCTTTATATTGAAACTTCCTACTAATTAGACTTCTGCCTCTACATGCAACAGAATGATTGGCATTTAGGTAATCTTTTTCTTTTCAGTTCCAGAAGAAAACTCAAATATGAACTAAATTACAAGAAAATATTCATTTCCACAAATATTTTCAAGCTGGAAGCCTTAATTGGGTGGTTGGATCTTGTCTAGCTCGCATTCTACTCTCTAACTTCTTTTTTGTCTCTAATCTGTATATATTCTTAGCAAGATGTGTATTTCCTGATATTGCTTGAAATGATGAAAAGTATAATTCTGGTTTTACTAATGATCATCTGAAGGGAAATCCAAAGAAATATATATCTGGAAAGATGAATTGGTGCTTAGATATCTGCTTCTTAAGTATTAGAACTATTTTTTAGGATATTTTAATATTAGTTAAATGAAATTTCAGTTAGAGGTAAGTAATTCCTTCAGAATACTATTATTTATATGACTTTATTCACATAAATAATGCATTTAGTCTTCATACAATCTTATTCTTAGTGACCAGTGTTATAGTTGAATTTCCTTTGGCTTCTTCTGTAGGTAGACTAAGTTAAAGCATGGGCTGGAGAGAATTAACTTCCTGCTTCTTGATTGTCCCCTCTTCATTGCTGCTTATAGAAGACATACTCTTCCCACCCTAAGAAGTACATACATTTGACCAATGCTGTAAAAGTTATTGTACTCTTCTTCTGTGAGTATAGATCTCCCAAAATACTTATATACCTCTCCATAAATATTTATAGTGTTATTGTAAAGGCTGTTGCTGTACCTAATGGGTATGAAATAGGTTTGACTTGTAAATCTGCTACATTCAAAGTGTGAAACCCTCTTAAAAATAAGTAAAAAAAAAAACAAAACAAAACAAAAAAACCACAAAAAAATCACAAAAAAAACCCACAAACAGTAACAGTGTAACACAGTATATCTGCAAGTATAAAAAATTAAACTTTCTGACACTAGCAGCCAAAGCACATCATGAGTATTAGAAACATTAAAAGCAACATGTGTAGTCAGAATATTTTTTAAATGCATAACCAGAAATCCATTCATGCTTACAGAAAAACAATCTTCACAGAGCTAAGTCAATGTAAACAGATCACTTTTCTAATTACTTTCAATCAGATGAAATAATTTTTTTTTGAAATCATGGTCTTTACTCTCTATTGTGTAAATAGACATAGAGATAACATACCTAACATTTTGAAATTATGCATGAAAAGCCTTATGGAAAACAGTTATTAAAGACCTACTGAGCCAGGAAATGTCAACTGGTTTTATGTCCATAGGGAAAAGCATTAATATTCCTATAATCCACCTTGAAAGTAATGTAAAATTTTAAGCAAACTATATTGAAGAGTTTGTAGTGGAACAGTGGGCGGTTTCTTATTTGGTTTAAATCAATATAGCTCTACTAATGCCAGAGGTGCATCCATTTACACATTTCAGTGGATATATTCTAATTTATACCAGCTGAGAATCAGGCCTTTAGAGATTGTAAATTTGTGTAAAGGTTTATTCATAATCCCGGATAATAGGAAGGGATGTTTTGGAGGATTATTTCAGTCATTTTAAAGATACAATTAAGTCAAACATATAGACTTTTTCATTTCTATCAACAGAGGATTGATATTTTAAAATGACCTCTTTACTGTGGGAAGAGATACTTTTTCCAATAAATTAACCCAAAAAAAGAACAAGGTAATTAATTACTGGTAAGACGAGTCCAGTACACACCTAGACTGCAACCAAAGTTTCCTGTGTTTCTATATGGCCACTATGGCCACTATGACAAGCCTAAAAAAAAGCCTTAGTCTTGACTTTTGGCTCTTTTTAGCCAAAAATACTAAATTTCAGTAAGATCTCAGTTCCTATTAGTAGGTCATAAAGCCAGTTTAACCCTTACACTTCTTAGCAGTTACTCTTGTATCACATAAAATTTCTAGCTGCCTTTGAGAATTTCTTAGTCATCAGAAAGAATCTTCAGGTTGTTTTAGGCCACCTGAATCTTAAAGTGGAAGAAAAATAGCTAGGTGAATATAGGTAAAAAACAAGGTGAATATGAAAGGTGTGGTTGTATGTACCTGCTATTTTTCTGCTCACAACAGAGCATTTTGGGCTCAGAGTTCTCATTTTCAGTGGTAGCTTCATAATGCTAAAAATTTTGAGAACTTCTATTGTTATTTTCTCATAATAAATGTCATAATAGAAAAGAGCCACTTAGTTCTCTTAAATAATTAAGATAATTAAAATCCACTTGAATATCACAGTAAGCTATGTCTGTTGCCTATTGCCTTTTTCACTTTGCATCACTGGGAAGAGTTGGACTGACTTGCTGCTGGCTTCCCATTCCATAGTGGAAGAAAGCAGTAGGATATCCCCAAACATTTTCTCTTCATATTATACAAACCCAGCTCTTAATTTCTCCATATGTGCACCAGCCCCTTGACAATCCTGATTGTTTTCTGCTGAATTATCTAAATTCTTTTTTGTCCTGGGGACTTAAAACTGGGCAAAAGAATCCAGATGTGGTGTAAGAAATGCCAGTTAAGAATAATTACTTCCTTCAGACTTCTAGGTCTCTTACAAATGCAGCCTGGTCTATGATCAGTTTTTATCATCACAAGTGCACACAATTGACTCACATATAATTACTTGTCTGTGTGAACTCCAAAGTATTTTTTTAAACAACTTTCTGGAAAATTTGAGGCACTCAGCCTGTAAATTCCTTGGGTTTTCATTTGCCTTTATTGAAAACCATGGAATTTCTGTCATCCTATTTCTCCAGTGTTTTGATGTCCCCTTCTAGGATAGCCCAGTGCTCTAAGATATTATTTGTAAAATGTGTGCTCTGTGCCTTCAACCTTTCCAGTAATAGCAACACTGGTTCCAAGATAAACTCTTAAGAAATGCCATTCATTGCTGGCTGCGGGTTGGTCTTTGAAAGGCTGACATTTGGGTCCAACAGTTCAGTCACTATTCAGTATTCCTTTTTATATGCCTATCTAGTCAGTAACTCACCAATTATGCTAGAAATATACCATGGGAGATAACATAGAAAGCCTTGTTAGAATCAAAGTAAATAATATTGCACCTTTCCTGTTGTTCACAATGTCTGTCATTCCACCACAGAAAACATCCATGTTGGCTATACACATTGGTAAATTAATGCTGGTTATTTGCTACCACTTCTTGTTCTCCACATGCCTGGACATGGCTTCCAGGAGGATTTCCTCCATTATGTCCCTGGGGACTATGGTTAGACTGACCTGCTTTAACTCCATGCATCATTCTTGAAGAAAGCTGTGGCATTTGCATTCCTCAAGTTATGAGGGAAATCCCTGATCATCAAACTTTTCAAGGACGGTATAGATCAAATTCATAAAGACATTAACCAGCTTCTAAATGCAATTTATCTTCCCCAGGCTGTGTACGTTTTCTGCAGCTTGATCCTTCTGGTTCTGCAAACAAGCTTTTATTACATAATGTTAACAGTATAATCTCCAGAATGTGGCCACCATAATCTCACCTCGACTACTAACTTAATCTCTGAGACTGACCCATAAAATTCCCACCCAACCTTTAAGAATATAAGTGCATAATCAAGGTACTCTTTCATGCAGGGTACAAGACTTTGCTTTCTGAAAGAGCTGTTGACTTTCTAGAATTTATATGAATATCATTTTGGTCAGAGAGGCATTTAAACATGTATTTTTGAGTGCATATTTAATTTGTGGTCCAATAGAATTAAAAGAGGGACAGGCATCACATTATCTCCTTTCTAGTAAATTTAAAAAAATAAATTGTAAAACTACTTTTTTTTTTTCTTTTTTTTTTTGTTTAGAGGAAAGATTTTAAGAAACTTTAGGAGAGGTTTCACATCCATAGATCCTCTGTGGCCAGAAGGACTTTCTTACCTTGAGATAAACAAGTGATTTAAAATGTAAGTCTGGCCTCAACCTTTTTAATTATCTAGCAGCATGTAGCTGCATTGTAAGGGCAGCTCTCTTCAGCACTCAGTCTGTTTTGGTCTTAATTCTGAAGCAGCAATTATTCTCACAGATACTCAGTATCTGTTGTGTTCTGGCAGATGGGTATCCAAGCATTGTAATCAGACTGCTTTTGTTTCCTCCTGGACTTGTGCTTGAATTTCACTTGTATTTCTAATATGTTTCTCAACACACGCACTAAATTTCACAAGAGAAGCAGCCTGGAGCACACAGCAGGAGACATGCAGGGAACACAAACAGCATATCAGAGCTGCCTGGTAAAGGCTCTTGTTTGATTCTCAGTATTGTATAAGCAGTAGTATTTCATAGTAAAGCTCAGCAAGCTGCATACAGAATACAACTGTCAAAGCACTTAAACTTCCCCATGCTTCTCACTGTAAAAGAAACTTGATCTGATGATCCTTATGGCATTTGGGTTTCTCCTCAGTCTTCTCGAGTAGGAATCAGTGCACTTTCACACACTAGGGAATCCCAATCTAGTATTTTAACTGTATTGTTTCCTTTAGTAGATCCAGGCAGTAAATATACAGATGTAAAGATCAACACAGTGGCCAGCGTCTTTAGTCAGAACAGCACTCACGTGAACGTGGACAACACTGAATCCTGTTTCTCCCATCCAGCTGTTTAGGACTGAAGTTTTTTTCTTGATAGATACAAGCCCTCAATCCCTCACCCACAGACAAACCTACATTCACAGATATCTTGAGTATCGGTACAGACTTTAAGTATGCCTGAATCCTAGGTTCTGAACTTACTCAGATCTTTTTTAAGCTCCTTCTACCTGCCAGCTACTCCAGCTTGAAGTTTACTAGCAGAACACACAAAATACAGCTCTGTCCAGCAACTGACCACAGACTGAGACGAGACTCTCCAGTTACTGTCTCCTATATCCATATCTGCCTGAAGTTCACTTGCAGTTCACACAATCTCAGAGTAAAGAGCACACTCACAAAGGAAATAGTGAGGAATGAAACTTAAAAAGAAGGTTGGACAGAATGAAGTATCTGGTACAGGGCTGAGCAGAAAACTAAAATGGCTGAAGTTTGTGTTTTGGTTTGGTTTGGAAGGTTTTTTTTACATGCCATCAGCCCTTGTACCCTCCTGTCTCTCCACTGTCCCAAATTAGTTCCTTTCTCATCCATACTAAGGCTTTGCTTGGGAGGCTTTTGCTTTACTTATTAAATTATCTTTATCTCAAGCAAGTTTTCTCACTTAGGCTGTTCTGATTCTTTACCCCATTCTGTCCAGGGACAGTGAGTGACCAGCTGTGTGTGTTGTGCATAGCTGCCAGCTGGGGCAAAACCAGGACACAATCTTATGTAAAAAATGGTCAAGTGACTTTGACTTGAAGCACTACAAAATAATGTTCCTGCTCCTAATGTGTTACTTAGGAACATTGTCCAGAAGAAAGGTGCAAAGTCTGCATAAAGAGAATTTTCCTGAGAACTCTCAATACTGTGTTCACCCCATTCCCACTTAAACTTATTCAGAAAACAGGGTAGGAGATGCAAAAGCAGTTTTGTTGAGCTCAAGTCATGAATTTACACCTTTTTACTGATGAACTTAGTCGATTATCTATGAAGAGAAAGAAGCAGTTGTATCCCAGTCTCAATTTCAAGATAATAGTTGGTAAGGTAATCTTAGAGAGGTGGGGAGTCAGAACCTGGTTTGTGGTCAATAAGGCTTTCTCTTCTTCCACTGCGTTCAGGATTATGCGAGTATAGTAGATACAAGAAATAAACCAAGGAGCAATAATGGGAGGGAAAAAAAAAAGAAAAGTAGAAACAGTGCTCAGATGCCTTTTCTGTAGAAGATAGTATCAGCTGTCATTTAGTTGCTCCTAGAAGGATGGGGATTGCTTTAGGGGAAATTTGCTGACTCCCTGGAGACTGAGTGACAGTCCAAAAAGGCTGAATGGCAGCAGAGGAGAAATTAATTGTCAGTTTGTATGAACAATGCTTGGCAGGCATATGATTCTATAGAAATTGCTACATAAAGGTACAGCAAATGTTACCCTGAAAGCAAAGAATAATCATATATTTTCTTTCATGATCCCTTTTGTTAACTAGCACTGTTTGATGCAACACACCACAGGTTACAACTGTTTTGTCAAGGCTGAAACTTCATACACCTGTGGTTCTGTGGTCATCTGAAAAGAAAAGAAGTGTTTGATATGACATAGCCATATAGTTTCTATTGATTTTTATGAGTTGCTGTTGTTCAGGAGTCATAAAGGCTTTTTTGTATTCAGCTATCTTGCATCCTTTTATCAAATGCTTTAGACCATCCCTGTTGGGATTCTGTTGTGTTATGTTACAAACCATTTGCATGTGTTCTCTCAACCTTTAAAAAAAATGGGCTTTCCTTAATTTACATAATATAAACAGTTGAGGACCCATAAAAAAAACCCAAAAAAAACCTGTCTATGGTAATAATTCTTTAATTGTAATTTTGTACAGAAAGATTTCTCTGTATGATACATTTGTCATTGTAGACGTAAAACTAACTTCATCCTTTTAGTTTACAGAGCTGAAAGTACAATTTACATCACCCTAATTTCCAGGGCTTCGTAGTGTTGTAGCACACTATGGAATCAAAAAAATTTCTTTTTTTGTTGTTGTAGCTGTTAAGCAAGTTTTTATTTGAGAGCAATACAGAACATTTAAGAGGAGATCACTTGTTTCTGAAGCACAATTTCAACATTAAGATATTTTGAACCATCTTGAGAATTTCAGGTTCTTAATAAAAAGTAAATGTGTCACACCTTGCTTCTATCTTGACTAAATAATATAAGGAAAAGTATTCAGAAGTATTTTGTGTTATCATGCTGTAATTTCACACCAATGGACAAAACCGCCATGTTACTTTATCACATAACTACTTGATATTAATTTAAGAATAAGTATATTACAGTTTTAATAATATAGAAATACATTTTTTATTTTAACATACCATACCTTTGTTCAAAGTAATAAAATGAATATATCTCTTTTGAGCCAATAATACTTTATTCTTTTAATCTAAGTAAATGCATGATAATTTATATTACTTAGTCCAGTTACTTCCTGATGTTTGGACCTCAGGGTTAAAGAAAATGAAATTATATTTTATTCTACCTTATGCATTTCCAATAACTTTTATTTCGACAAAAGTCTATAGCACTTGTAAGGACTATACACATTGATGGATATGGCTGACTCCAAAAGATCAAATATTAATCTCTAAGTAGGTACATAGAAATCAACATTGACTCAGAGCGAACTTATCAGATGGACCAGTGATCAGTAAAATGAGCATAAGAGCAGAGTTACATTATTGACTAAAAACAACACAAAGTCCCAGCAAAACCAAAACCAACCTAAGCAAACCAAACCAAACCAAAGAAAAACATGGCTTGTAGAAAACTTATGTAGTCCAGTTTCAGACTTGTACTCTACTTAGGCTGATATTTAGCTATGAGTAATATGGTTAGATTTATGTTGGATTTAGCATTTGAAGACTTAGGGTATTCTTCAGTCCGTTCTCAGAAGATGATTTTTTTTTTCTGATTTGTATGGTATTTTTAGGTATACAATAACATGCATTTAGTTCTGAATTAAAATTTTCTGAATTAAAAATATGGAAATATGAAAAATATTAAAATTAATTAAGATTATGAAAAAATATGAATTAAAATGGTGTGTGTATATGCATAAAGAAAAGAAAAGAAAAGAAAAGAAAAGAAAAGAAAAGAAAAGAAAAGAGAAAAATGGGAAGAAATAATCTGGGGCAACTGAAGAAGAATTATAAGCTTGTCTACAGTGCCTTAGCTCAGTGGCTTGAGGTCTCTGCAGATTATAGAAAATCTCAATTCCCTTTTTGGTCGACAGCCACCTAAACATGATCCAGCAGTGTGCCCAGGTGGCCAAGAGGGCCAATGGCATCCTGGCTTGTATCAGGAACGGCTTGACCAGCAGGACCAGGGAGGCGATTAT
>VXBZ01009334.1:0-16623 GCA_013399135.1 Heliornis fulica | reverse complement strand
TGATTCTATGATTCTATGATTCTATGATTCTATGATTCTATGATTCTCTGTCAAAGGGATTTAAACCAGTATCTCTTGATAATGGAACTCTAGATAAACAATGGCAGTGCAAAGAGTAGTAATTTCTCCTCTTCAGCTGATCCAATTTTAGTTCAGAAATACTCCAATATTTTATTCAGAGGATGTTTCTCCTTGGCCTGGCGGGCAGAAGATTAATATGGAGAACAAAAGGGAATAGCTGCCTTACAGCCCTGTCTAAAGCCAATTTTTAATTATCAGTATAAAGTAGAAGAACTCCAGCAATAGTGTTAATGCCAGACTAAGTGTATGTTGCTGCCTGTATTATCAAAATTCTAGTTTAACTGTGTTACCTAAATCAAGGGTTGGTTATGTACATTTTTCTGTATTCAACAGTAAATATTCTCAGCCACTCTCATTCCAACATAAGTAAAATATTTTAAAAATCCATCCAGTATTAAAATAGTTTTTAGATCCCTAATTTCATGCTGACCTATTTAAACTGCTTGAATTCACACTTTGTGGCATTTTGCGTTGCCTTCAAAGGCATTTGTTAAAGAATCTATGCTCACTCTCCTTTTTAACATCTACATTTTCTTTGCAGTCTTTTTTTTTGCTGAGTCTACATGCTTGTCATAGATGAGGAATATTTTAATCTTACTTGATGAGTAAGATCTTTACCTTTTGCTGATCTAGTACAACTATTGCACAGATTTAGAAGACAAGGTCTTCCACCTACTTCTACCATGACAGTAAAGATGTGTGAGGTGGTCTGAAAAAAGTGGCAACAATTAATATTAGTATAATTAAAACAGATTGAAGGAAGATAGTCCCGAGGAAAGTAGTAATTCATCATTACTTTGCATCTTACTGACAGATTATTTTACACCACGTAGCTTTGTCTTCAAGGTGGGCTTATATTCTTTCTGTTTGAAAAACACACAAAAGTAAAATGTATCTATATTAATAAATCTGCATGTAAACACACACACACACATATGTATATCCTAATATATACCATTTTTCCTCAAACATTCTGATGCTAGAAAGGTGAATACGTAATTAACTGCTTTCAAAAATCTCTCATAAATAAAACCATCTGACTATTTTCACACGAGAATACCATTGCTAGGTCACATCTTGACGGCTCATTCTCATAAACATCCATGAAAAATATATTTACATGAAGATGCATAATTGATCCTCCGGAGTCATATATTTTCAAGCAAAAATTCCATTTCTTAGACCTTGTTCTTTGACCTTGTTTCATTCTCTTTAGTTCTAACTACTTATTCAAAATACATAATTTGGAATATTATTCATCATGAACTCACTAGTCAGTTGAAATTGATAAAAAAGAGAGACTTTTTAACTAAGACTTCAGTCTTAGTTATATCAATATCTGAAAGGAACTATTTCTACTTATTAGGGAGGAAGCCCATGTAATTATATTCCTTTTCTGATCTATGACTACAAACTAGATGCCTGTTTCTAGATGGAAAGTTTTTTTGGTTTGGTTTTGGTTTTTTTTTAAATATACTTTAGCCAAATTATCTTTTATCAGCCAATTACCTTCCATGACCCGCTAGTCATGGCATCATAAATACGGCAAATAGCTTCTGAAAGAGAAAAGCTCCATATTACTAATTTACAGTAATTTCCCAAGGTAACAGACAACATAACTCAGAAATTCAGTGCATGTCTTTGCATGTCAATGCAAGGGGCAGTGAAGGCAAATTTCATAGTATGCATATGTACAGTATTTTTTGTCGTTTTTTGGATTTGTCTCACTTTACTCTCACTGTTGAAATTTGTAATATATTTGTTAAATTTTTTCCCACTTTGGAAATAAACATTTTCTCTCTGTAACAATAGAAGGAATTTTGCTGTATGGATTATACTAGTTGGTTAACTTGTATATGCCTGAAGTTATGTGAGAATAGAATCTCCTCTGACTAATTCATAGTTTTCTTATAGTTGCACATGCTGAAATATTCTTCTTTTTAGAACAGAACACTAAGGATAAACTGCCTAATTTTAGAAATAGTAAGGATAGACATCTGCAGCTGAGGTAGTTATGAAAGGAACCCTTTACATGATTTAGAACTAAATGCTTCTAGGGAATAAACCACAACAAACTCACATAAGTATCAAACTCTATTAACTGTACTAATTAGATGCCCATTATAAAACATGAATTAAGATGACTGGCTCACATACATTAATCTTCCTCTAGAGACAAACAGAAAGCTACAGATGAGGTAAATCCTATCTTGTTTATATCAAAATTAGTATAAGAATATTTGAAAATGGAGGAAATAAGTGAAACAGAATACCAGATCATTACTTATAGTTCTGAGCATAACCATCTCAACCAATTAATCACAGTATTCAATTCAGTCTTAGATGTAAAAACGTAGATATCTAAATCTGATTAAACATGTTAGATTGCCTTTATAGTCAAAAGCAAAAACCACACTTCCAGAGTATAGTTCTTTTCATTTATGTCACCTTCTAAAAAAAAAAAAAAGTAAATTAATTAATTAATTATCTCAGGGAGGTGTTTATTTCTCTGCCTTAAAAATAACGCAAGTCTAAGGTGAACCTACTCAGGCTTAGCCGTCTAATGTGCCAGCACTTAGGTAAGAGCAGATTAATCCCACTTATAACCCTGAAAGATAAATGCAAAGAAATATATGATATCACCACTACAAACATGTTAATAAAGCTATGAATGTGTATTTGATGAGAATTTTAAGAGATTATCAACAGAATAAAGACAACCAGATAATAAGGTCTTTACCTGATTTAGCCCCTCCAATATGTCTCATCCTTCCATTTTACAACTGAATAAATTCTGACTTGATTTCCATGGCTAGGAAATGCCATGGATGAGTCTTCTACAGAAGAATCTCAGATCCACATGTTCAGAAAGTTACTCGATATCACCAAGGGAGTCAGTAGGGACAAAGGAGTAGAACATAGCCAGCAGATCTTTAAGGAAAAATTCTTTCGAGTTTAAGTTCTCTATCTCCATGTGTAAGAAATAAGGACAGGAAGACAACAGAATGGCAAGGATGACTTGAGACATGCTGGTCAAACTGCAGGGAAAGAAGGAAATGCACAGGCAGTGGAAACAGGGACAAGTATTGTGGGAAGACTGTCAGTTAGCTGCCCAGTTGTGTAGGGATGGCTTTACAAAGGTCAAGATGCCACGGAAGTGGAACTTGGCAAGTTCCATGATAATAAATAAATAAATTAATAGATTTTAAAAAAAAGAAAAAAAAAGAATTAATGATGGGATGAATAAATAAATAGATAAAAAAGTGATTGTGGCAACGACAACAACAATAACAGCTTTTAGAGATATATCATCCAGAAAAGGCAAGTCAGAGAAAGCATATCTCCTCTGATGAACACAACTGGCAAACTCATGAAAATGGACAAGGAAAAAGCTGAGGTATACTCCAAAAATTTTGCCTTGGCCTTCACTGGTAATGTCTCTCCTCACACCTCTTGCATGAATGGGCTGTGAGAGAGTGATTGCACGAGTGAAATCCCACACACTATAAGAAAAGTACAGGAAAGTGGGTTTCAGATCCCTAAACGTAGAGGTAACACAGCATTTTAGAAACATTAGGATAACCTGCCAGACCACTATATGCCTTTTCAAATGAGCATAGATCTACCAATCATATATGAATATAATGAATGTATCAAAGCATTGCAAATGAGTATTTACTGCCTGCAGATTCATAAATGACTAACACTTGAATGGGAATCCAGAGATCACTTTTGTGACAAAAATTGAAAATTTACAACCTGATGCTCTCACACTTCTTCCATCTTATGACAAGCAGCAGAACACTGGACCTCAAGTCGGGGACAGGGGGAGTAAAGTCCTTCCCACTGTGGTAGAAAATGAGGTTTGTGAGCCACCTGAGGAACCTGAACATAGTTCTATGAGACCTGACAAGATGCATATCGGAGTCCTGCGGGAATTGGCTGGTGCAGTTGCTAAGACAGTCTTCATGATAATTGAAAAGTCATGGCAGTCAGGTGAAGTCCACAGTGACTGGAAAAAGAGAAATATTGTGCCCATTTATAAAAACGGTGGAAAGGAGGACTGAGGGAACTACCTACTTGTCAGCCTCACCTCTGTGCCTGGCAGGATAATGGAACAGTTCATCCTGGAAACTATGTTCAGTCACATAGAAAATAAGGAAGTGATTTGAGACAGCCAGCATGACTTCATCAAGGGCACATCTTGCCTGACCAGCTTAGTGGCCTTCTATGATGAAGTGACTACATCAGTAGACAAGGGAAAAGCTATTAAAATCATCTATCTGGACTCCTACAAGGTCTTTGACATGATCCCCCTCAACATCCTGCTCTTTCAATTGATAAGGGATGGATTTGATGGATGGACTATTCAGTGGATATGGAATCATATGGATGGTCACACCCAGACATTAGTGGCGAATGGCTCAATATCTGGATGTAGATTTGTGACGAGCGGTGTCCCTCAGGGGCTCATACTGGAAACAGTACTGTTTGACATACTCATCAGTGACATAGTGGAGTCAAGCGCACCCTCAGGAAGTTTGCAGATACCGCCAAGCTGAGTGGTGATGCTGACACACCTGATGGTCTGGATACCATCCAGAGGCACCTGGACAGGATTGAGAGGTGGGTCTCTGCACAGCTCATGAAGTTCAACAAGGTTATGTGAAAGCTTCCTGAGTCAGGGCAACTCTGGGTGGGCATCAATACAGGACTGGCAGAGATAGTTCTCCTCCAGTGTCTCACCACCCTCATAGTACAGCTTTTTTTTTTTCCTTATATGTAATCTAAATCAAGTCTTTCATTAAACCCATTACTCCTTGTCCTATCACTACACTCTCTGATAAAAGAGTTCATCTTTCCTGTAGGGCCACTTCAGGTATCGTAAGGCTGCTATAACATCTCCCCAGATCCTTCTCTTCTCCAGGTTGAACAAACCAAACCCTCACTGTCTTCATAGGAAAGGTGCTCCAGCCCTCTGACCCTCTTTGTGCCGCTTCTCTGGATTCACTCCATCAGCTTCATTTCTTTCTTTTAGCTGGGACACCAGAGCTGGATGCAGTACTCCATGTGGAGTCTCACCAGAGTAGTGTAGCAGGGTAACATAACCTCCCTTGACCTGATGGTTATACTGGTTTTGATGCAGCCCAGGATACAGTTGGTTTACTGGATGCAACAGCACATTTCTGGCTCATGTTGAGCTTTTCATCAATCAACACCTCCAAGTCCCTCTCCTCAGGCCTGATCTCAATCCATTCTCTATCTAGCCTGAAGGTGTGCTTTGGAATTGCACTGACCCATGTGCAGGACCTAGATGTTCGCAAGGTATCCTTCACACCAGGATACCATTGGTGTCCTCAGCCACAAGGGCACAAATCTGGCTCACCTATACACTGTGTGCAGTTTTGGGCCCCACAAGAAAGATATGAATGTTACTGAATACATCTAGATGAGGACAACAAAGCTGATAAAAGGTCTGAGGGGAATGTCCTATGAGGAATAGCTAAGTAGTTTGTGCTTGTCTAGCTTTAGACTGTACTGCACTAAGCTCTGTAAGGGTGATCAAACACCAGGAAGAGGTTGCCAAAAAAGCTGCAAATCTCAAAATTTGACTGGAAATGGCCCAAATCAATCTGCTTCAGACAACTGCTCTGAGAAGTAATGTTAAACTAGGTGAAGGTCCAGAGGTCACTTCCAACGTCAACAATTGATTCTTTGAAAACATGTTTTCAAAAAAATATAGCTTTTCACCATTTTTTTTAATTATTATTATCAGTGTTACATTTTAAAACTTTATCTACTTTACATAATAATGTCTTGTCAAGCATTTCTCAGCCTATGGATTGGTCATTGAACTACTTACAGTGGATATTACTTTATAAACAAACCAAAACACTATATGTTTTTTTTTTTTACAGTTTCCTAAACGTGCTTTTTTTTTCCTTTACTCAAGGAAATAAGAGCATTCTCACAGACAAATGAATAGTATCTCTGGCTATAAAACTGCCTTTGGAATGAACGCAAAATTTGGCAAGCATTTAGAATTGTTTTCCTTCTGTAACTTTGTCAAGACACAGATCCTTCTGTAATCAGTCTTAGAAAAATTGCAGCCACAGCATTTGAATATGTCCAGGAAAAATGTGTCTTTATTCAAATAAACAGTTAGACATTATTTTATTTTTCAATAATCTCTATTACTGAGTTACTAAATGACTGATTTGTTTTCTTTTTGTTATCAGAAATAACTTGAAAAGTTTAGAGTGGAAATTTTACAACTGTTAGTGATTTGAAATACGCTTGATAGAACAGGACGTTTTTATTTGAGACAGGTATCTGACCTAGCTGCAATAAACAAATCTCACACAGAAAAAGTTCACAAGCAACATATCAAAAGGAAAACACCACATGAAATGGGACCTCTTGCAGAGTTCTTCTTGTTAAGTGGCAGACAAATTAGCAATTACTGACAATTTAGCAGTTATTGAGCCCAGAATTTAAAGGTCTCTACCCCTTATTTTAAAATCACTATCTTAAAAATAGTTTTTATTACAAATTAGAGACATAAAAAGAAACAGAAAGTTATAGCTCACTAAAGGGCAGTCCATGACATATCTTTTTATCAAACATTTGGTCAATTATCATTGGTGGTTCTTTGAATGGTCTGTGTTTATATCCAGTGGGACTAACAATGGATTAATCACCATGGCTACTAATAGTGTTGTTCTTTCCAGACAGATGAGGTTATAACATTGTGATCCTGGTGTCAGTAGGTGACCATGCTGATTTTATTTATTTTTCTCAGTGTAGTTCATGTTCTCAAGTATACCAGAATTACCACTGTGTATAATACTACATCCTTCTATTGTTCCTAGCAGACATGCTCCTAGGACGACTTTCTCCGCACCTGCAGAAGTGTTTCTCAGTAGGCATGGCTAGCAGGAGGTATATGGTAGACTAGGTGTGGATGAATAAATGCAGTTAATGTTCACCTGTGGTGATAAAATGGACACGTATCCCCCCCCCAACCCAAAAAATAAAAAAGAAAATACCCTAAGCTTTTCAGTAGATTTATCCTGACTATATTGAAATTGGATAAACAGAAAGTGTACAAATCTGGATGGAAGAATTTTCAGTATATTTAGATCCTAAAATATCTTTTTAACAATCACATCTGCCTTTCAGCAACCACAGCATGAAGTGAAACACAGAAATGGAGTAAGTTCTACCTCCTACCTGACACAGATATTGTATTTTCAAAGATACTGCCATAAAATTTTAATAGCTGAAATTTCTATCATTAGAAAATTGATAGAAATTATGAAGATTGATTAATATATGGATCAAAGCTACAGATGAAGATTGTCCAACTGGCATTCTCCTCAGTGTCTCTTCAAATCCCAAATTTTCTGTATGTATGTCTTATTGGTGATAATACAGAACTTCCCTATGGACTTGGTTGGTAAATTAATACATAACATGAAAAATGGCTTATGGATGTTTTCTGTCACCTGGGGCAATTTGCAAGTTCATTTGAACTATCAGTTTTAGTATTTTTAAGTTAATATTTGAGTTAATAATTCTACAGTGCAGAGTTTCAGATCCTAGCTATTTTCTGTCTTTGGACTTCTTGCTTGGATAATGTGTAAGAGATAGATGCAGATGTTTGCGACCTGTCTTCTTTAGAAATACATATTGAGTATTCACTTGTTTTATTCAAGGATGTATAATACATATTAAGAATATTTTAAAAGGTCACCTCAAAATTGAATAAATAAACATATTTCTTCATAAACATGTAAGTCACATTATCATGAAATTGAATAACGGTTTTGATTCACATTATTCTTGAGCATCTGCTATTATTTCCCTTTGTATTATTATTATTTTCTTCTACTTTTTCTATACATATTTGTCAAGATATGCTGCAAAAAATTAATCTGATTACAATTATTAATACTTCATTATTTATGCCAGATTGTCAGAATTTCTTTTTTTTCTCATTTGAGATAAAACAAGTTTAAGAATGTTAACTGTTGATTAGCCCCTCACAAGAAAAAAAAAAAAAAAGGAGCAGATATAAGCAGCTTAATATAAGTGAATCAATACAGAAACACAAATGACTACTCTGGAACTAAAGGATAAGGGAGAGAAAAATGAACTGCTCTTCTGAGATTTCTGGGATAAGGAAAGGAGATATACTTATATATATTTTTAAGTGTTGTGTCCCTTTTTCTCATAGGTGTGTTCCTTTTAGTGTGCCCTTTTTATTGGGTTTTTTCATTCAATTTTTCATAAGCTATTTTAGGCTACTAGTAACAGGACCTTTTTAATTTTCCTTTTTATTTTGCCACCTCTCTTCCTCCTCACATTTGTGTTTCCCCCACCCCTAGCCTTTTCTGCTATTCTATTTGTTGTTATGTTACTTAAAACTGCAAATACTTTATAGAGCCCTGTAAATTCAGAACTAACAAATACATTTTCTTCTATTTTCCTTTTCTACATGTTGTCTTTTAATCCCAAAGAGAAGCCAAGTAACATACATCTCACACACTCACTTCTAAGTGGGATGGGGGAGACAATCAGAAGAGCAGAAGTGGAAAAGCTTGTGACAAATTCCATAACTCCAAAGATCTCCCCTTCCTCTTTCATTCCCCTCAGCTTTTATCAATGAGAATGATGCCATATGTTATGAGACATCCCTTTGGTCAGTTGGAGCCACTTGTCCCAAAATGTCAGATCTTCTGCGATAAGTTACTGCATTCTTTGCAAGTTCTTCCCCTATTTGGGTTAAAAAAAAAAAATTAAAAAAAGGAAAAAAAACAAACAAAAAAAAAGAGAGAACATCAAAGGAGAAACTGCAGTCTTCCTATTGATTTCCTTCTTCTTGCTCATAGATACTCAAACTCAAAAAAAAAAATCTCCATGTCTCCATAATTTTAAAATAGTCTGCTCTTTGGCTTGCCTATTTTGACTGCTTATTGACTTTTACAACTATGCATTCAAAGGCATAAATTATTTCCCAGAATATATATACAAGTCATTTCCATTTCACCTACGTACAATTATTTATTTCACTGAGTTGTTTCCTATTTGGAACACAAATAAGTGAATATTACTGGGCTAGTTCTGTTTGTAACGTATGTGTTTAGAATGCTAAACACCTTATGAACTATTGTTATTGTCGTTATTATTAATATTAGAACAGTTCTACTTCTGACTTGAAAGATGAACTCTGACAAAGAAAATCTGCTGGTTTGGATTATGAAAAATCTGAGGATCTGTGGCATATCCCACATTTGATAAAAATTCTATGAAAAATATTTTTAAATTATATTAATTTTTTTTTGTGTAGAATTTTTTTAACTGTATTTTTCTCTCCTGATCAGATATATGATATTATTTTCACATTTACATGACTATATTAGAGTGATTTGGTGATATATTTAGGGTTGTTACGAAAAAAATGCAACAACCTATACATAATTTTCAAATGCTTCTCATATACCTTCACCATTTTCATATGCATTTATGCTATTTTATGCAACAATCTACAGGCAGCAATGTAAAAGCATCCTACTAGAAATCTTCATCTTTTGAACTTCTTTGAGAAGAAGCAGACCTTGAAATTGTCCAGACCACTCTTCGTTGAGGATTTTGTTTGCTGATGGTTTGGAAGGAATTCTGTGGTTTTAAAGACAAATTTTCTTTTACCCTGGCAGTTTTCCATGATCAAAAAAGTTATTAGGAATTGGAAAGTCAAGAGAAAATGGATTTAGTGTGCATGTAAAGACAGAAAGAATTTTTTTAAGCATATAAATTGCAAATTGTAAACTCTGCTTTGAGAATATATAAATATATGCAAACAAAGTTGTTACTGAGTACAGATATTATAATTTCAGAACCTTTAGGGCTCACCTGAGACTAGAAGCATGACTTGAGGCCCTGCACAGTGAAGAAAAAATTGTTTGGAAGAATGTCTCTGTGCTTGGGGAATCACAGAGAGAAGATAGGACATAACTATGAAAAGGTTTCTGTGTAAACACCAGACAAGGACTGGTGGTGATTACACAGAAGGATGATGTCATATCAGGCATCTTGACTTTCATCATTGAGACAGGAAAAGGCAAACAGGACACTAGGGAAAGTATAGTGTCATATAGTGTCATATAGTGTACTGAAGGCTTGACAGAAGATAGAAGGGAACACATCTGAAACACAGGAGGGCAATACAAAATTGGATACAAGTAAGTAAAAGCAGGAGTAGGAGTATAGTCCAAACACTGAAGTGAAGGTATTTCAAGAGCAACAGAAATGACAGTAGAGTTGGAAATCAAAATATAGTCCTTGAAGTGTCCTAAGAAAATGCAGAATGTCTTAAAGCATAAATCAGGAAGAAAAATGCACAAATTATTATAAGTGAATTTGGTGGTAATTCTGAACCATTCTGTTTCAAGTTTAAAACACATATGAACAATACTTTTGAGAAATAAATGCCGAGCTATTACAAAGTTTTTGATAAACATGACCAAAAAAAAAAAAATGTTGGGGATGTGTGAAATAAAATAATTCTTCTTAGGTTATGCATGGAGAATAAATATAATTTAAGGTGTAAAGTAAATGTATTTGATGGTGAAGGCTGAAATTTTTTTTTTTTTTTTGCTTATATAAAATTACATCCAACCTTAAGGTTGATAAGTTCTTAGCAAAAAGGAATAAAAAAAAAATCCCTCAAAACCCCAAGGAACATAGGCTAAAAGAAATATCACCTTTAAAAATTCTGTTAACTTTTTTAAATAGAGTGCCATTTATGAAATCTTTAAAAAGATACATTACTGGGCAAGATTCTATGGACAGACTTTAATGATTATAAGATGCTACAATGTGATAGCATTCTACTTTCATCAGTCTATAGTGTCCTAAATTATGCATTGGATAATGTCGTGTTAGTCAGTGTTACAAACATTTGAGACTTTTAGAACACTTCCCTAGAAGTTACAGGTTCTATATGTATATTTTTAGATCAGTGTTTATAATAATTTTCCCAGCTATCTTATACATGAGAGAACTGTGTTTTCAAAGCAAAATATGCCTCAATTTTCAAATAACACACTCAAATGTCTTGAGAAGTTTGCACTGAAAACTATATATTGTGCTGTGGTAGAACCCCAGATGACAGCTAAGCACCAGAGTACAGTTCCGTCCCTCCCTCCCCTGGCAGGATGAAGAAGAGAATGGGAAGGATAAAACTAAGAAAATTTGTGGCCTGAGATAAAGACCATTTAATAGGTAAAGCCAAAGCTGCACAAGCAAGCAAGGCAAGACAAGGAATTAATTTGCCACATCCCATCAGCAGGCAGATGTTCAAGGCTCCATAACACACAATTACTCAGGAAGACATACACCTTGAATCTGAACGTCCCTTCCTCTCCTTCTTTCCCCAGCTTTACATGCCAAGCATGACATCATATGGTATGGGATATCCCTTTGGTTGGCTGGGGTCAGCTGTCCTGGCTGTGCCCCCTCCCTGGGTGAAGCTTCTTGCACAGCCCCGACCTACTGGCTGGAGTGATGGGGTGCGAAGCACAAAAGGCCTTGGTGTGAGAAGCACAAAAGGCCTTGTCTCTGTGTAAGCACTGCTCAGCAAATAATTGCAACAATCACACAAATCTGAAACACAGCCTGTTGCGATAAAAGGGGCTATACCAAATTTGTTGGGGTGTGTCTGGTCGCACCCCACACACAGGACTGCCATGGATAGGATGCACGAATAATGAAATATAATTTCACAGAATCACAGAATTGGAGGGATTGGAAGGGACCTCACGAGATCATCAAGTCCAAACCCCTGCCAAAGCAGGTTCCCTAGAGCAGGTCACACAGGTAGGCATCCAGACGGGTCTTGAATATCTCCAGAGAAGGAGACTCCACAACACCCCTGGGCAGCATGTTCCAGTGTTCCAGCACCCTCACCATGAAGAAATTCTTCCTCACATTGCTGCAGAACCTCCTGTGGTCCAACTTGCTCCTTGTCCTGTCCCCACAGGCTACTGAGAAGAGGTTGGCCATCTCACTTTGTCTCACACACTTCAAATATTTTTTAACATTGATGAGATCCCCTCTCAGTCTTCTCTTGTCAAGGCTGAACAGCCCCAGCTCACTCAGCCTTTCCTCATAGGGGAGATGCTATGTCAGTTATTTTTCTGGAATAAATTGTCAAGCCCAACCCTGCATATTTTAGCATACTTGAATTTTGTCTGAATATCTTTCTTTTGATGCACTTCTTAGACTGGTTTATTGATTGTTTGTGTAGATATTTGTTGATAATTTTTAAAGAAAGTGCATGTTGTATTTTTCATCTGTAGAAAACAAAAAGAGAAAATGGGAGGGAACTGTTATGTGACTGGTAATTCCTGATGTGAAGCTAGGATGCGACTTGGATGTATATACAGATTAAAGATATGTTCTCATAAAAAGAGATTTTTTTATTATCTTAACAACATGACTGTATATTTATTATATGACCTTGTCCAGACACTATTTTTGGCACCTTTATGAACATTAATTATTGGTGTGGTCTCTCAACTTGGTTACAGTCAAATAGAAGGCATATTTTTTTGTTTTGTGACCAGTATTTTGTATCTTCTTCCATTTTTCTTATACAGATTTTTATGTTGTTCTCCCTGACAAGTATCAGGAACCCATAAGGAACGCTGTCCTCATTTGCTATGCTATCAATGCAATGTTTTGTCATACGCTGCCAACGGCATTCTTTGATTGCTATCTGAACCAGATTTTATCAACATCTTCTGGGCATTTAGACCATGTCTACGCTTATTTATTAATATACATCACAGGGCTCCACAGGGCTCTGATCTGTGATCATGCTGCTGAGCAGCTGCTTAGAGCATGCCCTTATCACTATCTCAGCTGTTTCCCTGAATTTCAGTTCACCTCATTTTAGATTTATACAATACAAAAATCTACCGCTAAAACTAGTTTTCCAGATGTGAAATTCCCCTGTCAAGCCATAACTGTTATCTACAAATGACAGGTTGAGTTTCCAGGGTTATTAATAAATACTGGCTTGAGAAACCACTTGTAAAACTGGGCAAAAAGATGGTTTTGATACTTAATATTTTTAAACTCTAGATTTGGAAAGAACAAGAAATAGAATATTGAATGAAAGAAGTTGATCATGAGAAAGAAAATAAATAGAATAATGTGATAAACACATAAGTAATTTCCAATATAAAATAATGATCAGATGTAGATCAAATTCTTGATAAGCCATTTGTTAGGGTGGTTCTTTAGCTTTTGCATTTTTTAGTACGGCTGTTGCAACTGCAAAAACATGGTGCTACACCTATCTTGCTGGGAGCAAAATCTAATGCCTTCAGCTGCTGATAAGTAGTGTTAAACTGCTTGCTATCCAAACCAAAGAACTGCACTTGTGTTTTATTACGCTGGGTTTTTTAAGTTTAAGCAAGTAAATGTAATCTTCAGAATCACGTGCAGTTTTTTTCTGCACAAAGTCTAAAAAAACTATTTTTTAAGTCTTCACACTTTTGCACTCTGAAACTGCAGGTTTTCCCCTTGTAGACATATTTTGACATATCTAGCCTGCCCTGAATTTTCATGTAAAATGTTTTCAACATAAGTTCTTAGATTAATATGAAAAAGCCATGCGAACAACTCTCTTTTTTTTTTTTTTTTAATTTTCTATTTTTCCTAGTGGATTACAACACCCCTCCTGGCTCTCCAATATCCTTGAACTGTAAAGTACCGGTTTTCTATGTCAGCCTTTTGCTTACACCGGGGAAAGCTAAAGCTCCTAGCCCCGAGTTTTTCTCGTTCAGATATTTATGTTAGAATAAGGTGAATTGTGTAGTAAAAGTGCTTATTAATCTCCACAGACTGTAAAAGGAGTCTGCTTGATGAAATCAAATGCTAATGCCAGCAAGTTGGTTGTGTGAGTTGATGTGGCAAGGTTTTGGTAGCAGGGCAGTTACAGAAAATTATTCCAAGATTATCAGATACACATGTAGGAGATGAGACAGGGAAGAAAATGCACTTAATTAGAGGTTAAAGTCCCATTATCTTGAGGGTGAGATTAATATTATCATATACAGTTGTTAACGTCTTCTGCACTCTTTTTCCATTTAGACACAAGGTCTTCTTTGTCCTATCGTATGTTCTGCAGAATGTAAATTTGTGAACCCCCATCTACTACAGCAATGTCACACTACAAAAAAACCCTCAGACATTTACTACCAATTAAAATAGTGTGGTGTTCTTTCATTTTTCTGTGAGTAACCATTTGCTTAAAATAACAATTTTTAAACTGGAAATAAAAAGGCAAATATTATGACATCACCGTGAATTGCATACTATTATATTTCTAAAGCAAATGAATAGAGATTTTGGGGAACATTGTAAGTGAAAACTTATCTTTCTTCTCTCACTTATACTTTGCTTCCTATTAAATCCGATCTCCTTAATAGTGCAAGAAATTCATAGATGTGTCTGATACAGGGCACAGACTTGCAGAAATGTGGATCTGGAATCTCTGGGATTTTCTTTTCCAACCTTGCACACAGACAAGTTCCTCACTCCCATAAGTCTTGTAGCTTGGACACATTTTGGTGACTAACTGGAAAAGGGTATACTAAAAGCAAGGGAGATGACCTCTCATACTCAGTTTGTCTTCCCCGTCACAGTTATGACACCTTGCTGGGCTCTATCTAAGCAGGACCAAGAAAAAAAAAAAATGAATTTGTCTCTGTTATACAAACAATTCAGATATGTCTGTATAATATACTGGAGTAGTATTAATTCATTTATGTAATAATAAGGGCCTTGTTCAGAATGAAATTAAGTACTTCATAAAAAGAAGCTGGTGATATGCCATCCGCTTTCCCCAATCTCTCAAAGAAATCAATGACTTTGATTATAAAATTAAAACTAGAGTTTTTAATATTTTTTGCAAGTGCTGTTGAATTTACTACAAATACAAATATTTATTAGATCTGTATAGTTATACATTTATATATAGAAATAATAAAGAATAAAAAAGATTGTGGTGTGTGTCTATTTGATATCATCTAAGGTAATGCAAAAAGTTTTTCAACCTATACATTTAAACTTTAAAAATTACATTGAATTTCATAATTGAGGGTTTTTTTCTGATTCATCTTCTATTATTGTGGTTCTTTTGAAAGCAGTGGATCTTTTGAATCAGAGAAATCAGATCTAAAACCAGGGGACACCGTGGTCTGGAATCTTTCAGGAAAGTATTTTTATGCTGCTACCTGTAAATGTGTTTATTCTGTAAACACAGAGAGATTAGAGTTCACTGCTCTAATGCCTTGAAATTTAGTCTGCTTTTCCCCCTCATATTTACTATTAGTTGTAAATAATGTTAGTTGTCAGGGTCACTCTCCTATCTTTGTAAAAAACAGCAGGAATTTTTTACCCTTCCATTTTGGTTTTTTTTTTTCAAAAATGGTAAAGCAGAAGTACAATAAATCTTTATGCTTACAGCTGCTGATTGTTTAAAAAATAGATGCATAAGCTACTTGATTTTCTGTTCACTAGAATGACTTTCTTTTTCCCTTTTTAACAAAAAAATCTTTTCTTTTGATCTTATTCAGAAAGCCAGTAAGTAAGTCTTTTTTAGGAACACTTGAAACCTTCAATAGATGCTGATTTTTCCACAACATCTGCCATGTTCCTATTTTTCCATGCTGAACAGACATTTTTTTTTTAAAGTAAATGCAGAGCAAACCAGTTTTCTCTAAACCTTAATTAGCATTTTTATAAAATAGAATTTAATATGAGAACTCCCTATGGCATGACTGGTTTAGCCCAACAGTAGAAGTTGTACTTCTACTGTTGGGCTAATAAATAATAATAAATAATAAAGGCCTGGCCCTTTATTACACCTCATAAGGAAGCCATAGAGAGGAGGTCTCCCCTTAGTCTCCTTTTCTTCAGGGTTGTTTAGTTATGTTGTTGTTTGTTTTGGGGCTTGTTTTTAATGACTATTTATTTGTTTGTTCACTCACTTTTTAATTTAATTAATTAATTCATAGCTTCTCTCACCACCAGAAGAAGATCCTGAGTATATCTCTGGTCAGACAGTATAATGAGCTACTTTCTAATGGGAAATATGAAGCACAAAAGAACTCAACAGTGTAAAAATATGTTTCTACTAAAGCAGTTCTTTAAATGAAGATTTATGATGTGAAAATAATTTTGTAGGAATCAGAGGGAAATTCCAAGTCACTCCTGCTGTGGTAATACTGTGGTGGTACCTCTTGCAGACTATGTAAGTTTTACTTGGTTACATTAAAGATTAGAAGAATATTTTGAGTCTATAAAAACAATAATTTCCCTAATGAATCACTCTGTTGATGATATTTTAATTATTCTAGATGATAGTAATGACATTTTGAACTAAATAAAGAAAACAAAGTAACTTAAACCCAATTAAGCAAGGCTTATGATATGATTCAGTAACTTTCAATATAGAATCATAGAATC
>VXBZ01009333.1:511-21474 GCA_013399135.1 Heliornis fulica | reverse complement strand
TTTACCTTCTAACATCCCAGCCCATGGGATCGCTCTAATTAGAGCGCGGAAGAGAACAACGTTTGCTCTCCTAAAGTCCAGGGTAGCAATCCTACTTTTGCTTTACCTCTTCCACTCAAGATCTTGAGCATTCCCCCATCTCATGGTCACTATGTTCCAAGCATTTCTAAGCATTTCAATGGCCTGCTATGCCATAATCACCATAAAATAATGCAGGTCAAGATAGACCAATTAATTTTAATTGGTACCTCAGCCTATTGACTTAAAAGGGAATTTAGCAATTTTATTTAAATTTGAAAAATACAACTGAAAATATCACTGCCTTTTAACTTAAGGCAGTGCAAAGAATTAGGGACAAATACTCCTGCGGGGTGACCTCTGAAAAATCATTTGTGTCTGAATTTCTCTGATCAGTAATGAGGTAATAAAGCAGCCAAATCCATCTGCAGCACTGGAAGATTTGCAAAGAAAGGTTTATCAATGTAAAATACATCAAACTGTTTTCATACAATTTTTCCATTCACAATGTCTGGCAGCTGATTAGTGTTCATTCTTGTGATGAAGGACTGGTGTTAACGATCTCAAGTATCATCCTTTGCAACATTGCAAACAAACATAAGATATTAGCATCTTCCATAATCTTCTTCTAAATCAGATTATGGTTTATTCCCAGCAAGGATAAAATACTAAATGGCATTTTATTTCTGTTCTTTCCCAAGCAGAATGTACATATTTGATAACAGGAATATATGCAAAAGGGGGAAGCTCTAAGCAGAAAAAAAAAAATCATTGGTTTTGGAAGCATTAGTATTGAGGACTGTTTCTGAAAAATATCCTCCATTTTTTTTGTTAATTGCAGCCAGAAAATAGTTTAGATTTACTTGCACCAAAGTATTTATCTAGGAACATCTGCTCCATATGAAGGATTTTCTATGCATTAATGAGAGCAACTTTACAACCTTTCCTGGTTGTCATTCCACAGATATTTATTCTGTGCTTACAGACCAATGTGACCTTTTTATGTCCAGCCTCGACTCTGTAGAAGAACAGAATCAGGTGATAAACTATTTAGAGCAAACATTTTAATGTTTCTCAGTACTAGATATATAACAGATACTGCTTCATACTGCTTCCCATCCTGTACCATCTTCCCCAGAACAGATCTGGAGAAATACATCAGTGAAAAACAAACCAAAATACTGACATTACTGAAACAAAAAGCCCTTAAGAGAACCCCACCACTCTGTTTGAATTTCCTCTTTCTTGATGTCATGCCCTGATTCCTAGAAAGAAACTTCTAGGCTTGTTGCAGGCTAGTACATAGTGTGCACATTAATTTATTACATACACATATTTTTAAAAGCATAAATCTTAAAACAGTTTAAATTCTACACAATGACAAGTCCTTTGTCCTGATGTAGCAATAAATACTTGGAGACATATTTCACTGTTTAATTTCAAAGCCTGAAAGGCTGCACAGAGATGAACAAGGGAAAATCAAATCAAAATTCAGAGGGAAATCTTTTAAGTTATGTCTCTGTCACAGAATAAATTGCCAAAGCACCTGAGTTCAGATCACTGATCAATAGTCCTATCTGCCACCTTGGTTATTAATTTTTTTTCTTGCGTGCTAGGATCTGGTCTCATGATGAAGACATGCAGGATCACAAATTTCCTGAATTAAGGAAATGTTGCTCCCCCAGAGATTGTCAAATAAACACACAACTTTGAAACATACAGATCAGTCAATGAACACCACCAGCAGACAAGTCATACCAAATAAGTCATTGTGAAGCTTTATTGAATGTAATTAGGGATTTTACCTCATGTAAATTTAATGGTAAATGCACTTGCAAAAGGTATATCACTATAAAAAAGGAACATTAGATTGCAGATTGTTTCTTTTACATGAAAGAGAAAAAGCTTTCTATGTTGTTATCTGTTATCCACAAACTCCCCTTGTGCCTTTGTTTCTTCTCACTTCCAGGTTGGGGGCATCCACAGCTTCTCTGAGCAACCTGTTCAAGTGCCTCACCACCCTCACAGTGAAGAATTTCTTCTTAATGTTTAATCTAAATTTACCCTCCATCAGCATAAGACTACTGATATATACCACTATTTCCAATTGCCCTAGTCAACTTTGTATCACAGGATTTTAGGAGTTGGGAGGGATCTTGGAAGATCATCTAGTCCATCACCCCTGCCTGAACAGTATCACCTAGATCAAATCACACAGGAACATGTCTAGATCGGTCTTGAATGTGTCCAGAGAAAGAGGCTCCACAACCTCTCTGGGTAGCCTGTTCCAGTAATNATGTTGCTGTGACGTATTTTTAATCCCTCACTGGAAAGTAGAGGAGCTGTAGTTTCATGCTTGCTTATTTGATTTGTTGTAGAGGTGCTGATATAGCATACTGGTATTTGAAAAGTAAAAAATTATCTTAACAGGACTTTATAATGTTTCAAGCTACTTGCAGGTGATGACTTACTATGTGCAAAGCAAATTGATTTCTGAGACCATTAGTTTAGATGCACTGATGCAATCTGCAGGTTTGAGCTTTGGGGTTTTTGGTTTTTTTTTTTGGGGGGGGGGTTTGGATGAAGATGTAAAATAATAAAATATTGAATGAAACCTCAGTAAATTTAGAAGAATGCTCATCTGGAATTTATGAATATTAACCAAACATAATTTGCCATTGTCTATTTGGACTACAGTAAGCAGCAGTGGAGGTCATGAGATTTCCATATAGCTCTTGGAATCCACATGAAGATTACTACAAGCTCACAACAGGTCTTTAACAAAGTTGAAAAGGTTGCTTTTCTCTCCTGGAATGTGGTTATAATCAGTTTCTAGGGAAGAGGGAGAGATTCAGCTGTCATGCCAGTCTGAGTTTTTGTGTGTTTATATCCAAAGTTATAAGAAGAGCACAGGAGGTTGCTAAGGTCCTCCAAGATGGGAACTGAAGGGCAATCTCTACTCTGTGTCATCTGCAGCCCTGAAATGAACCCATTTGTACGTGAGCTGGGGCCTGAGACCAGAGCACCAGAAAAACAGTCAAACTACCACAATTTCCTTTGTTCTTAATTAATTTTTATCCAGTTTCCAACTTATTTTCCACGTGATCTCCACTTCATTTTGTGACTCAGAGTCTTATTGTGACATTTTAATGTATGTGTTCTGGATTTCTTTTTAAGCAAGATAGAGTTTATTCTGTTTTAAACACCTTCATAATGTAGCTACATTATAATGTTTATAGCTTTTCAGATCTCTGAAATACTTACTTCTTACCCCAGACTATAAACTAAATGTCTCCATGGTCTCATTGTCACTCATAAACTTCATCATCTTCCTCCAAAACCACAACTTGCCTGACAGTTTTCACTTGGGTCACAAAACCACAAGTTGTTCAGCATTTGTCAGTTAAATACCATAGCAATCTACTGCTTTTAATTATCCTTCTCTGTGCTTTAACAGCTATGAAACATTGGGTGACAAGTCAAACATAATTTGCATACTGTGGCATGCACCAGTGCTTTGCCAGGTGTTTATTTTTAATGTATATCTAAACATTTTTACCCCATTAGGTCACCTTTTGCCCTAGAAAAACCCACTAAAAATTTAGATTTCCTGCCACAAATGCATTACTATAGTCACTATTGTGATTATTATTTTTTCTATTTTGGTAATGGGGACAGTTTTTTTACTTTCCCTCCAAGGCTAAATATTATTTATAAGCATCACTGCTACTATTTTGAACCAAGGCCATACCACACATAACCTAATAAAAAAACAACTGAGGTTTTAATGGTGTTACTGTTGTTGATACGTGTGAGGTGCAAATCTAGCCTTAAACTACTTACACATCCCATTATACAGATCTAAGCACACTTGCAGATACACTTCCCCACAATTCACCAATGATAGCAATGTTGGGCTTTGTCTTCTTGTCTTCTTGTCTTTATTTTATAACTGTTCCACAGCCAGTAATAAAAATTCCACACTTCTTTGTGGGTGAGTTTTTTAATAATTTTTGGTTTTGTATGCTTCTGTGGTTTTTTTTTCTTCCTTTTAAACTGTGATTTCAAGATCGTCTTTCTAATGACAGTAAAAGTAAGTGTTCAGGTTTGCTGTGTCATAATGTACATCTTACACCTGAGCTTGGAACTCCTAACATATACTAAGAATATGCTATGTCTGCTGGTATTGTATTTAAAAAAATCAAGGTTATGTATACATAACCTTGGACTTTACTTTCACAGGCCTAGACAGACAAGTATGTTATTAAATATGAAGGTATGATTGATTGAGCATCATCCCAGCTGCTGACATTCTCTCATGGTTTACTGCTAGAATTCAAAAATGAAAAGAAGTGAGGATTTCATTTGGGAGACCTGCAATGATCATCTGGACTGATTGCTAGAGCTGAGCAAGTTAAAGGATCTCATTAAGGGCATGTTCAAGTACCTTTTAAACACTGGCATTGTGAAGCATTGACCACCTCCTTATGACTCCTGTTTCAGTGTTTAACCAACCTATTGTTTTTTTTAAAAAAATGCAAAAGGAACTGAATTCCAGTAACATTTTACAAATTGAGAGAACAGTATATGGGATGTTGCCCAGCTGTTCTCATTTTTTGCATCTTAGTCATTACAATTTGATTTGCAAGCAAACAAAATATTCAAATCTAATGGCTGTCAGTACTCTTACCTATACTTCTGCAGCCAAAGTCCACCTTCCTTCCCTTTCCAAACCTTACTTAAGGAGAGGAATTACTCAGGCACAGCATAATAAAAAATGTTTAATGATACTGGTTTTTTGGGTAGTGCTTCCCCTTTCATCGGCCAGTGAATTGTTTTAAAAGCTCCTTGTAGTTTTAATCCCAAAAGAGTCACAAGTCCTTTCTTAGTGTTGCTAACTACAGTTTACTGAATGACTTTATATACTTTAAAATATTTATTAGTAGTTTTAGGAATGAGTGGAAAACTACAAAGTGTAATATCAATGGCAATACTAAATTATGACATATGAAGATTTCTACAAGTTTCACATGCTCCTTCCTTGTAGTTAGCTTTGTTTCACACCTGTTTTCGCTACCCATCAGGTGCTTCAGGGGATGCCCCTGAAGCACCTGATTAGCTACCCTGATGGGTAGCTAATTAATATTAGCTTGAGAACAGGAGAATAAGGAAATCTTGGCAAGAAAGCACAAAAAGAATTCTAGTTTTGCCATGTCAAGGATTGGAGGACTGGGGCAAGAAAATGTAAGGGAGATAGGAAAAGGTGTAGAAAGAAGACCTACTTGTCCAGTAATGGATATGAGAGTTTGGTGATGGCTGAGCTTGGTTTTTTTTTATTTTTAATAGCAGCCTCTAGTGCTTTATAGCTGCCCTTACAGTTGCTTAGTGAGTAGCAGCTTACTATAGAAGTACTGGAAATATAAGTGCCAGCTCACAGACAGAAATTATACTTTAATGGAAGTCAACTTTCCAAGATAAGAAAATTATGCCTCCCTTTTCACTTATGCCCAGCTTTACTACAAAGAACAGATATCTTCTCCAAATAATCATTAATATTTATCTTTTATACTAGGGATATGCTTCAGATAATGTCTTATTCAGGATACAGTAAAAACAGGGGCTGCAATTTAAGGCACATGTGTCTCCTGCTTTGAAGGTTGTGCCAACCAGCTAGCAAAGGCAGTGTAAAAAGTAACATTTATTTTACAGATAAAATAACAAGGCACATAAAGATGGGTTCACAATATAAGCCATGACCTATGGGACAAACAACGTATACAACAGATGCAGCCTCTGTTTTGGTTTTGTTGCCAAATCTTACACCTCAGAAACAATATGAAAAGAGTGATTACAATAAAAAGGGTGTAGGCAGATATATTCCAACTATTTCCTGCTATAATCTGCCATGCTAGATATTATATACACATGCTTTAGGCCTCACGCATTCCTTATGCTCCTGAGGGATGGGTTAAAAAAGACTGGACCATATTGCAACAATTTGCTCTGAGAACACGGCGCGTGAGCTCGCCCTACTGGGATCACAAATCTCTGCTCTGAAAGAACTGTGGCTAGTCATGCTGTATTTGCTACCATAACGTTCCTTGAGTATTTCCACTGACCAACTACTCACAGGGCCCTTCTCAATTAATTAGATTAAATGAGGACTATTGAGTCAATGAAGGAATTTAATTTTGAGAGAAGTCAGCTCAGCTTTTGTATTACCTTCCTAAACACCTTGAGTCCTGAAACACTTTCTTTCTCCTGTCTGCAAGAAAAAGAAAATGAATGATACTGCAGTTTTTCCTTTTTATCTTTTTTACTCTGTGTAACTGAAATTTTAAATTATATTATTTCAGTTTCTCACTGTTCTTCATTATAAATGATAAAACTTCGGTTTACATGAATGCTTTGTGAAGCTGAGATCTCCACTTTCCCCTAGCACTTAACTGTACAGCAAATGTTAGTATTACTAATAAATGAATCATTTTGTTTAGTTGTTTTTTTTTTCTCCCAGCACTCCAAATCCTACACTTGAAAAAAACATTGGTTATAACTAGCGTGCATATTTTAAGCAACAGTAGCATATGTAAAAGTAATTTTTCAGTTGGAGGAGTTTTGCAGGAGGTAGGAAATAATTTCTGATGCACTACATAATGAAAAAGAACAGCTCAGATACTGGACCAGAAGCATCCAGTCCTGAGAAAGTTGGTGAGACAACCATTTTTGCTTATGTGTGTGTGTGTGTATACACAGTCCATATGTGCATTCCCATACATATGTACCCAGACTTTATCATATAAGACAGAAAAGATGCCTGCTTTTTATCAATTTTTGAGTATGTGTTATCTTTCATGGGAGGTAAGATTGACAGGGTAAAAAATGCCTATGTTAGATATTATATCGAGGTCCTCCTCCCCCTCTACTCTGCCCTGGTGAGACTGTACCTGGAATAGGGTGTCCAATTCTGGTCCCACTCAGTTCAGGAAGGACATAGAACTCCTTGAAAGAGTCAGCGCAGGGCCACCAAGATGATTAAGGGAGTGGAACATCTTCCTTATGAGGAAAGGCTGAGGGAGCTGGGTCTCTTCAGCTTGGAGAATAGGTGACTGAGGGGTGACCTCATGAACATTTATAAGTATGTAAAGGGTGAGTGTCAGGAGNCCAGGCTCTTCTTGGTGTTGACCACTGACAGGACAAGGAGAAATGGCTCCAGGCTGGAGCACAGAAAGTTCCATCTTAATATAAGGAGGAACTTTTTCACTGTGAACGTGACAGTGCACTGGAACAGACTGTCCAGAAAGGCTGTAGAGTCTCCTTCTCCGGAAGTTTGGAGTTTGGAGTTTGGCCTTGGGAGCCCAGCTGGGATTTGATTTGTTGGATCCTTAAGAAATTTCTAGCTGTTTCTTAAAGAATCCACATTGAAAAAACAACATATCTAGATACAAGTGACCATTTTCATCCACCACAAGACCTGTTCATCCTGACAAACCACTAAAATTATTACCACTTGAACAGTTTGCTCTGGCTAAACCATCTGTATCAACAGGAAGGAAATACCTTAATCAGCTACAATGTGTCAGAACCCTGTGCACACAGACACCCAATCCCCAAGATCAAGTTCAAATTAGTTGTGGTATTACTGTGCAATCTTGAAAGGGGTTTTTTTGAGGAAGAGACATGAGAAGCCCCCACCAGGCATGACTTCACTCTCTGGAACTATTTGCCCAAGATATGTTTTTTTCAAATCCATGCCTAGCGATGTTGATCATCACACACTAACTTGTGCTGCAAAAGCTGTCAGATTCTGACTACTGTTACCAGACCTGTTCTGCTCTCCTAGCTTGGCCACCACAGTGGAAGAGGCACTGTTCCTGTGTCATGGTGCCACCCTTAGCTCCAGCTTCCCTCCCCTTGCAGACCATGCTGCTCCTGATACACAGTTCTGCGGTTGTTTTCTGTCAACCTCTCATACGGATAGGGCTGATTTATCTCTCTGCTTCTCTGTGAGAAGATCCACACCAGGATCCAGGGGTCAGTCCCATTTTCTACCTTGATAGAGTGTGTCCATCAAACACACAACACTGAGAGGACAGGATTGCAGGTTTCTGTATTATATAGCCCTTAATCCTTTGTTAAGACAATTGGTATGTTTCTTCCTAAGTTAATACTCACCTGCTGGGAGAGACTGCCTGTCCTGTCCACACGTGCTCTCTTCATCACCCCTGCAGCCTGGCAGATCTCACCAGTCCTCCATAGATGGTACCACTCCCGATCTCCTAGGACAGCAGTACCTTTAAGTTCAGGCTTAGAACGCCATTCACAGGCATGGAGTCAGTTCCAGGCTATTTTCCAATAAACCAGAGTCTATGAGATTTGCTGGCATCCCCTAGCATGATATCTCAGGAGGTTTCTCCAGTTTCAGCTGCACTGTAAATAACACTGTGACTTCCAACAGGACAATATTTTGCAAAGAAATCAATAGCTTGACATCACAGAAAAATTACTAGTTTCTTCTTCTTCACCAGGGTTTATGTGAGCTTCAATTGCAACATCCAGAGCTGAGAAAAAAAACACTGAAAATATTGTTTGGAGTAGCTTTTTGAAGAGATCTGCACTAACAGCAAGACACAGGGGGAAAAGTGCCATTTATCTGCAGATGTTAAGGACTTGATTGGCCTTCTGTGGCTGGTGCCTGTCGTATGCTGCCTGGAGGCCCAGCATGGCAGCTGCAATTTGTGCTCTAATGGACATGTGCTATAGCAGCCCTGCAACAGTAAGATGGAGGATAAGCAGTGCGCGACAGTCTTCCAAACCAACTTGGATTTAAAAATAATGATAATAAAGCAATATTATGGGAAAGTTTACTGTTCGGCTCATTCCCACTGGAGTGGTTATGGTTTTTTTGCTTCTTAAATACTACAGCAATCATTTAGGTCAGATGTGCAGGATGGTGAATTTGGCTTAAAAATTTACAGACTAGGAAAATTATATGGCCATATGGGCTTTTTTAAGCCATTCTTTCTCGATTAACCCAATTTTGAAGCAGGGGATGGAGGGAGAGGTGCCTGGATGATACAAGGGAAGCAGCCCGACTAGAGGCTATCCCTACCAGCTCTAGTGCTGCAGTCTTGCTTAAAATTTGCTCTCTTGGCTTGTGGTACTCACTGACCCTTTGGAAGAAGAAATCTCCTCTTGGATCATATGCTTGTCAAATGGGTCATCTGATCATATGCTTGTCATTTGCCTGCCACTGCAAGCTTCCTCCACTAAAAATATACTAATTAAGACACACGGCAGAAATTCAAATCCAATCCCAGCAGATGCTGAACATCTCCTGTGAATTAAGCATCAACAGTAATCAACAGCAAACATCACTATCAGGAGGCTGTGATCTTCATTGGCTTAATCAATATGCTATTCAGCATTAAAAAATTAACCCTCAAGTTGTATCAGGTTCAAGTAATCGCGCCCCTCAGCCAAAAGAGACAAATGGTCAGGGTGACAGCATGTTCTGACACAATTAATCGGATAAGAATATGCCCAACCAGTTTTTTAGTTCTCATAACCCTCCAATGATGGTGTTGGTGAATGATAGAATTCTCCAGTAGGTATACAAATGTGACTGGCACTGGTGAACCACTAGTAACCATACAAGGAAAGAAGTGCTGTTTTCTAGTCCATAATGCTTAAAAGAACAGAACTTTGAGAAAAACTCAAGAGGGTTTGTAATTCAACATAAAAAGAGATTATTTTTTTTTAAAACAGAATGTTTCGATTTTTTTTCTTTGTCCTTTCAGTAGCGGCACAGCCCAGATTCTTCCAGCTGGACACAGGTTCTCTGTACTACCAAAGGTCCAAGGTGTATCATGACTCTTCTGCCCATGAAGCCTCTGCACAGATATCTAAGCACAGCAGACTAAACTTTGGTCTCCACACATCAATGAGTCTAATATATTTGGTTTGCTAATTGCAAGTGGTTAATTTTCCTCTTTACCTTGCATGTAGGCCTAACCATATCCTTTTTAAATTTTACTTTTTAGTAAGGGTGCAAGTTCAAGACTTTGACAAGAAGTTATTACAGCAGTTTTGGTATTCTCCTGTCTTTCTCATGTTCCAGGAGATTCTTAGGCAGATTCCTATTCCATTGAGATTAAACATAAGTTAAATAGACAAATAGCCTAAGGATGATATCCTCTGTTGAGAAATGAAGCGATCAGAAATGAGGAGGCCATTTTTGGTTTCCACCACCTCTGACTCTGTCTGTCTTGAAGTGGAAAACCAAGAATTTTCCCTGATTCCACCCTGGCAGATTGTTGAGCTACATTTTTTATCTCACAAAAAATAGATATGTTAGACATACACAATGCTTGAAATTTTGGCTGTAGTTTGTGTCACCAGGATTGCTGCTTTCATGTAAGTGATTCTGTATGAATTACATTGCATGACCTACCATATTTACAAGCTGATGGCCCCCATGGCTGACATAGCCTATGACAAGATGTTGCCTCCTCCTAATTTAATATGTCAGGCTATATTCATTAGATTTTGTTTTCACTTGCAACATGACTCCTGCTTTTTAACCCATTTTTCAGTGACAGTAGAATGATAGCATGCCTTCTGTTCATTATGCATGTTCTTTTGTTTCTACAATAGTTGTATGCATAGACAGAATTTTCTCTAAGGAAGGCATTTTGACCTTTACTGCTACTGCTTCCTGGTATCCTGTTAAGTGAAGAGTTCCTCAGAAGATCAGGATAATCAGAACAGCAGAATAATAAATATTTGCTCTGTGTATTTTCCATTAAGAAGCTTGTGAAGCAACCTACATATCTCGTGCTTATGTTACATTTTTTTATTGTTATTGACTGCATTTAAAAAAAATGTTCAAAGTTCATTGAATAGAAGTGATTCACAAGCAGAAGATAGGCATTATATAATGGCATACATCTGGAGTATAGACATTGAATCTGCACATAAAAGTCCTTTTTTGGCACAGTGTCATACGCTGGTCATCATGAAGCTTCAACTTAGGAGTAAGGACTAAATCCTACCAAGTGTTGAATGATCATCACATATTAATCAGTTATTATGTTGCAGAATTTCACTCTTAATAGTTACTTTTTCATGACAACTTAATAAATGGCATTTATAAATTTCATCTTCCCACAACATGCAGACTGCTGATTGCTTCAAGGCAATCTTATACTGTGTTGGAAGGGTTATATCAGCTCCAATATGGAAACAGCAAGTGTTTTAGTCAGGCTGGTTGCTTTGGAAGCTATTTCATAAGTAGATTAAGTCACTAGGATCTGGACATTTTTCATAATGTATTGGATTACTTCATTCACATAAGCTCTTTGTTCTTTCTATTGTTGACCTCCCATCAAAATAGCAGGTTGCATTATTTGTTCCTCCAGTGGAAACTTACTCTCCTTTATGACTGTGTGTTTCTCTGAGTTTTCCCCTTGAAAGTAAGACACACAACACACGGAACTGACACCTTTTGGTGTTCCTCCAAAATGTTTTTTCTTCCTAATGAGTAATTCCTTATGTTGGTTTGCTTTGGTTCAGACAAATTCCTTTGTCATTTGCATTTGACAGAAACCTGTTGAAATGCCAGTTCTCAACAATTTCCTCAGCTGTTTTTTTAGGCTGTTACTCAATGAGAAAAATCAATCTGACTTTTAAGTCATTATGGGGCACCACTGACTCCACAGAGAGATAATACAAAGTGCTGCTCCGGTACAAACTCACTCTACTGCCTAAAATATGTCAAAAATTATGCTAAGGGTTAGAAGACTTCATATGGTTATTTGGGTTGTTTTTTGTTTGGGGTTTTTTTTTTTTTCTGATGAGGGCAGTGAGGATCAAATGTACACACAGAGGCTACCTTTACATTTCAATGAAATAACGTCTCTTCTGCGTTATCTTAACTTGGCTTCAGAACAATCTTCAAGCACAGAAGACTGAAGAAATTTAAATATAAACTGAAACAGCTTGGAAGACACAGTCTAGATAGTCACCTGGTTGGTGCATGGTTTACAGTCCTGTAGGTGCCAAAGGGGCAATTATTTCTCCCCCTGCATCCTGTTCTATTTCTCCCTTGCATCCTGTGTTGTGTCCCTGATCCTGTTCTTGCATCAGCACTGGGAAGCCCATGGCTACACACCATCAGGTTAAAGTAATCATGACCAAGGCCATTTAGAAAGTAATTGTTTTCTCCAGGCAGGCAGAGGTTGTTCTTCCACTGTAGTTCATCCCCCTTCCAAGGCATGCTGATCCACATCTCATCAGGGCTGTGGTGTAAAATGGAGCACTGGACTAAAGCAAAGCATATTGTCTTAAATTGGGTCATTTCAGTCTAGTCTTACAAAAGGCTATCCTGGGACAGGAGAGACCTCTGTGGACTTGAGCACACCATAAGTGGAGTAGCAGGAGGAATAAAAGTTTTCAGTCATTTCCATTGCTAGAAAAAACAAACATTGGACCTCATTATTCTGTTATGTTTTTCTACATTGTGATTCTTTCAGTGTCAAAACCAAAAAGGGGTTCCTGCCCAGAGTTCACATAGTGTTTTTAAGGATTTCTTTAAAGCTGCACTGTTTCACAGATCTAGGTTACAGTGACACACAATCCCACTTAGTCCAACCTGCCACATCTAAATCATTATGGTCGGACAGTTCTGCAAAATATATTATTTGTTTGAGTGCTTAGACTTTTAAAGGAATTTTCCAACAGACTTTCTGGTGGTTGGCCTGAGTTTCTTTTAACAAAAACAATGTGCAAGTTTGGAGAGAGAAGGCTGTCTTCTAGTTGGACAGATACTACAGAGTTCTCCTTGTTCCTAACAGAATGGGTGTAGGACCATCTAGTTTCCACTGAAGCCTGTCAGGCACACAGAATTCTTTCTCAGGAATCCTTGCTTCAAGATCTGTGTTCTGTAAGATTTTCTCACACCAGCAAAAGTATTCAATGATTTTTGCTGGTGCGAATTGAAGCAAATTCTGTTCAGTAGCTGTTGATAATGTCCTTTAATGGCTTACTCTTTCAGATAGAACTACTGATAACCATGTACACAATGAAGACTTGAAATTTCTTGGATATTCTACATTAACCTGAAATTCAGTTTGATACTATACAATAGGCACGGTTAGTCCTTGTTTTTTTGCATTCATTTCAAACCACAAGTCCTCCAATCTCTGGCACACTCCTAAGAGTATCACAGAACTGACTGGAGAAAAATTTACCACTTAAAGCCATTATAAGCAAAAGTGAAAAATCTCCTACCTGGCTTTCAAATCTATGTGCTTTTCCAAATTAGCAGGCAGCAAGCTCAGGCCAGCTTCCTGCTGCAGCAGGTCTGGGCCCGTGGTGTTCCTCCAGCCTTCATTCTCTTAAGCTGTCCTTGGTCTTACGTTATTATAGCCTGCTGTTGCTACAAGTTCCTCACTTATCCTGCCAGGACACTGAATTGGACCACACATCTACTCCTGAAGAAGTACTCAAGTGAGATGGCTGAGCTGGTGTAACACCTTGCACTGGAGACAGAAAAGCCCTGTGTCCAGCTGCAGAGATCCTTGTCTTCCCTCCATCCTTCCCTGTGGTTTCTCTTGGCCAACCAGTTCAATTTACATACCCAGCAAGATCTACAGACACTTTTTGGTGGAAATACCTTTGTGCAGAAGCTGTGAACTGAATCTTTCCACCCACTAGCCCTCAGTGTGCAAGGCTGTGGGCAGGGGCTGATTCAGCAGCTGTTTGGCAATGGATTTTGCTTTGCTTCAACAAACAACTGGAAAATAATGGTAATTTCTAGTTCAGTTGCAAACACACTTAGCAGATCAAATGTTATCCAGTCTTTCAGACTGAGAGCTCTTAGGTTCAGCAGCATGTGAAAAACAGTCTCCCATTTTCTTTTAATGAGGATTTCCTTTTTAGTTAAGGGAATAAATATTCCTCCTCAGAGACTTTTTCAAAAAAGCTTACTAATATCTGTGTGTTTTTAATTTGAAAATCTTCAACTCAGTGTGAACTTCTTTATTTCCTGTTTCTTATCCTAGCAAGAGAATTCTTTAAATGGTGTGTGGGATGCGATTTTGTTTTTAGAGGGCAGAGGAAGGTTGAAATGCTATTTGTGAAACATGTGCAATATGAACACTTGAAATTATAGCCAGGCAATATTTTGTAAAAAAAAAAAACCCTGTTATTTTTAAATGTAGGCTGAAATACATAATTACTGTTTTAAGGATCTAGATTATATAAACAAAAATGTATATACGGAGGTATATTGATTCAATATATCAGTTTAAAGTACTTTTACACTTACTATGAATTCTTGAACTTCTTCAGTTTAATAAATTTTCTAACCCTGGTCTCCTCTCTCTCTGCCTCTTATCTCTCTCTACGGGCTGCAGGTGCTTGTCAGGGGATTGCTGCATCTTAAGTCACAGATTGTTCCATATTCCTCCACCTGCTCAATGGTTGCAAGGAATCTTCTCTCAGTACATCCTTCCCCAGATTATTCACTGACTTTGGTGTCTGCAAAGTTTCTTACATCTTCTCACTCCCTTCTCTGGTGGCAAAATGTGTCTGTTTGCATTTTTCTATCTCTAAAACGTGATTCCCAGAGGCGCTGTGACAGGCACTGATTAGCCCAGCCGGCCTTGCCAGTAACAGGGTTTGGGAGTTTGGCTTTCGGAGCACCACTGGTATTTACTTTGTTGGACCTCAAAGAAGCTTCTAGCTGCTCCCTAAAGAAACCACATTGCAACACCACCACACCTGTATATATGTCCTATTTTATTTCACTATGCTGCACAAACAGTAGGGTTTGACAAACCCGACAACAGAGTAGGATCTGCATAACAAAACAGATATTGGCACTAGGCTGACTGAGCACAGTAGCAGTCATCTTCCACCCACGCATCTTTGAGATCCTCAAAGAAACCCTGAGGATGCCATTTAGAGGAAGCAAAGCCTTTCTCAGAATGTATTTAGCTTATCTATAAAAAATTGATAATCCTTGACACCCGTAATGAATGACTTTGGGATATTGTTTAGGACACCTGTTCGGTTCCAGGCAAAGTCTTTGCCATGTTAGAGGCAGTCTCGCCCTGTCTTCTGCTCCTCTCTACACAGTTGTTCTGTCCTGTTGCATTACATCTTGGATTTCAACAGCTTTTCACCATCTCTGCTCCTTGAAACAGTATTACAAAATGACAGAAATAGCTGCTCAGGTCTGAAGAGCTGTAAAAAACTACAATATGTCTAAGAACTTGATCAGATCTTTCAGGCTGGCAAAGCGATCCAGAGCCTTAACACACTGACTTTCAAGTCTGCCTGTCACTTCAGGGCAGTGCCTGGAAATAACCATCTTGAATCCCAAAGAAACCCCCTTCTTACTTCTGCTGCTCCAGAAGATCTCTATGTGCATTCTTTTATGCATAAGTAGTCTGCTAAAGGGATGATAAAAATTATTTGTTTCTTATAACCAGCTAATCCTTGTTTCACGAGATGCTTTCAGACTAGCATCTTGTGATCTCCTCATCTCCTGTACTATGTATTGCAATCTAGAAAACTTGCATACTTAAAGGTTTGCCAGAAAAATCAAGCCACATTGCCTCAGCCCAAAACCTTAACTCTCTCTTGTTTAATGTTTATAAAGAAATATAGCTCTGTTTATTGTTGGCTCTTTCAACTCACTTATTCCATCACAATCATCATCATAATCTATTGGAAGGTGTAGGTAAGTCCAATCAACCACCTGCAGGAGCACAATAAAAACACAGAGCCTACCAAATATTCACATAGCTTAGATGCGTATGGCTGCTGAAAAGAATAACCAGATTAAATGTATTGGTAGGGTGAGGTACACTGTGTCTTGCTTTCACCTAGTAAGAAAGACAGCACACATTGGTGGTCTTTGAACATTTGTTATCTCAAGAAAAGACTGTCCTCAGCTTAGCGAAACCTCTGAGTCTCTAGTGTTGTCTATGGGATCCTTTTCTGGGAACAACAGCAGGACCTCCCAGAATTATTCCAAAAGTTCATCTTAAGCAGAAACTTGTACTGGGATAGAGAACTGAGGTGTCAGATAACAACTGGAATGGATGCTGAGAATTTCATATCAGTTTAAAAATTAAAATTTATTTTCCATTTAGATTGTAGATTTTTAATGTACAGTGTTATAGACAGAAAAGCAGAATCTCTGACTCCTCATGGTTCATCTTTTTTTTTTTCTTGAAAGGTTTGGTTGTGGTGCAATTCCCACAGTAATACAAAGATTTTAAACAAGACCTGAATATGTGAAAATGTGCAGCAAGAACAGTTGCTTTGTTTAAATTAATTTATCCATTTTCTTTTTTTTTTTTTTTAAGTCCTAGACATCATATGTCTTGAAGGGGAGAACCTTATCGCTCTCTACAACTACCTGCAAAGAGGGTGTAGAGAGATGGAGATCAGTCTCTTCTCTTGGGTAGCAAGTGATAGGACAATAGGAAATGGTTATAATCTGCACTATGGGAGATTTACGTTAGCCATCGGGAGAAATGTCTTTATTGAAAGACTTGTTAAGCATTGGAACAGGCTGCCCAGGGAAGTGGTGGAGTCACCATCCCTGGAGGTATTTAAAAGACAAATAGATGAGGTGCTGAAGACTATAATCTGGAGTTGGACTAGGTAGAGTTAGGCTGTGGCTGAACTCAATCTTAAAGGTCTCTGGTTCTATTGATATGACATGTCATAGTGGCCTTAAAGTGAATGAGAATTTTATTAGATCTAAGAAAGGAATTCTTCACTGTGATTGTGGTAAGACACTGCAACAGATTGTCCAGAGAAGTTGTAGATGTCCCCTCCCTGGGCGTGTTCAAGGCCAGGTTGGATGGGGATTTGGACAGCACGATCTAATGTATGGTGTCCCCACCCATGGCAGTGGGGTTGGAACTAGATGATCTTTGAGATCATTTCCAACCTAAACCGTGCTATGATTCTGATATGATTCTGGAGTGATTCTATGGACACTCCGGCATATATGTGATCCATTCTTAGTCATGATCTTGTAGTAAGTGCAAATCATCTTGCTAACTTATCCATTCACGAAAGACCATCATATATAAATACATTTGCAGGACCAATTTCTAGTGACCATTTACAAGTGTCTTATCTATGTTCAATTTAATCAAGAAATGTCTAAGGAAGTCTCTGAAATGGCCAGGTTATCTATTCACCCACAGTACCAAACAAACATTTAAAAATTCTTTACACAGCAGGAGCTGCCCTGAGATGGATTCTTTAGGAATCCTTAGGACAGTCGAAGGTTTCTACACCTCCTGCTCCACTTTGTGAAAAACTGTGCTTTGAAGGTGGACAGATCAGTCACCTAGTTTCAAGTGGGTCTATTTTTTCAAACTAGTTCAAACAACTATTTTCTGGACACTCATGGAAGTGATGACTAAAGTGAACCAGGTATGCACACAGGCATTGCCCAGATACCCAGTGATACTACCATTAAAACTGAGCTGTTACTTATAACTCACTTCCAACTTAAGTATCATAATTATTGCAAAATATTTGCATAAATTTCATATAAATACATGGCATTTCCAAAATTATTCTCTAGAATGAAGACTTCAACATAGTGTTGAAAAATGGTAGTTCCATTCAAGAAAATGTGGCAAAGTTCTTAATCAGGCAATTAAGCATGAAATCCTGAGTGAGCACTGAACTTTTTTTACATCTTTTTCCAGATCTGAACCTTTTAGTTCCCCCACTCTCACCTTCTTCAGTTCTAAACAGAATTTAGATTTAAAATTATGATGACCTTTTTTCAGGTTTGCTAATACAATTGTCTTCTCCGGCATTTATATAATTCAGGTAATCAACAATAATTTTAGACACAGTGGCAATGTTGTTTCTCTTGCATCTGAACTTAAAACATTCCATGCTCCTACTTGGACAAAATGATGGAAAATACCTCATGTATTATTGCATCTCCTACTAATGAGTACTCCGACCCAAACACACAAAGTAGCTGCTGACATTCTACTTAACACTGCAGTGTTCTATCTGAAAACAGACAATTCTTAGAGATTGTGAGCCCATTTCAGCCTTGTTTTGCCTTCAAAGAAAAATGTTGCATGAAAAAGAAACAGACAGGAAAGACATAATAAACATTTCACCTGAAATCTCTGTCCTTGGGTGAGTTTTAGACTCCCTACACCAGCCCAGTTTAGGCTAGATGTCAGCACTTGCTTTTAAGAAAGTAAATTAGCAGCCAAACACATTGCTCCATGAAAAGGAAGGCTGCTCACAAAGCAAAGTCAAACCGAAGCCAAAATTCTGGGCCTTGAGAAGCTTTCCTGGCACACCCTGATCCCACAGGAGTATCAGCTACTACAACTACATTGTTCTTTCACTGATGAAATTGAAATAATGAATAGTCATCACTTTATAAGGCAGTAAGAAATCCCTCTGTGCTGATTTGCCTGCAGGCATCCTATTTACATAAAATAATAAGAAATATTTTTTTTTCTTTTCAATGCTTGCTAGTTTTGCCTTTTCCAGATTGCACTGAACCTTTGGGCATAGTTTCCATTGCAATCTGACTGATTTTTTAAGGGACTTATTTTCAAATAAGTAATGTTTTTCTGAAAAACTTACAACACTCATTTTACTCTGTGAAAGTGGAGAATAACTCAAGGAAGTGAGAAGTTGGTAAACAATTACTTTTCTAAACATATGCTGAATCCCTTCCAGTGTCTTAGAAAAGCAGAAAAAGCTACACTTGCAAGAAATATTTTTCCACTATTGATTTGGTTGAGTGAAGACTTAATCATGACAACTCTGTTCTAAATGACAGCATCTTCCAGGCCAGTAAGTGTATTTTTTTCACCATATTTACCATATATTTGATTTATTAGACAAATGAAAATTGTTAATAGAACTAAGAAATTTTGTTCATGATTTTATTATAAACATGTTTTAGATCTATTGCCACATATAGGTTGTCAAGTGCACGTGTTACAGTCCAAGCTGAGAAAGTCCACACAGTATTCCTGGCCACCTAACATCTCTTCCTTGAAGTTTGTGCTCCTAGTGCAAGAAATATAAAAAAATACAAATGACAATTTTCTCTGGTCCATATTTTTGTTCTTATTTTTGTATATGCTGGTCAAGGTAAACCAAAAGATGAACCCAAAATGGAAGAAAAGACATCTTCAGCAGTACCCATCAGTTGATACAAAAGCCTGTTGCATCTTTCTACAGTTTGATCTGAGAACTTAGATTTTCACAGATTTAATTTTTTAGTATATATATCATTGTCCTGAAACAGAGGGATTTCACACATATCGACAACTTGGTTTTGCAGTTTCTCTGAGTATATACTTCAACTTTTTAACCAAAAATACGGATTATTGAAAGATTTAAGTATCTCTGGAATCTCTGGTACTTGCATTATTCCTGAAATTAATGTTTTACCTTTTTCAAACCCAAGAATATATATTGATATTTCAAAATACATTGCAGAAAAATATTCACAATTTGTGAAAATTGAGTGATTACAAAGAGCTGCATCCTATGAAACCTAGACTTAAGTATTACAGCTTCCATGTGAATATTTCCTCTGTAGACAATAGAAAAAATAGAATAACAAAAACTGTTATGCATCAAAAAGATTTTCATGCTAATCAATTCCTACAGGCTTTTTTACAGGGAAGCTACATGGCTCCTGTAATGCTGTCTCTCCAGCTGGTTGGATAGATTTGTGAGCAATGGTGCAGATTAACATAGAAATTTTTTATGAATCTGAATATTTAAGATGTTTCTAATTGTAAATAGAAGCTGCAGATAAGATTGACAATATTTTTGAAAACTGCTTCTATACTCTCTTCCATTTTCTAACAAAGCTTAAACACACAGATGTAGTTTAAGAAACTAGAAACTTGTAGTGTTTGCGTGATATTCAGTGATCACTGCATAACACCTCTAACGCTAGGCAGTTCTCTGTAGCAGAAATTCTCATAATAGACTGTGTTAAAGTCCATATTAAAGATCCAGTTTTAGTTTATAAATGTTAAGATACCACACCAGAATTATTTTCCTCTGTTCTGATGTTGTCTCCCTTTTCTCTTACACAAAAGGCTTGGTCCTTACAATGGCAAGGCTAACAAGAACTTTTTCAATGTATTGAATGGGGCTTGAGCAGCACTTCCTATTTGCATAGATTTCCTTTTTTGTGTCCTTTACCTTTTTTTACAGGATTTCCAAGAATCCTGTTGAGACTTAAACAATGTATTCATGATGACAAATAGCTTATTCTCTTGCATGTGTCACACTACCAGACTAGCAGTACAGTAACGTCGTAATTTCTTTAGAAAAAGGTTATGTGTTCCAATCTTTGTATTAAATACTTTTCTCTGGGGTAGGCTGGCATGGCATAAGCTCCTTCACACAAGGTCTTTGGGACTTCCTAAAAATGTACACTAGAATGTGCTTTCTGGGTAACTCCTTCTGCATCTGACTGCATAATTTAAATCTTGTCAGACGCAGGGTTGTGCTGTATTGACTGATAAACATTAAGTCTTTCTTCCCTTGAATTAGCTGTATTTATTGAACCTTTACTAGCATCTGAGAGACGTTAAGGCTCATTCAGATCTTATATTTTGGTGTATGTGTGAGCTGCTGTACCTAAAATGGTTTGAACATCTGGTACTTCAGCGAAACTCGGCAGCACGAACGGTAAGTTCTGTGGCCAGGGGCTGGACTGGGGTGGAGAAGGCGAGTACCGAAAGAGGTACCGAAAGAGGTACTCGCCAGGCATCGCCAGCGGGGAGCCAGGATCTCCTGTGTCCCGGTTCCGACAGTGCCTACGTGACTGCTGAGGTGGGGGGGCGGCCCCGGAAACAAACGCGGGAGATTTAAACGGCCCTGAGGAGCGCAGCGACCCG
>VXBZ01009332.1:267063-281177 GCA_013399135.1 Heliornis fulica | reverse complement strand
AAAATGCATTCATTATTCAGTTATTTCTATCACACATCCCAATCAAAAATCAAGACTACATTGTTCTGATCCATGCAAATCCATGCATTAAAAGACAATTCCTGCCTGGGTGAATTTTCAATTTGACTTTATGCTAGAAGGCTATGAGTAGTTTTTCAGTCTAAAGTTGGGTGAAAGGGACATTGAAAAATGAGAATGCACAAACCTGTAATAAAATCTCAGTTGATGAGAACTTGTCTCCCTCCATTTTTAAAATTTTAATATACCTCAAGAAATTAAAACCAAATAACTTTCTCAATCATTCTTTTTTTCTTCTATAAAACTGACTTATTTATATTTGTTGTGCCTGTTGCCTCCCCTCCCAAGTTTTTAATGTTCTTTATTTAAATTCTCCATTGATTTCTAGCCTAATTATTCTCTCCACCTATTTCTCTATTCAAGTGTAACCTCTGCAGTTCTGAGAATACTCCACAAATATTGCTGTTGGCTGGTGTGCCAGATTCCAGCACATTCAACAGAGGTGAAGGAAATTAAGCAGCTTTATAAATCTCCACTTGATTGAGTTCTGACATGATGGAATCAACATGGTAATTGCCCACCTGAATTCCCTCAAGGACATGACCAAAACCACCTGCAACACAACCTGGCTTTCACATGCACTTCTCTGAACTTCAGAGTCCTGTCCAGTGTTCATAAAATCTGTGGGGTTTTGTGTTGATGAAAACCTTGGGAGAATGAGGTTACATTATCAATTACTCTAAGTACTTTTCTAGAAATATTTTGGGGGACACCAAGCCTTAAACATGTTTCATTATCTCAGATGATTTCAAAGGCTGTTTCCAGTGGTCTGATTGCACCAACATAAATATTTTCAGATTATAGTCTTTCCTGAATACCCACCCATGAATCCATAATTTCTTGGGCTTGACAAATTTAAAAAGCCTCAATGACTTTTAAAAGAAATGGGAGAAGATGCTTTCATGACTGAATATATTATCAGCCCCAGGGGTCATTTTATCAAATTTAAGTACCTCTGATAAGCTTCTTGCTGAAGAACTCTAGCCTGTAATGGATGGTGTGGCTGGCTATTGCTGATTGTGAAATTACCTTCTCCCATGCCACCCCTTTCTTCTGTGGCAAGAGTAGTGAAAAAGCTATTTATCACTCAGCCACACAACCCTTTATCTCTACTTGCTTGAGTGGACTCTTTCAGGATGACAACCTCACTATAGATCTCATACCACAGAGAGCTCAGGCTTTCACCTGAGCTAATGTTTGGCTCTGGTCCTTTGACCTCTAGGTCTTGGCAACACTCTCCTCCTCTGATGCTGAGAGACACAGCACAGCCATATTTAGGTACACGGCCATTTTCCAAGTTTCATCATCTCTTTTCCCAAAGCTATAAAGATTGTATGATTAAATCTTCTCTACAACACTAAGGAGTTCTCTGGAGCTTGCCAGAGTTTCAGACCATAACACTCCACTCACTAACAATACAGGATCACAAGGAGAAAGAATGGAAAGAGAAGAGCCCTGAAGAAGGGAAGAACCTGCTGCAAAGAATACATAAAGATAATGAAAGTTTAAACATAAAAGGTAACTAAAATACCAACAAAGATCTTCTCATTTAGTTATTCCCCATTTTGACAGTTCTGTTTTTTCTTTGCTCTGCTCCCATGTTATTGTTTTCTCTCCATTTCTTCTTCCTATTCTTTTCTTGGCACCCACTGTCTCAATATTTCCTTCCCCCATCACCCCACCTTTACTACTTGTAAAGATGAACCTCAAACCATTTGTAACGGCTTCATTTGTGTATATCAAGCAACACCTCACACTTGCTCTCCTCTGGGGCACGCTTAGAAGATAGCACTAATTGCTTCCCAATGGCATCACAGAAAGGTCTGTGACCTCACTCCAGGCTCTGGATGGAAATACCATAAAAAACATGCACCTTAAGAAGCCTGTACCTTGCTGCAGGGAGCAATCCAGTAGGCTATGGCGAGGAACGGCAAGCCGATGGAGACCCCAAAGACAGCCAAGAACTTCACCGCTATAGATTGCTGCCGCAAGCCCGAGAGGTTTTCATACCACATGGTGAGCAACTGCTGCTGGCAGTTGGGGTGAGCAACAAACTGTAAGGGAAAGAGAAATACAAGTATCAGTAGGATGAGATTTCAGTGAAGAACCCTCTGAACTTGTCAGTGGAACAAGACAGGGCATGCCTGCGTTGGAGACCATAGCTCACGGTGTCACTGCAGGCCAGGCACCTGCTGTCCCCAGGTACTGGCAGAACATGTTTCACTTCTGCTTCTTGTCTTCTCTACTCACAAGCTTTGTTAGACAGCAGGCCATCAAGGCCAAAACCCAACACCCCTCAGTGGCCAGCACTAAGTGCCTCTGTGGGGTCAACATTTACATCTGACACAGCCCACAGCGAGATTCAGAAAGAGGCAGAGACACTTTGATGTCAGGCTGGAAACCCCCATAGGCCATTGAGACAGTATCTCAACACAACATTAATACTACATTGTTCTGCATACTCCATACTGACCCAAAGTGAACCATACCTCACTATTCTCCTCCTGCAAACTACAAGAGGTCTGGGTGGTAATTTGCTGCTTTAAATGCTTTATCTCAAATTACCTTTTTTTTATTAAAAAAAAGACAGCTCATTCTTTACCAATCAGACAAAAAGGTGGATTTAAAAGCAGAAGGAAAAGTTCTGGTGCTCTGGTACAGAAAGTACATGTTTTGTATCCTGTAACTGAAACTCTTCTTCAGTTTATTGTTCAGAGGAAAAAGAAAAGGCAAGCAGCAGACAACTGAAAAGGGCAATTTCCTAATGGTAAAATTACAGCACCATTGGATCCCATAAAAGACTCTTATAATAAAAGATTAAATTTCTTTATTTCATATTGTTCTTCAGGGTGATTGAATTTAGAATCTGACTATCTTTAATCACAAAGAAAGATAATTAAAAGGCAAAATAATAAAAGAAAGGATGAAAAATAAATATGTTGCTAATGCAGCTGATTGCATTAGCAGAACTAAGCGCTTCATTTATGAGTTTTGTGGGTGAATTAATGTTCTTAGGAGGGAAATGTAAAACTGCTTCAATTAGCAGAACTTTCTGGAGGTGAGGAGGAGGATGATTGGGGTAGAGAGAGGAAGAGAGGAGGAAGGCAGAATCTACTAGGAGGCTTCATGCTGCTGTTGGCCCTCCCTGGCAGAGTGGACATGGACCAAGTCCAGCAGCTGCCTTGTCACCCTACTTCACCCCTTTTAGTTGCAACCAGATGTGGGGATTTCAGTCTGGAGTTTGCCTGGGACCAAAAAGTCTAACTGAGCTTTCATCTTCACTATCTATGGAATGATGATCAAACAGGAATTTAATGGACTCTTTTCTAGATGTTTGCACAATAACAAACCCGTTACTGTGAGTTTAAATGATCAGTTCATTACTAGTGCAGAATGAAACACAGTTGCACAGTAATTAGGATTGCTGTGGAATAGTGCATTTCCTTCTTTAACAGCACATTAGCAGCTATTTAAAATGTGCTTCTTCAGATGAATTAGGCTCTGGGGCCTGTATTTCTGAAACAGTAAAAGTAAAAAATAAGACTTTACCCCCTTCACTGAGTAAATCAGAGTGAAAAACTTTGATAAGTATTTCTAAAATCTTTTGTCTTTACATTCCTCCCTCCCTGGAAATACTAACATTTTAATATGCTATCTTTTATGTTGCTGTCAAAAAAGATATCTACAAAAAAATCAGTTCTAATCATTCTGATGATTTAAAGCTCAAGGTTAGGGTGACAACAACAGTACTGGTAGGAGGTGTTTCCTAATCACACTTGGTGTTTGCACTAATGCAAACAATGAGCTTGTATCTCTCTGGCAAATGGACAGAAAGATGAAGTGGGAGGGAGTTATACAGGGAATCTGCTCCCTCTAAATTTTATTTTCAGATATGATGAATTCAACAGCAATTGTAGCAACTTGTGGAAGGGAAAATTACACTGGGAGATGGGCAGACTTCTGAGATGAAGAGCCAAAGCGATAGCCAGGCTTCTTCCTGCTTTTGTAATTGTTCAGCCCGTTATGAGAATTGATTCAGACAAAGAAATTCAGTTGTCCTTGGCAATGAGACAGTCAAAGACTTTTGCTGGTTGGCATTTCAGAGAATTCATCAGACATTTTAATCTGTTCATTGTTTCACTCTGTCTGGGAACAGCTACAATGAAAATACAAATATAGGAAAATTGAGAAGGAATTGCTATAAAACCCAGTTCATTGGAACAATTTATTTTGTATGAGGCAATAAAGATTGGCAACATGCCACAGAGCCTTGATGGTGTTCATCTTGCTTTGATTATTACAAAAATGAGGGGAAAATAGGACCAGGATAAGAAAGATAAGAACTTGAATGAGGTTTGATCTGCTATTTGCTTACCACAAGCAGTGCAGTTTTTCATTATGTTTGCTCCATCAGATATTAATGAAATATGTGGTGACCCTTGGCCAATGCCAGCCCTTGCTCTATCAAAATTTCAGAGATTGATCTTAGATCTCATCAGAGATGTTACAGAGCCATTCAACTTTGTCTCTTCCCTGGTAATGGGTGCTGACACCAAGTTAAAGATTACACTAATGCTTTGCTTTGTGTCACAGGCCCAGAAAAGAACAGTTTGAGACAAGAACATCAAGGCATAATGCTTCAAAGCCTAGTGAAAAGTGGTGATGTCGTATATAATATATATAATTTCAGAGGCTTAAGTTCAGCAAAGCATTTCCAAAGTTCCCATTAAATGCTATTCCCCTTTCTAAAGGATTGGGAAATGAGGCTAGGAAGATTTAAAGGACAAACTGCAGATGTTCCTACTGCATCACAGAAGGAGAGAAAGACAGAAAGCCTTTGGAAAGGATCTGGGAGTTCAAGAGAACTTTTCCAATGCTTCTGCACTCAGAAACCTCAGTGGCATCATTTCTGGTCCCACAGCCAGTGACCCCAGTAGATGGCAGTGGTTTGTCCTTACACCAGGCAAGCCTCTGAGTTGGAAGGAAGATCCTATTAGCCTATCAGTTACACATTTTTTAAAGTTAAAAAAAAGGACAAAACCAATAATAATGAAATACCACATCAATCTGAAGATCCAGCTCAAATAATGAAGAGATTTTTGAGAACCACTGAAAGCCACAGGAAAATATTGACACCTCCAAAATCCACTCTTCTGTGCTATGGGGGTTTAAGTGAGGAAGATGAATATTTGTCTACAGTATGGAAAAAAAAAATCTCTCAAAGCCTTCAGTGGGAATCCAAAGGTCCCAAAGGAACTGTTTTACACATAGAAATAAAGGGAATGTTTTAGAGATCACTGTGGCTGCCACATTGAACAATAACTTTTCCACATTGCTATCTAATTTGATGTATGACAGCTCTTTCTCATAGCTTATCATATCTCTGCATTGTGGGAAAGCAATTTACAGCTCTCATGACAGAGCAAGATTTTTTTTCCCCTGTATACTTGATCAAAAATGCACGAGTTTGACTACACAGAAAATAAAGTACCCTTACAGCTCTGTAACTGTAGAGGAAGTTACTTCTGATGGAAAATATTGTAACAGAGAAGCTTTCATACTTTTATTATCTATTAGATTGGACAGAGAAAGAGCCTGTGATGAGGACCCTGGTAACTGGTGCTGGTCAGTATTGGCACTTTGGCTAAGGTGTTGGTTTTTAGGCACAGTTAACATCCCTTATATGAAACACCCTGCAGTCCAGAGCTAAAGGGCCTCACTTTTGTTCTATGGCACATAACAGATAAGCTACAGCTGGGTGATGAAAATCCATGAAATTCTTGAGAGTGTCAACAATGCTTAGATATCAAAGAAGGAAAAAAAAAAAAGAAAAAGAAAAAAGAAAATATAACTATCTTGGAAAGAAAAATGCTGTCAGCAGAAATAAGGAAAGTTAGGGCAAGACAAGTAAAAGGCAGAGGTCAGCCTCAGATGCTCGAAATTAATCGTGCAGAAAAACATCCATTGCCATTTTTATTACTGAAATAACTCTAATTCCCTCACAAGCCCAGAAATCTACCCTCGAGGCAAAAGAATTAACTGCTCAGACAGAATCATCCTGCTCTGCTAGAGCACCCTATGCTAAACAGCCGGGGGCTGATGTAGGAAGGAAAAATTCATCAGTGAACCAGTGGCAACACTTTAAAACCCTGCATCCCTGAGCTAACAATGCCAACTTGTGCCCTTAACTTTCCTTGTCTCACAGACACTCCTGTCATGTCCTCTCCATCTCGTCCCTTCGCTGAGAGCTGTGTAACAAAAGCTGCAATTCAGGTGGGAAGTGGCGCGTTTCATCAGCGAGGGAGAGCTGGGAAAGGAGCCGCATAAATAGACTTTCAGGGGAACATTGGTAACGTCAGGAGATGCTGGCAGGGGCAGGGATGAGCCATTTTTCTTTCCATCATGTAGCTGCATATGTGCCCTTCAAACAACCTTTCTGGGTTCGTTAAAACATTTGTCTTTTGATGCAGCTCATTACTTCCACAAGCCTGTATTGATTAACACGCCTGAAGCTGCAGCACCCTGGGCCCCCTGGCTGGGTGTGTAATGCTTCAAATGCTGGAGATCCTAGTGAAAAAGCCAAAACCATATTGATGACTCGTTTGAGTCAATCAGCATGCCTTGGAGATTGCTGAATTACAAGGGTTAATGAGGGGGACATCAAATGGCTTTTCCCATTTAGCCGGGGATGTCGCCGGAGAGCAGAGCTGCTGCAGGCACCCACGCGTGGGAACAGCCAGGTGGGGTCTGAACCTCACACTCTGTGTGCTCTGGGAAGATCAAATATTATTAAGAAGAGTGTATGACACTCCTTACAGACCAGCACAGCCTGAGCCAAGCTCTCCACACCAGTGTTCCCAGCAGGACTGGACCAGCCCAGCTCTGGGAGGTGAGTTGGTGCTGGGCTCGAGCCAAACCTGAGGCACAGAGGGATGGAAAGCTGGGCTTGCCCCTCTTCGCTTCTCTGTCGACAATGTCCTCTTTCTCCCAGCAAAACACTCATCAAAGGGGATATGAAAACATCCTTTTTTCACTGGGTTGCTGGAGATGCTCTGGGAGCATCACCAAACATTGGCAGGAGTGAAAGAAACTCAGCAAAGGTGGAAACAGGATATTGCTGCTGTTCCCTGAAGGGTGAAAACTACACTGCCATTTCACCCAGGAGGATCAGATAAATTAGAGGGTGAACACATGCACACTACAGAAGAAAAAGGCAATGAAAACATTAAACAAAAACATAGTTACTTTGCTGTTAAAGCACTTCCCATTTTTGAAGATTCCTTCGCTATATGAAGCATTTTTAAGTCTCAAAGCAGAAACAAAAAATCTGGATTCATATTGAATAAAATATTTTCCTTGAACTAAAACAGGCTTTTTTTTGGGAATTAAAAAAAAACAAACAAACACAATAACACCTTGAAAAATATGTGAGAACAATTTTGATCTGGTGAAAGACCCACCTACTTGCAGGGTTGTTTCACATGAGGCAGAGCAGGAGATGACAGAGCTCAGTGGAAATTACTGAAGCTGGCAAATAATCAGCCCAGGAAAAGGGCAGCAAACGCTTACACCTTCTCTTGCCTTCACCTTGTACTCTGTTCTGTGAACCTCCAAGTGAACAACCAGCCCTCTGTTTGGAAGAAACTATTCTGAGACACCTTAACAGAAGCAGATGGGATATAATGCATTTATTTCATGATCTGGAGCACAGAAAAAAAATCTGCCTTTAGCAAGTGCTTGTGCTATTAAACTGTGACAAATGAGGTTGTCAGAGGGTAAATACGACTGGAACTTGGCTCACAGTTTGCTGTTGTGCCTGATAAGGGGTGCAAGTAAAACTGTAGGAGGAAATTGAAAACTACTTGCCCTATCATCTCTGAATTAAAAATAATAAGAAAAGTTCCAATCCAAATATCCACGCTGTGAGATTGACCTTTTCACGGAAGAGACCTGCTCTAATTATAGTTAAATACTGCCTGTGGACACAGGTCCAGGTTTTAAAACCCTTATGCACCAGAATAACCCTACAAGGGAGAGTAAATCCTTCATGCAGAAGCAATGGAGAATCTCACTGAACCCTGTTTGAATTGGGTGAAAGAAAATTTGACTGATCAAGGCTCATTGCAGTGGGACCTGACCACAGCAATGCTACGTGAGAAAATGTCCCCTGAGATGCTGCACCAGCTGCAGACACACACAGAGAACATGAAGCAAGGAAAGGCTCCTGCTCTGAGGATTTCTGCAGCTTTCCCTCCATCCCTGGGGTTCATTTGACTGTCTAATGGCATCACACACATATTCATGAGGTTCTTGCTCATCCTGTAGATGAGATTTATGACAGTCCTGGTGAATATTCAGACCTGATATCCAGAGTCTAAGATCAGCATTTGTAAACCCAGCAGCAAAGGGACAAGGTTTGTGTTTGTGGGAAGAGTCCAGATAAGCTGAAATTACAAGGAAAAAAACCCACACACAAAAAATTATGGAGTCTCAGCATCTGAGTTACTTCTAAGGCATAAACCTAAAAGTATTTATAATGGTTTTAGTCATAAATTACACCTTTTGTAAGACCTTTCACAGGCACCTTTATGAACAAAAATGTCTTTAACATTCAAACAGTTTGGCTCTTTTTCCTGTGTTCAGGGAAATACTTGTTTGCACCAAACCCCATGGTACTCACATATTTCTGAGCTTGAGGAAAATCCAATGTCTGGATCCACTTGCTGGTTGTCCTGAGTTTCCTAATCCTAAATTCTGACTTTGAGCACTTCAAACATTGGCATTGTTACAGTTTACAACCCCATCTCTGTCCCCTGACTCAGCCTGCTCTATAAAAGCAAATGTGTTGTTTGGGATAGATCTGCGCTCTTCTAAATCAGTGAGCACATTAAAAGGATCAGGATCTCACTTTGTGAGGTGACAAGAAGAGAGAACAGAGGCAGTAAAGGTCACCCCAACACTCCAGTGCTTGCATAATTGCCCCAAACCACCCCTATGGCACAGCTCTGTAAAGATGATGTCGTGGTCACGTTAGAACGAGTAACGTGGATGGAAACAGAATTTCATCAGGCACAAGAACAGTGAAGAGGCACAAAATAAAGCCCAATAAAACCAAATTGGTCTAATAGAAAATAAAATTAATGGGGTAAATAAAGCTCCCAGGATCATTTCAAATGCAATTTGCCTACTGGGAGGAACGCTCCCCAGTGCTGATCCTCTCAGTAGAGGGAATGGAGAGGAAGTTTTTGTTGTTGTTGTTACATTTTCAATTCATGTTATGTAAAATTAAGGCTGCTATATTGGAAGTGTATAACTAGAAAATGCAGAGTTAACACACAGTCTTTAATTGGTTCAGTTTAAACCTTGTTCTGCCTAAAGTTTCTTTATAATTGTACTTCTCTGAGGCGAGGATAGAGGTTATTTTTTGGTGCTAAGGACTCTTTTATAGCACAGTGAATAAAGTCATTGGCTCTTGAGCAAACCTCAGTTGCATATTCTAGTGGGCTAATGTTTGGATTTTCCTCTTTTTATATGTAAGAATAAATCTTATAACTGAATTATTTATCTGAAAATAAGCAAATGAATTGGAAGACCCAGTCTCTAACATTCTGGGCTTTTCATATCCGTGCAGAATCAAAACCACTTGGAAATCCTTATTATTGAATTATTCATCTAAAATCATGCCACAATATAAAGCTACCAAACAAGCAGCTCCCTTTGGTATCTAAAAAAAAAAACAACCCAACCACAGTGGGCACAGAAGGAGAAATTTAAAATGCTATAGCCTCCTCCTCCCCCAGGAGAGTCAGTAAACTATTTTCCCTTGGTTATGTGACAATGAAGGCTGGGCTGGTGCTCAGACTCAGATGCCTCTGGTAAGGATGGTTTTACTCCCAGCAGAGCTGATGGAGAGAAATACTCTTTAATACAATGATTGGATGTAGATATCTGCAGAAGTCTGACAGGACACCCAAGCAGGAAAGCTGCACCTGGAGTCAGTAGCCATGCAAACACCCAAATTTGAACAACACTTAGGAAAATTCCCTCAACAACTTGAAATACTGAATCTTTTTTTTTTTTTTTTTTTTTGATGAGTTGTACTCATCTTCATCTGACTTTCCATTCAGAATAACATTAGCAGGTCTGTTGCCTATGGGGAGATAGATGAAACCAAAATTGGGGGCAACTAAGGTCAGGTTTATAGCAGGTCATATTAATTGCTTTTTTTCTGAGAGAAGTTTATTATTAATAAAGGTAATTTAAAGTTCTTTCATCTGGGATGGGCATCCATGCAAAGGATTTGATATCTTCCCATGCTCTCTTGTCAATGTCTTGATGGACTTCTAAGACCCTGTGGCACTTTGCAAATGAAAATAATTAAGTCTGCATATTACAGTAAATTGGGAATATTGCAGGCACTACTCAGGATGGAGAAATGATTCATTCAAGCCTTGAGAGGATGGATGTATGTGCAGGAAATAACAAAATGAGATTCATCTTGGAAAAGAAAAGAAATAAAAACATCTGGGCAAAAGGAAATAATCAGAACCACAGATTTTAGTGGGAGGAAGGAACCTTGCTAATGAAATACTTAGAGACATAGAAACACTTTCTGTGAAGAAGGGAAGTAACTCCTTCCCTTTCCAATCTCTGACAAAATGTTTGTAATGTACAATTAAAAATATAAGAAGAAAAGTGACATGGATAATCTCAAGAGTCCAGAATGACCCTGGCCTTTCTATTGTTCACACAAATTAAATTGGTCCTATAGTATCGACTGGTTCTCCAGTGATGGAGACAAGAGATACTTTCCTTCCCACCACCACAGTCCAAGCCATCAGTGATCCACAAGTGCTCAGTTAAATATGCCTCAAGCTAAAGAGTGAAAAGAAAAGATTAACCAGGGTTTGCAGAAACAAACAAAAAGAAAATTCAGCTTCCTGAACGTCTTTCTCCCTGAGGTGTTCCCCTACTTGAGGCTTCACATTTGCATAGTAGACATGACCCTGTCCTCCTTCAAGTGATACTTGTTACACAGGGGTACAGAAAGATTCATCCTGTGGTTACTTCCTAAATTTAATTTCCTTCCAAAGAATTACAAACAGCCACTGGAGAGATTTTCCATGACCCCTTCCAAGCAGTAGTTTCCAGTTTGCGTTAAGGCCGACGTGCAGGCTGCGTGCGAGGCGGTGGGCAGTGGGTGCTGTGCCCCAGTGTGCCCTCCCCACCTTTCCACCTGCCCCCCCCAGGGCACAGCACTGCAGGAACTGGCAGGGTAACTGCAAACTGAGAGCACATGGAGCTTGGGGAGCCATAGCTACCCACCACAGCACGTGGCACTGACATACCCCTTGCTCTCCAAAGGGAAAGGTGTCTGAAATTCTTTTTGTCCCTGGGCTTCTCCAGCCCTCTGTTCCCCAGCTTGTTTTTGTGTGTTTCTCTTGCAAACACCATGCTCTTCCAGTTAACCTTCCAGAATGTTCTGGCTGAGCTCTGCCCCAGCCTGCGTTCGAGGTGGTGCCTGTCACTGCATTTGAAGGGGCAGAGCTGTCTCCTCAGCAGATCAGAGCTGGTTCTTCTGCCCATCCAAGGACAACCCTTCTATCTCTCACACAGAGTGGAAATGCTGCAGGTGGGACCCCATTCAATGGTGAGAAGGACCCTGGAAAGCATTTCAGGCACAAGGTACTGTGCAGGATGAAAACACCTCCTCAGAGGAAACAATTGGGGGGCACAGGTTGCTGCAGCAGTTGACAAGAGCTGGGACTTCTCATGCCCTTGAGTATCTGAGTCACATGACCAATGCAGTGAAAAATTATAATCTAATGCAGCAATGAGTATTCTGTTCGAAGCATCCTCCATATGTTAATTATTAATAACACAGTTATGAGAAAAGTTCCTGTTCCAGCTCTCTATTAAATAGGATTTACACAGCCATCTGGTGTTCTGTTTAATTCTTATTATTTTTTTTTTTCAAACCCAATTTGTGTGTCTTACTGTTAATTAAATTAAAACTTGTGAAAGAGAGAGGTACTCTGGCTTTGTGATGGCTATGAACTGAGCTGCTGCAAAACCAGAGGTGGGCACTCAGTATTTGCAATTAAAATAGTACAGCAATGATAATTCAGACATTTGGGAAGGAGAATGAATGTCACCTCCTACAGAGAAGGAACAGCCTCAGACCTAAAGGTAAATGTCGACACTTAAGCCCCCTGCCAGCACTAAAAGATGATGAGAAAGGAGCATAGCAGTGCAGAGAGAGAAAAAAAGGAAACAGAAATGAGGAAGGGCTCTGTAAAACCAATATACATCAGTGAAGTGATATTATTGTGGTACATCAAAACCTGCATTTTCTCACTATTTGCTGTCCAAGGGAAAGAGTCCAGGACAGAGTTGTCCCAGCCTGCCAGGTAGAGATCCCACCCTGCCTTAATTAGAAACGAGTTCACTCACAGGGAAAGCCCCTGCTACATTTATATTTCTGATTGAAACCAAAATTGTTTCATTGTTTCAAAGAAAAGGGGAAAACCTTGTTCTGCAATTTTTAATCAAGAACATGAAGGGAACTCTCACTTGGATGCTGTAAGCCTACGTGAAGAACAGCTGAAAGTTTCCTTAGCTCAAGATCAGTTTTATTTTCTTTCCTTGGGACTAGAACTCAAATTATAGCAACTCAAGCCACTTCTGGCTATAATCCACCAGAAACACTCAACCTAAATAATTCCTTTCACCTTCATGCTGCTTTTAATTTTGCCATTTCCACGAGTAGCTGCTGGACTCCAGCACGGTGTTTGCTCTCACAGCACTGTGGTTCCCCAGCCCTCCTACAATCCTCAGCCCCTTACAACAGCTGAAGAATACACCTGCCACAGCATCAGCAGGATGCTCTCTTGCCCTTCCTGAACCCCAAACTTTCTCCTCCCTTTTCCCAAAGCCCATCACAACTGGAGAAGAAAGAAATCAGTTTCGAGTGTGTGAAGCAGATCTAAATAATATTGGGGGAGGCAACAGCCAATTTGCAAGAATCCCACAACATGGGCTAAAATTCCATTTCTTGGAAAGAATCCAGGGCTCAGTAAATGCAAATTGTTTGTTTTGCTCTTGACAAACTGTTCTCATTGTAATAATTTTTGAGGAATCATGAATCATTAAGACTGCTAATTTGAAGGGAGAAATTACAGGAAAACTTGAATGGAGGACATTTAAGTGCAGAGTTTTCCAAGAATCCTGGGGCACAGAGTGATTATTTAGTTCTTTCAGGATGCAAAAAAAGAATTAGAGCAACACTGTACTTTTAAAGACCACTTTGTAAAGTACTGTTTAGTTTACAAGGCTTTCTCCTTGCTGTGAATTATGTTCAAGCAGAGCTTGTGTAGAAATTCCTGAAGAATTAAGAAAGACCTTTAGTGCTAGTAGAAAACTTTGCAGAAAAAAAAGGGGGAGAAAAAAGATACAAGTGAAGTCTAGAGCTTTTGAGGCTTTCATGACTCACTTTCCAAGTTTCACCTCAAATTTTGTAAATTGGGAAAAAATAAAGATAACAATTAATAAAACATCCTTTCAGTTAGTTCAATGGTGACCTCCTTTTTTTTTTTTGAGAATATATTTCTTAAAAGTTCAGATGCAAATGCAAATATTTGGTCTGGATACTAATAATTTAAAATCCAGACCAACACCTCTTTTATTTTTTTTTTTTCAGACCATCATGAAGTCCCTAAAGTTGGCCTGTCTGAAATTCTTCTTTGTTCGTGGGAAAACAGTGAATATCAAAATAGCTCAGGAGAGCATTATACTCATTTAAATATGCTCATCTTTATCTCCTTGGCTCATCTAGAGCTTGCTGAGCTGGATAATTAAAAAACCTGACCACCTATTGATGACCACCAATATTGATGCTAATGATAAAAACGGGGAGGTTTTGGTAGCAGGGATGACAAGCACAGCTGCAGTTCTTTCATTAGCCCTACCCTGCCCACTGAACTTCTAGGGAAAGAAGAAAAAAAGAAAAGAAAAAGAAAAGAGGGGAAGGGGAAGGG
>VXBZ01009332.1:48160-266811 GCA_013399135.1 Heliornis fulica | reverse complement strand
AAAAGAAAAGAAAAGAAAAGAAAAGAAAAGAAAAGAAAAGAAAAGAAAAGAAAAGAAAAGAAAAGAAAAAAAAAGAAAAGAAAAGAAAAGAAAAGAAAAGAAAAGAAAAGAAAAGAAAAGAAAAGAAAAGAAAAGAAAAGAAAAGAAAAGAAAAGAAAAGAAAAGAAAAGAAAAGAAAAGAAAAGAAAAGAAAAGAAAAGAAAAGAAAAGAAAAGAAAAGAAGGCAAACACAGATATTTCTGTGTAATTTTAGTCCTAAAGTGCAGATAAAAAAATGGAAAGGTCTCCACATCCCTGACCCTGTTTCTGGGTGAGTTAGAGCCACCCACGCCTCAGCACCCAGACCTGGCCTGGGCAGGCAGCACTGTCAGACCCAGTGATGGGGTTTGGGTGCTGCTGGTGGGAAGTCACTCGGTGTCCCTGGCTCTGGCTGCCTTTCCCACTTGGAAGGCCGTGTGTGATCTCATTTATGCCTGAGGCATTGCATTAACTTTGAAAAACTGACTTGAAATTTACCAAATCTGTCCAGGATTTGATTTATTACATAGGTGTAATAATTCACCCTCCACTCACCCCTCTGTAATATGGGAATTTCTTACAATTAAGATTTCCAAACACAGTCTTTGTATACATAAGCCAAAATATCTCTGAATAAAAAACCTTGTACCTGCAATCCATTGCCTCGTAAGGAAATCATTACTGTGTTACCATAACATAATCTCTTTGTTCAGCAAGTGTGATAAGTATCAGTCTATTATCATAAGTCACTGCCAATAACCGAAGCCATTTATCTGAATGTTTCCCTGCATCCCACAAATGAAACCATCTCACTATCAGGTTTGCAGTTAAATGACCCATAGACATATACTGACTGCTGAGAAGAATATTCTGAAAAGTGCTAACCTGACCATCAGCATCATCAGGGAAATGATTGTGTTTATGTTCTGTATTTCATTTAACAGTTATTATCAGTGAGCAATAGGTTGTTGTGATCCAGAGAGGATGCTCTGCTTTCCTGGGCATATGAATCCCAGAATCACAGAATGTCAGGAGTTGGGAGGGACCTCGAAAGATCATCTAGTCCAACCCCCTGCCTGAGCAGGATCACTGAGATTAAATCACACAGGAACGTGTCCAGATTGGTCTGGAATGTCTCCAGAGAAGGAGACTCCACAACTGCTCTTGGGCAGCCTGTCCCAGGGCTCTGGCACCCTCACAATGAGAGATCTACAAGTAAAAAGACTAACTGTATATGACCTACCATGGATGCTTTAGGTCAGCATTCATACCTTAGGGAAAGGTGGACATATATAAAATATAAGAAATGGAGGAAATGTTCTTCTGAAGCCAGATAAGTTAGGATGAAAAAGCTCAAAGCAGCACAATAATTAACAGCTGTTCAGTTCTAGCTAACGGTCTCTGTATATAAAGGATGACATAAATATTGAGAAGAATAAACAAGTGGAATAGTGCATGTGTTGAAAACACTTGGGGTTCTGACCAACTTCACAACTCTCAGATCATAGGTCACTTGGGACTATGCCTTGATAAGGTGGCTTCAGATGAGTTCATTTTCTGAAAGAGCACCAGAGCAAGTTTGGCCTCCACTTACCAAAGCAATAACTTCAACAACTCACCTTGACCTGGCTTGCTGAAAATCATCTCACTAAGAGTGAACCGAGGTATTACACTCAGATTTGGTGCTGGAACAACACAGAGACACAACATCCTAGGCAGAAATATTTGGCTCTATACCATGTTCTCCTGCATGAAAGCAATTAATTTCAAATAAGAGTTTTAAGATTCTTGATAATTAAGGGCTTTCATAACAGGAAAAGACCTTCTCTGGCCAGCCCAGTTCACAGTCAAGAGGCAAACTGAAGCAGGTGGTGGGTTTGGGAGGGGAAAGAGAGAGCAGATGTTAGATTGAAAATTTGGAACACTCTCCAAGTCCCATAGCTGGAGCCCATTTTCCATCAATGCATATTGTAGGAGCAATTACTTGGGACCACCCAGACCAAGGATTTGCCAGAATCAAATTTTCCATTCACAGAACGTACTTCCATAAAGCCCAATATTTGTTTAAAATACTTCTAAAAGTCATAGAATCATAGAATGATGAGGGTTAGAAGCGACTCCCAGAGGTCATCCAGTCCAACCCCCTGCAAGAAGCAGGGACACCCCCAACTAGATCAGGTTGCTCAGGGCCTCATCCAACCTGGCCTTGAACGTCTCCAGGGATGGGGCATCCACCACCTCTCTGGGCAACCTGTTCCAGTGCTCCACCACTCTCACAGCAAAGAACTTTTTCCTAATATCCAATCTAAATCTCCCTCCCTCTATTTTAAAAGCATCACCCCTTGTCCTGTCACAACAGGCCCTACTGAACAGCCTCTCCCCATCTTTCTTGTAGGCCCCCTTGAGGTACTGGCAGAGCGCTAGAAGGTCTCCCTGGAGCCTCCTCTTCTCCAGGCTGAACAGCCCCAACTCTCTCAGCCTGTCCTCGTAGGAAAGGTGCTCCAGCCCCTTTAGCATCTTTGTGGCCTCCTCTGGACCCTCTCCAACTGGTCCATGTCCTTCTTATGTTGGGGGTTCCAGAGCTGGACACAGTATTCCAGGTGAGGTCTCACAAGTCATTCAGTCTTCATGGTTTTTCATTAAAAATATACATTTGCCTTCTGTTTTGTAGATTTGGTGGAAATCTGAACTCTCAGATCATGGATCTCAAGCTTTAAGAGAGTGGACACTAGGAAGCTATCACTTTTTTGTCAATGTTTATCTATTTTCACAGAAATCAAAATTCCAGGCTAACAGGAAATTTGGTTTTGATGTGTTGATTTAATTTGGAATAAAAATTACAAGCCTCTTTTTAAAAATTTAAATTCCACTTTCCACCCCACTGCAGTAAAGGGCCTTGACCATGACAAAGCTGCTACAGTTTGTGTATGTTCTTTCTGTAACATTTTTGGTGTGTAGAAGTAGCTTTGGAGACTAAAATGAATCAGAGCTGAGTGGTCAGGGAGCATTGGAGAGCTGACAGGTGAGACTGCAGACTTGCTCTGCTGACTTCAATCAGGCTGCAGAGTCAAACTCTTTCCTCAGTCTAAGCACAAAATCGAGTTTGAAGGAAAAATAGATTGCTGGGCCATGGTGAGGAGCTGGATTAGATTCTCTGCTTTTATAATATGTTTTTTAGCCCTTACCTTCATGTAAAACACAGTGAAGGAAGGAAAACTCTCGATTTGGTACAGTAACATCTTCTGGCCCAACTCAAACTGGTTTAGGATTCTATAGGATTTATTATTTTCCAGGAAACATCAAGCAAACATAACTTAGATTTGAAGATGCATCCACCAGGGACCCAAAGAAACAGCTTACCTTTTTGACCTCATATTTAATAGCAAGTTTAATCCTGCTGAGACTTGGACGGTGGTGTTCAGGGCACAGATGTATGTTCACATCACCGTTGAGAATGGCCTCTACTTCTTCAGTATCTCTGCACAGGTCCAGCACTCCCACAACAAAGTCCTTGCATTGCATAGATAGCTTCCGATAGTCGTTCTAAGGGAAGGGGGAGAAACAGGGGTTATTTAGCTGTGCACTTGAATGCAAACCACAAACAAACAAAACTAGTAAAAGAGAGCAATTGTGAGCAAGGTTTCTTGTGCAAATTAACTGGCTGGAGTAGTGAGAAAGCCCCTGATTTCACCCAGGACATAGTTCTCTTTGTTAATATACATTAGCTATGACACAATTAATTAGCAATTTGGAATCAGCGACTGAACTTATATTACAATAGAAAATGCTTCACAGAACAACAAGTAAATAATCTGCAGGGAAATTCAGATTTTAAGCAGCTGCTTGACCTCTCTTCCCTATGTGGTTTATCTTTCAAGGAGTTTCAGTCCGGGATGACAAGCTGTAGCATCACACACAGATGTGTTCAAATGGAATATAGAGTTGTGATACCAATTTCAGCTTCAAATTTATTACCTAACAATTTGGTTAAACAGTCCCAAAAGAACAGCCAGAGGATACATTTTGTCATAACACTTTGGAGAATTGTTATGAAATGGGACTTCAGAAACTCAACTTGATTTCCTGTGAAATAATTTCACCTTGCAAACCCAAATTACACTTATGTGCAAAAAGATAGCACATACCTGACTTGATAGCTGGCTAGCAGAGCAATTTCACTGCCTTAAATTAAACTGTGATTGATTTTCACATGCTTGAAAAATGAGGAAAATGCCACCATCAAGCTAAATGCAGTAAATTAGAACACAATTAAGACTACCATTAATGCCCCAACAAAATGGTGATATGAAAGACTCAATGCAACAAATAGAAATAATAAGCAGAAGACAAGCTCTTAGTGACTTGAGAGATCTTTTCAAATTAGGTTTGATGAGTTAATTAAATTCAGCAGCTTATCTAATTAAGCAAGCAGCCAAAAAAAGAATATAGTTAAAACTGGCTTCGATGAAATGATAAGAGCAACCTGGCTTTGTACTCCTATATTTTCAAAATTATTAATTCTAACATTTACACATAGCAACATATGATCTTCCCTTGTTAGGTGAGATCTCAAAGTGCTGTGCAAACAGTCATTAGTCAGGTAGAAGAGCACTGTGAAAAATATGGTGTTAATAAGAGGTGGCTAAATTTCTTCAGACAGTTTCTCCCCTTCAGAACTGAAATGATCTAGATAACGAGTATTTTTTTAGATAAATTGGTTTAATGATTTTGTCATAGGCTTGAGGTTGCTTCTAGGCTATGTGTGTGTCCCCCAACTTGTCTTATTATGCTGAGGGCTGTGGAGAGCTCTTTCACTCAGGAAAATTCAACAGTCACAGGGAACCAGAAAGTGCTTCAGATCTGGGATTTGAGCGTTCTCACTGTGAAGGGGAGATGCCATTTCTGATAGGTGTTGTGGGGAGGGGGGCTCAGGAGGAGAGCTTGAGAATAACCTGAATTTTAGTGGTCAGACCTTCTGCAAGGTGGAGCTTCTAGTTTACATCTTTTTATCTATCAAAAAGGTTGAAATATAAGTTTATCTTTTCCTCCTTCAGTGCTGCAATCTGACTGCATGTTCTAATTGGAGTCTTCATAAAGGGAGATCAGCATGAACTTCAAATCTTCATTAAAAGGAGACATAGTATAACAACAAGCAGGTGTTTCTCTCTGGTGGAGCAGGTACATATCCCATTGCAGAAACCAGGGTACCCAAACTTTTAGAAAAACACCAATTTAGTACACTTAGATTTAAGGCATCCTTAAGGTTCAGGCAGAAAGTGATGTACATTTGTATCTAAATCTAGTACCTAAGCATTTTGTAGAGAGAGGGTCTATAGAGTGAATGTTATTAAACATGAGGTGAAGTAAGGCCTGAAATGTAAATGAAAGCCAGATTGTACTTTATGGTTTCCAAGCACTCCTCTCTAATCAATTCCATGCTTTAATCTTCACCATACAAAGAAAATTTCAATAAATCAGAAGCTTGTCTGTTCACTGAGAGAATAGATGCCCAAACAAAAATATCAGCCTGAAAATAACTGCAGGATTTGTGAAGGGCAGCAAATATAGGTAGAGCTGAAAATAGATGTTGGCTGGGAATGAAATACTGAGTCGTCACAGGTAATGGAGACTTATAATTAGCCCAGCAGGTTTAAAAAAAATTAAAAAAAAAAAAAAGAAGAGGCTGAGAACCTTAATTTAACCAAGCTTTAATACCATTCCCTCTGTACTGTTTGCAAGGTTCACAAGCTTATCTCTGAGCCAGCACATTTTTAGTAATTCTCATCATGATTTCCACGTCATCCAAACAACTAATATGTATCAGCTCACCTTATTTTTCCTCTTCTGCTTTCTTTAAGGAAAGCAGTTAAGTTAGCAACGAGGAAGGTACTTCTAAAGCAACTGTAAATGGCAGGCTCCCAGCTGGCAAACTTCATCAGGCCCCAACTTCATTCACAACCCCAAGCCTAATGTTTTCACTTGTTCAATACATTTGCAGAGACTATGAATAATTTTTCCATTCAAAATTATTTATTCCAGTTTGCAAGTAGGCACAAGCAGCAGCAAAATCTACCCATGGTACAGTCTGTATAAAAATTACAGAACATAATATAAATGAAATAATAAAAAATATATAAAATAGTAAAATAAAAACTGCAGCCAGACAGGAGAGCAGCTTTCTGCTCTCAGGAGATATTGCTCACGTGTTAGGACAAGCCTCAATGATCACTGAACCTGCTGTGTGTTCTGATGATCCCTTTCACAAAAGCATTTGTCACCACAGCACAGAGATTCCTGGCCAGACTGCTGGTGAGAACACAGCCACACACTGACTCTCCTTGTGCCAGGGTCTTTCCCTTTCAAGCACAGGTTATTGAAGGCATCTTTACTAAAACCTGAGATGAGGAGGAGCCAAGCTTCTCCTGACCCTGGCTTGTGCAGCACAGCTTTGACAACACTTGCAGAAATGACCTACCTGCACATAAGATACTGAATGGTGAATCACAACTCATGGTAAAAAAATAAAAATCAAGGAAGCCCAAAAGATTTACAAGTGACACATAAGCACCTGTGTATAAACCAGTGTAGAAATTGCCTGTATTTCACACATTTGGAGGTATCTGAGACCCTGTGTCCCCTGCACAAAGGTGTGCTGGGACAGGGATGGAGCTTGTTTTCATGTAGGGTAGATGACTGCAGTCCCAGGGCAAGGGTTAGCCAGGGGTGGAAGAGTCAGGAGGAAGAGGTGCAGGAGAACCAGGACATTTACAGTTATTTTCTGTTACACCAAGATTTTTGAAGAGTCCCTCAGGACTTCTGGTGACTCTGGAGCAAACAGCCACTGTGTCTTGGGGTGCAAGGAGCCAATCCCAACCCCAGCATTGGGTTCAACCCCTGGCCAGGCAGCAGGCCTGCAAGCAAGGGTCCTCCCCCATACTGCAACAAGAAACTCAGGGCTGGAGACACAAAATCCAGCTCAGTCCTCTCAGCAGTGACCAGCAAAACCAGAAACAGTCAATGACAATAACCCAAACCTTCTGGAGTACTCTGGTTAGCTACCACGTTGGAGAAGTCTCATGAGGATGATTTTCATAAAACTGATGGATCTTTACAGAATAATGAAAAGCTCAAATCACACATGGGGGATGCTGGAGCCTCATCCTGACAAGCTGAGCACTCTCATGCCTCAGGCAGGAAGGTGAAGGATACAACTAAGTACACAAGAGAGAGCTGGTCTGCCCTGAATAACACATGGAATGGTATTTTATTTCCTATAGGGACAGCAAGCAGGGATCAGGATAGAAGGTAATAAAAGGATTCCAAATTAGTCATTTCCTGCTTCTTCTAACACTGTTGTGCATGTGGAGTTAAAAATGTCTAATTTTGCTGTTTTGAAAAGGCTGATGGTACTTGTCATTCACTGCAATTTCTCTGAGTACCCTATTATTATCTGTTGATTATGTTCTAAATGAACTCTGTCATGTCTCCACATCTGTTCAAAACCACCCAGATTTCTTCAGAAAAGAGCTGTTTCATGTCAGAGGGATACAGTCTGAGGAAAAAGTTAAATGAAATGAGAAAAAGTAAGGCCAGCAACCTGGCTTAGCTGGTTAATGAAGAGAATAACTATTTCAAAAGCAATCATGGTAAAGGATTGAAAAGTAACTTCTTCATCCATGGGAGGATGCCTCTGAAACGCCAGGATTGCAGGTGCATTTTGGATGGCACATAGAGAGTCTGGCCTTGGTGCTGGAACACATATTGAGCAATTCTGAGATTTGCTGAACACCTCAGTGCAGATGAGCTTTCACCAGAAACTGAAATGAGGCAACAGCTCAGAGAATAACAGGATCAAAATACTTTTAATGCAACTGCAAACATCCTCCACCTCAAAATCGCTTCTGAGCCTCCTGCCTTCCCAGCCAATTCAGGAGCACACTTGGGTTTATGTTGAAGATGGCTAATGCTAATGAAATACTTGCAAGTGAGTATTGAGCAGTGCAGTGAGGCACTGAAGAATCTTCTTTCCAGCTTCAGGAAATTCAAAGTGGAACAAGTTTGTCAGTCAAGCTGCAGGTTTATTGGTTGTCACCATTCTGGATTATTGGTTGTCACCATTGTTACTGGAAAAGGGGTCAAAGACCTATGGGGGACACAAATGCAGAGCAACCTGCACAAATGGACCATACATGAAAATCACTCCACAGGTCACCATTTAGGACATATAATTAAATCCACTCCAATTATTGCTTCCAAATAACATCCACAAAGAGGAGGACAGGAATCACAGCCCATCACTAGATACTCCAGGCAGAGATAATCCCAAGATCTGCTGGTTCTACAGCTAATTCTGTTAGCCTGTACTAAAGCTTCAGGATCAGCCTTGTGATCAGAAAATCTAGTATTGCAGAGGAGTTTCCCCTTGAATATATAACCACATATCTGCCTCAGAATGATTTAATTGACAGACCTTTTTCTCTGGGAAAAACGAGGCCCAATGCCACTTATCATTACACATATATTTTGACAAATAAAAGGAGGAAAAGGCAAACAGACACAGGATGATGGCTATATTTTAAAGCCACCATTTCTCAAGGGTTCAATTCATGGTATATTGCCTCTTATAAATCTGCTGCACTGGAATTTGAGGGTTTCCACACAAATCCAAGTCTTCTGAAACCAGTGGGCACGGCCTTCTGTGACTGGGGCTATCCAAGCACCAGAAAACCTCCACGTGCTCTCAGCGCCTTCAAAGATTAACTGCAAGGCACAAACCCACTGAATCCCACCTGTCTGGGAGCAGTGCAGGAGATGTGTGCTGAGCAGTAAATCTGGCATTTTGGGATAGCTTTAAATTCACCATGCAAATGAAAGATTTTGGGATGCTGCACAGAGCCTCCCTTTCTGTTTCCTTGAAGCTCTTGGCTCTTTGTACTTAAACTACATCACAGATACACATATATCATAGGGGAAAATAGTGCATTGCTTATCATTGTGAGGATAAACAGGAGAAAAGAAGAAAAGCAGAGAAATAACTCTATAAAAATGAATAGAAAACTCCTCCAAATCAAAGCACTTGTAGAAAAAAACCAAAGGTGAGAGACAGTGGGGGGTGGTAGGAGTGTCAGAAAACCACTATTACATGCTAGATTTGGAACAAATTTTAAAAATAAACCATCATATCAAATATTCAAAGTGCTTATAAATATTTACTGATGAGATATCATATTAAATATGCCCTAGGCAGTTTAGAAGCTGTTGGACAAATTTCCTTCTAGGCCATTCCACTGTGTGTGACTGGCCACATGTTTAGGAATGGAAAACAACCCCAAAAAAGTCTGTGGGAAGGAAAGTGATGAGAAGAGATGCTGCTAAATGACCCTGCACTGCTCATGTAACCATGTTACCATCTGAAGAGCACTGAACATCCCTTCCAAAGAGCTCTGTGACCTTTCACATCACTGCTGCCATGTTTCAACACAGCTGAACATATTGCTTTTTTTTCCAGATGAAATATCTCCACGCTCAGACCGTGCCAAGGCTGTACAGTTAATTTTCCAGAAAGCCCAACATCCACTTGGTTGATGTTCTCTTGCTTCTGAAGTGGCAGCACATCAGTGGTTTTTTGGGAGCTTTGGGTATACTGTGTCATATTCAGTGGGCATGTTTCTGACAATAAAGCCAAGTGCTCATTTAAAACATTTCACTGCCCAGGTGCATGTTGCTAAGTATGTCTGGAGGTAGCGACAGATGCCGCTGGTTTGTTTTTTCAGCGATGAAGACCTTGACTTCTTCACCCCCAGTGAGCATAATATAATAAGCAATCTGTTCAAATACAAGAGTCTGACATTTCACAAGTGTGTGTCTGTTGCTTTCCCAGCAATTTGGACCTCTCTAAGTGAAGCCAAGACAAACATGGCAAGTGTTTGCTCTCCAAAGGGCTGCAGGCTGCAGCAGAGGGACAGTGCCTGCAGGTAAAGGGTGTTTTGAACTCCTGTGAGGGAGTAGCAGAAGACACCAAGAGATGTGTCCTAAGAAAGAGCCCAAGGACAAAGCAGACAGTGCTCTCTGTGTTGACATTGAAGCCCAGAAAACAACAGTATGCTCTGAATGAGGACCAAAAAGTGTGTGGTTTCCAGTGAGCTGTGAAAATAACAACCCTTGCATCATTACAAGGGTTTCAGTGGCAGTTGGATTGATTGATTTACCATCAGAAAAAATGTTGGTGTCTCTTTCTCCTCAATCAGGCTTTCTAGCTGCAATTCACCTCTCCACGCGCACCACAGAGGTTGATCTGCGACACCATTTCCCTTCAACAAAGGGATAGAGCAGTAAGAAATCAATCAAACCCCTGACTTTGGATTTCACCTTTACCTTTTGACTGGTAGATTTATCAATCATTGAAGAAATTAGCCAAGATGCTGCCAATGATTTCTGCAGTGGCCTTCGAAAATCTTTTAAAAATCATTAGTGTTTTAAAGCATCCTTTACCAGCACAGACATATGCATAGCCTTCAAAACCAACGTTTGAAGGCCTTTAAAGTAAGAAAAAAGGGGTAGTTTTGAATCTCCCTGCTTTGTTTCTACTCTTTTTGCACCCTTTTATGCTAGCTCTTATGTAGCTTCCATATATCTACCATTAACTGCTTCTGGGAAATTGTTTAGTTTTGTGAACAGCTTCTGTGGGACAAAAAACAATGAATAAATTTTGCAAGCTCTTCCCATTAATAAAAACCAGAAAATACAAAATAGTTGCTTTGATATCCTCTTAAAATTATAAAAATAGTTTTTAAAAAAACCCTAAAATTAATGCATGGTTACTCAGGGAAGTAAAGCCAGGAATCACAGAATCACAGAGTGTCAGGAGTTGGAAGGGACCTCGAAAGATCATCCAGTTCAACCCCCCTGCCCAAGCCATTCACATAATCTTAGGAGAAAGATGAAGACTGAACTGAACACAATTCTGGACTCTTTTTCCATTGTTTTAGCTTCTCTAGTACAAGAAATTTCAGAATATGTATAATTTTACCTTTATTTTTATTGTTTACATTGAATTATTTTCTATTTGGAATTTAAAATAAGTTGCTTGTGAACTCTCTTTACACTGAAATTAATGAATTACTTGACTGAAAGTTCTCACCTTGAACAGAGTGCAATCACTTTGTTTTAAATATCCACCTATGAAGCTGTCATAAGAACTCCTCAATCTCCTTCCCTTCATTCCCAAAATGCCACCTTCTTCCTGACATGTACCATTACTGAGCACTTCTTCATACATGTGTGCAGGAACACCAGTGCTGCTCAGTGCAGAAGTAACACCCTTTCCCAGTCTCTGAAGATAAGTAAATACTTTCAGAACAGAAATTATGTTGGTTGACAAATGTTTGAAATTAGAGTATTTAATATCTTGAGGTTGGCAGAGCAGCTTTACAGCATAAGATGGCATTTGATGTTTGATGTGCTTCCCTCTCATGTCACCTCAGCTGCTTTTCAAAGCCACGTCACAAGTAAGCAACATCCTTCTGATTCCTCAAATAATTAAAATGTGGGGTTTTTTACCTTCTTGCAGATTTTCCCAAGCTCATTTTAATGCTTTTGCTGAAACACCTGTTTTCAGAAGATAAACTATAGAGTCCCTGGATGTCACATCATAGGGACAGACAACACAGAGGTATTAACTAAAGGCTTAGGCATGCAAAATGTAGGGGATGCACACATCCAGTGAGGGAGAGGGTCTGTGTCCCAGCTCCCTGTCAACAGCTCCTCTTCACTAGATACAAACTGCCCACTTCAAAAGGACAGTCTGCTGACTCTCATGGGGGAGCAGAGTTTAGGATCTGTTAGTGTCAGTGGCAGAAGTCCAACTCATAATTGTGCACTGCAGGATTCCCAACCCCTCCCTGTTATTTTAAAATACTGGCTTGCAGGGCAGAGTATGACATGGAGAAACACCTTTGCTTATTTTTAAAGCCACAATCCCTCTCCCCTTGTATTACAGGAACCCTTATCTCAATGCTACTTTTACTGTCATGCAGAAAGAATTCCTCATTTGCCAAGGGCAGGAGCCTGATGCAGTGCTGGGGGTAACCTCTTTTGTGTGTCACCTATTCTGCTTTCAGAGCCCTTACACACAAGAGGAGGGAAGGCAGATTTGCTGCTGTGATGTGACAGATGTATCAAAGCATGAAAGTTACCTCTGGTCCAAGCTCCTTATTTCACATGCCATCCATACATTTTCTCTCTGGCATTTCCCCATGTTTATTACATTTCTGATCTGTCACAAGCTCCACTGGGGAAGTGCCACATTTCCTACACAATTTGAGACTGAATAGATATTTTCCTTGCATTAAGAGCACTAAAAGCTTCTCTCCTTCAACAGTGTGGGTCTCTTTGGGTCAGCTGGTTGAAACCCCTATTTCTGAAATCCAGAGGGGAAAAACAGAGGAAAAGTAGTGGAAGGGAAATTTAAGTAATTGCTTGCTTAACATAGCTGCATTTCACCCCGAGCTGAGCTAAAGTTGTCACTTTCAGCTTGCTTAAAGGACATATTTTATATGTTAAGAGGCACCTTACTGTCATAGGGTGTACAACCTGCTCTAGGGAACCTGCTTTGGCAGGGGGTTGGACTCAATTTCTGGAGGCCCCTTCCAACCCCTACAATTCTGTGAATCTGTGAATTTTGGCTATAACCTGTACCTGCATATTGGGAGAAAGATTCCCTCTACCTCCAGCCTGTAAGTGCATGTTGGATTAAGAGAGAGCCATCACACAACTTACACCAATACCTACACCAACCATATGTCTTCTAGATCTCAAACAGCCAGCTACAACAGTTCTCAATGTCCAGCAACATCAGCTCCCTGGAAAACTAGTCACAAGCGTGGATGAAATTCTGGTCCTCACAACATCTAAGCAGCAACCAAGCACTTGAGAAAAATGCCATCCCAGCAGCAGGGTCCTGGCACCATCTCTTGACCATACAGACATCCTCCTCTCTCAAGAGAGGACTTAGAAGTGATGCTGCAGCACTTTCTTAAGCAGAAATATAAATATAAAAAGTGTATAATTACATTTCTCTGTTCTGAAATGAGTCTAAATCCTGAGGCTTGGACAGCAACAATGAAATGACACACTTGGCAGCAAATGATTTCCATATTGCACTTGTGCAAAGTTCCTGGCAGCAAATTATATTCCAGGAAATTTCCATTTTTGATCATGTAAATGTGAAAAAAAAACCCCAAACCCCATAGATACTGAAGTACCTAGTACCATTTTGTGGCAATTTAGAATTGTTTGTATACCATTCCTGTTTATCCACAATCCAGTGCACAGTCTGCCTGGACGCAGTGAGGATGAGTTCATTATAATTATCTACAATAACAACAATTAACAATACAATAAGGGATAAACTAAATCACTTCCCATCTGTGTCCTCTCTGATGTTGGACTTGAGATCCTCAGAGTGTGTTACTTCGTTTACATTCATTAATATGATATTAATTCCCTACAGTGCCTTGGATGAACGTACCTGACTCCATTCTCCCATCTGCTGATCTGATATTATTGTTCTATTCAGAGCAATAGTCCTAATTATGTTCATTTGTTGTTCCAGTAGATATCCTTGCCCAATGTGAATAATGAGCAGCAGTCTTTGGAAACCAGTCATCCTGTTCAGAATAAACCTCCTAACTATTCCCTAAAAACCAATGCTGGTATTAGCCAATTGCTTGGGCATTTGGTGTTACTAATTAAACACAAAGCTTAGCAATATTGTAATATACTGGTAGTATAGTTTTCTATCTGATTTCCTCACCAGTGATTTGATTTCATCTTCCTGAAAATGCCTTCACCTTTGCTGCTCTAGAGTGTACCCCCTCTTGGTACCATTTGTACCAGTGTATCATTGTACATCATTGTACAATGATGTGTATAATTGTACATCATTGTACATCAGTATGTCACTGGATAACCTCTTAATTTCAGGATCATGGGTTCAAGTCCAAACACTGAACTGACACAAGGACTGGCTGCACTGACCTCCTGAGGATCCAGGGACTAGGATGGAGAAGGTGAACACATCTTTCCTTTGAGGACACCAGCTACAGGTAGCCTCAGCCCTCTCTGCACCAGTTTGTGTCCCAGGAATTATTTTGTGGGCACAAAGGAAAACACCCAGACATTGTTAACTAAACACAGGTGACTGGCCAAACCATTCCTCCTCTTTATCACAGTGCTGCTGGCAGCAAACCCAGCAGAAAAGTGCAGCATCTCCTCTCTGGCATGGCAGGGAGAGCTGTGGCTGCACAGTCCTGGTTCAGCTCTGCACAAGCAGAAGGTCCCCTGGCACTGGGCTGGGCAGCCAGAAGAGCAGTGAGACACTGCAGGGAGGAGTTTGTCTCCCTTTAATTGCTTAGAGACTGGAGAGACAGAGGCAAATTCCTGTGGGACAGCCCAAATCATTGAGGAGGGTTGAGCATAAATCCTTCCTACTGATGCAACTGCTGTGATGCATCTCCTATTCCAAGATGCCACCCATTACTTCTCATGATATAAAGAGAGGAACCCATGAGCAGTGATCAGCCCCAGCAGTTAGTCCACCAGCTTTGCTTCACAAATACCTTTCAAAGGTTGAGGATAAAATCATGGCTTCAACAAATCCAAAGAGAATATGATGCTCAAATGAGTTAGGATTTTGCCAAATACTGGGACTTTTCTCCCAGGTTCAAGCTGTTATACAACACAAAATGTGAAAGTAATAACATTGTGGTAAGCTGACATTTTTATGGTTTAATATAATTTGAAATTATTTCTAAAGCATTTGTTGCTTCTCTGCTGGGTTTGTGGCAGTCATTATACCTGTTAGCTTCAGCCTTCCAAGCTCTGAACTCAAAAAGCTCTTTAGAGGAGCAATGCTTGCACACAAAAGTCTAACACAATGCAGATGAATCATCTTCATTACTAAAAATCAAAGTAAACTCTAAAACCAAACAATTTTCTTAACTCCTTGTCTCTGAGGAGCAGAAACAGGATGAGAAACAGGTATCACAGCATTACACTTGCTAAAAGAGTTCCCCAAAGCCAGTTAAATGCCACATAAACCTTCACACCAGCTAACTGCTGACCTTTCCTCAGCTATGCAGAGTATATGACTTCACAACACACATGGGCACTATATTAATTAATTTTAACCTTATTCCACTTGTTTTTTTTTATCACAGTAATTTTAACTTAATATAACCCTGTATTTAACCTTACCCTCATACAAATCCCCTGCACACACATCAAATTAATTCAAAACATCTGCTGTTTTTTTCCTTCTACTTAGCCAAAACACTTCAAATTCCTGATTAACATGTTACAGGCTTTGTTGTGCTTCATCCTCACTACAAAATATTCAGAGATTACCTGTATCAAAGGCAAATTCCTCTCCCCTTTTGTATTCATTATTCAGTGTCAGGAAGGATGGAAAGGACACCTCTCGACTCTAAACCCCTTTATTCTAAATACATTCAATATGCTCCAAGTTACTCTTTGTAAGATGTCACACAAAAATATTTCCTGAAAATATGGCTCAATAAAATTAGTTGCAATCAGGCCTAAACATTGTGGTTTTTTTTTCCCCTAAAAGTCACATTACATAACAAAGTTAATTTCTAAACTCCTTCACCGTACCCAGGGATTAAGAACTACATGAAAAATCTGGATTTAATATAATCACCACAGCAGGGAAAAGGGAAAGTAAAATTAAAGCCACCAGCCATTTATGCAGGGAGAAAACACACTGAGAGCCCTGGTGCAAACCATTTACTGGAAAGTCTAAAATTTAATTCAGAAATTTAATATCAGAAGTTTCTGGCAGATAAATATCACTGGATCCAGATTCCTTGCAGGACTATTTATGTGTAAGGGAGCAAACTCTGCTCACCCCCCCTTACCAACTCCTGCCCTTTAGATCCCTTAAAAACCTGCCCATTAACTGGGGTTTTGCAACTTGAAGAAATGCATTCTTAATGGAGGATGGGCTGCTCATTCCTAATGAAAGTTGGAAATCCTATGAGCAAAGTGACCTTAAAGCAAGTGAAACAGGCTCAATTCCAGCTGGTGCCAGATTTTGCACTTATCTTTCTACCTGGATAAAATGTCATATTGTTCAGCTTAAACTTATCTCCATGAAAATGCTCCTGAAATGATATACAGTGGTGAGGCAGCTGCTGCTTCATTATGTGAGTCATTTCCCTTGCTCTTCTCTTCCCACCCACACCATGAATTCACCTGTTGTTTCCCCTTAATGATTATAGGGGGATTCCACCTTTATATTTTTATGATTATGACTGTTGCTCACCAAAACTGGAATCCTGCTCCAGTATTAGGCTGTTACATGCAATCAAACTGGAAACAGTCCAACTCATCATTAACTGTGTAGGACTGGAAACTACCTCCCAAGGAGCTGTACAGGGCAACAAACTGCACTGATGCTGTGCAAACTGGCATTGCCAAAGCCTCACTTGCAGTAGCATCACAGGAAACAGAATTATCCCAGCTGTACTTTATGGAAGATTCACATACTTCCAGGATTGGTTCTGTCTTGCAATCTCCAAATGGCAAAAGTTTCCTCCAAACAATTTTTTTTGAAGGGAACAAAACCCACAAGGCATTACTTAAGAGATTATTTTTTCATATGCTAATGTGTTGTCTCCAATTTGATGACCTGAAACAATCTCTTTTCCACTCTTTCCAGAAAGGACACTGGCTTGTTCCTCTGGGCAAGTGAAGACATTTTCCTGCAGAAAATATTTAATCAACTTTTCAAGAGTTTTTCCTTTTTGACCAAAGTTAGCTAGGAGATTTTAAGAACAATATCCATCATCCATAAAGTAGGCTTGTGTTGGTTTAGGCTGGGAGAGGGTTAATTTCCTTCATAGTAACTGGTATGGGGCTATGCTTGGGGTTTGTGCTAAAACCAGTGTTAAATACACAGGGATGTGTTTGTCCCTGCTGAGCAAGGTGTGGTGAGAGTGAGCAAGGGGCTTAGTTGCAAGGTTAAACGACCTTGCAAGCAGTGGCTTTGAATCAAATTTTGTGCTACTGCTCAGTGACTGGTGCTGTCACTAGAGCTACAGCTTTCACATCAAACAATCTTCTCTTTTCCAGTTGCAGATGTTGGTTGTAGATGGCTGAGTTACACCCTTCACTATGAATCACTGTGTCTATAGCTCTGCTTTGCTGTGAATAGACATAGACAGATGTTAACGTACCTGCACGTTGGCAGAGACAAATATATTTTTTTTCCAAGACAGCTCCAGGCATCACAGCTTTGGCATTGCTTCTAAACCACTCTGAAAAGCTTTGGAGATTTTTCTTCTCATGCAACATTTTAATACCATTTTGCTTGGGCAATGTGCCAGGCAGAAAATGATTTAATCACAGAACAGACATGGAAAGAGCACTTGCAGTAACAGCTCAAAATATAGAGGATATTTCTTAGTTTATAAATATTTAAAGAGAACAATACAAGAGTCACAAATTTGGGGTTTTTTAGGGTCAGGAGGGTTCTCTACATCCATTTTCCACAGTCTCTGCTACACATCCATGCAAAACATATCTGCAACTAATTAATTTAGCTCTCAAGACAAACCCAGTATAATATCTATTATTAGTGGATTTGTCTCTGAAAAAGAACAGCATGGGGAATAAATGTTCCCCATGTACAGACTGAGTCCCACTCAGCGAGCCAAGCAGAAATTTCACTACAAAGCTTAAATATATTCTCCTTCTCCTAGGCTATTTCCAAGATAATTTTTAATTTCCTCTCTTATTTTAATATCTAATTTGTTCTAACACTGTTAAAATTTTAATAAAAGGAAATTTGTTTTCCTGGTTTATTGGGAGTTGATTCTTATATTATTATAAGAATCAATGTTATGAGTTGGGTAATTGGCTGTACCAGCTTCTGTGTTTTCTTTGCAAAAATGAAAATTAAAAAAAATGCAGCTTTTAAACACACATTTTTGAAACAGTAGAGAAAATTGGGGTTTATGTGAGAGGGCAGGAAAAAAAAGTGCAAAACCAGCTGTTTTTTAAGGCTAAGAAAACCCAACTAAACCACATCACTGACCCCACCTCTAAAAGAAAGAAAAGTTCTCATTAAAGGCTGATCTGTTAAAGTTCATATAAAAAAAAACTTGAAAGAAAAGATTATAGATTATATCTTATGGTCCTGATATTCACACCCCCCCTTATTTTTTTAGAAATTTATAAATACATCATATGTTTATTTTGTATTTGCAGAGTTTGACTTCTTTCAATAAGTCAAATTTCACTAGGTTGGGAATAAAATAGAGAGAAAGGAAGCAGTTTACCATCTCTGACATATTTATCATCAGCAACACCCATGATTTGCAGGTGGCCTGAGAAATGATTAGGAGTCATCTTCCTTCTGCAGAGCCACAAACCCCCCAAAACTGAAGTTTCTCAGCATGAGATAACCAGATCAATCAGTGCTTATTACTTTGCAACAGCAGTACAGCATCATCCTCAAAGTGCATGGTCTGGCCCAAATTTCTTATTTGCAGAGATAAAGAGAGAAACATTGAGAAAATCTACAAGACCATTTCTCCTAAGAAGTTTAGGTGAAGCACATCCTGTGAAGTTGCTTTATACTTAAATAGATAAAAGGTGAGACTGACTTACTGGAGGAAAAGCTGGTCACAAGAATATCCAATGACCCTCAACAGATACAAGATGTTGAGTCTCCAGGACTTCTTTTGCCACTGAGAATTTAGGGATTTGAGCCCCAGCTGTTTTACATTGCTGCAGCCCCAATGAAACAACAAGCAGTTCCTACCAGGCACATCTCTGTAGGCATCTCCCCACCCCCCCCAGCTGAGCCTGGGTGTGATGCTCACCTCACCTGCACACAGGAGCAGGCTCACAGCTCCCAACAGTTTGTAGAGGAAGGACAACAGTTAAAAGGAAAGTGACAGCAAGAGGCATATGATCCAGAAACAAAACATGGTTTGCTGTAGTAAATGAACTGGCAATGCTGGTAGGATTGATAAACAAAGACCACACACCATATGTCTTCCAGGTGGTGGTTTTGATCATGCCTTCAGTAACATTTTAATCAACAGGAGCTGAGATCTTATTTACCACTTATGGTTGGTGAGATCTTTTCATAACCTTCTCTGTGATTCTATAATTTAATTTGTCTGGATTGCTAAATGGAATGAATTGACTGATTGTCTTCATCACAAGGACTTCTCTTGACATACCCGGGCATGTAGTCCAATTTGAGAGCACGTAGGAATGTAGAGCAGACCTGGCTGTAGAGTGGGAGCTCAGCAGAAACACGAGTGCAGAGTCACAGCTTTAAAACTCCAGTAAGTAGAGCTGTGATTCTGTGTTTCCCTCACTGTTCCCAGGAGGTGGGTAGCAGTGTTAAGTCTAATACTGCTGTTAAAGACAGGTGCAAGGGCATTTCTTGCAGGCTGTTAGAAGTGCAATCTCCTACAGGGCTCCATGGACATATAAAAATGATTCTGTCAATTCTGCTGTCAATATTCCAGCCTTAGAAATGAGTCACCAGGATGTGGACAGCTGGTAGCTGTGAAGACATCTGCATATGGTTTCACATCAAGGTGACATGGGAAAGACAGATCTCTCTGCTCCAAAGAGGAGAGCAGTTCTCATCAGCCTGTCTCGTGGATGATGACTTGTTCATATGGACAAATTCTGGCTGTGTTATTCATACTGGAAGTGACATCAAGCTTATTTACATGAGAAAAACAAACAGAATGCACTGGTAGATGAAAGAAGGATTATTTTCTTTCTGACTCAGGACCAGGATTTGCCAACTTTGAAAGAAATGGCAATGTACACAGATTATTATTATTTTTTTTTCCAAGTTCAGTAAAAAAAGAGAAAGAGAGGGGAGCCATCCTCCCTGTTTGTACTGGAGGGATCCCAGCTCTACTGGGCTGACATCACACATTTTCTCCCTCTAAACAGCACTTTAACTTTGCCCTGTATTTCTGCTATAATTTTAAATTCTGATTTTTAATTGAATAAACCCCCTCCTTTTCCCACCCAGTTGTCCCTACAATAGCTGCTAAGAACCCTCTGCTCCACACTGGGAAGAAGGCTCCAGTCTGTATTGCCCTTGCTCCAGTGGAGTTTGATATTTTTAAGTGCTTTTTATAAACACAAAATGGAAACTGGAAAGAATGAGGAAGTCATAAACTGGTTCTTAATTTTGAGCTTTCCAGTGAGATGCACAGAAACAGCAGAGCACTGAATTTAGGATGTTTTGTTTGCAGCTTGGGCTGCCCCCACTGCAGAAGGTTACCAAGACCTGCAAACACACACAGTGATGCTGGCATCTACTTCTCTCTTTTCTAAAATTTCAAAAATCCAACTCTGAGGGGTTTCCTACCCACCCAATTTCTAGGTTAAGTGCCAGCATATTTAACACCCAGTATTTTCAGTAGGAACAAACAGTTCAATATTTTCACCTTATTTTGGGGAAGGGGGAATATTTATTTCTAGACTTGTGGACTACATCTTTCTAAGTGGTTTGTTTTCTCCCATCAATAAGAAGTTTGTTTCAAGAAAAAAACAAAATTACTAGTATGGGAATGTAACATTTTTCTACTACTTCCCCCTCCTCTTCAAAAGGCATTGCAAAAGCTGTCATTTCCTTGAAATAATGGCACAGCAACATTGATCCAAACTATACATTTGTTCTAAATACTGTGCCAGATCCTTATTTAAGCCTTATCAAAGCTTCGGTGAAAAAGCACTGATTTACCCCAATAGAGTATCTGCTCCAGTAAAACCATCACCATCACCTGTCTCCAACAGCTGCCCTCTTTCTTCCAGCTCCAAGTCTCCACTGTTGTTATTATTTTTCAGTATGTGGGAAACCACATAGTAGCTGACTGTCCTGACCTTGCTTTTGAGCATGAATCAACACATCAAGGAAAGAGTTCAATAGTGCAGTATACCCACACCAGAGAGCCATAACATCTACTCTTCCTATTAAAGATCTATTGATCCCCCAACAGAAAGGCTGCTAAAGTGCTAAAGGTGCACAGTGCTTATACAAAGACATTGCCTAAGAACTGCAGTGTAAGATAGAATCTTAAAGAGTTGGAGAGATTTTCCAGTTTCTGCCACTGGAATAAAAAAAAGAGTGGATAAAATTATTTCCACCTAGTAATCTTTATTGGAGTCTCTCTCAAACTGCAGCCAACCACAGCTAATGCAACTTTTCACCTTTAAATTGGTTCATGTGGCTGTTTTGTTTCACCTTTCATATCTGTACAAAGAGGCAATTCACCTAAAAATTCACTGAGAAATTTGGTGTTCTCTTAAAGCATAGCACATGCACTGGCTCCTCGGTCTGATGTGCTAAATGGTGCTATTGCATAAAAGATTCAGGGCAGCAAGCAGCAGATGAGAGGCACTGCATTTATATTTTAATTAGCTCATGCTAGGAGTTTCTTCAGAGGTTACTTAATTACTATTTGTCCACCTACATTATTAAAACTTATTCACATCCTTTGGTTTCAAGGACTTTTTGTACCTCCTGGAAACTGTATCGCTAAGATTTCATATAAATAACTACTCTGAAATAATCCCAAGTGATAATTTTATAAGTCTGTTGAGCACCAATTGTAATTACAGAACTTTAGCTGTAAAATTTTAAAATTCTAGGAAAGTATTATTTTAAGCACAAAACACCTCCTCTGGAGCTTGTCTGATTTCATAAATTTTTATCGTTTGTGGACTACTTAAAGACAATTTCAGCAATCATGTTCTTTTCTAGAAGTGAATTCTTAAAATGTCCTGTTCTGTGAAAAGAAAACCTACTGTTTTATTAATACCTTATTGCACATTATACTGATTATGTTAATAAGAATAAAATTTTTTGCATAAATACATACATCTGATTATTTTCTTTTCTACAGTGAGAATACATTTTGATCTTGAGAAGTTTCTTATTTCTGGAAGTATTAGTATACTAAAGGAATGTGGCAATGTTGAAGTAAACTAGTAGTATGGGTACTTCTGATGTACTTCATTAACTTGCATAGATATGTGTTGCACAGAACCATCCAACAAGGCAATGAAATTTGAAAGTCTTTCTGGAAATACATAATTTGGCAATGGGTCTCTGATTTTTTTTTCTGGTATTGATTCACTAACATCAATATTCCAATGCTGGGGAGTTATAACCAACATGAAACTATTTAATATTGGATTGTTTGTTTGCTCCTGGAAGACTCATGTACCTGCCAGTGCCAGTCTAGACCATGTTGGCATCTCTACAAACAAGAGTAGGCATTCTCACAGAAATAAATCTACTTTCCTGCACAAAGACCCTTCCCAGAACTGACAGGCATGCAATACTGAGGCTGCTAATGCTCTGCACAACACATGTTTCTCCACTGAAAAGAATCTGGATCGTTAATGAGATGTTAATGTTGTGAACTGTAGGTGTGAGCACACTGCACTGTCACACTGGAGGAACTCTCACTCGAGCAGCCAGATCCTGTGGTTGCTTCCCTAGCACTGGATGCCCTGTGAGTAAAAACTCCCTTTTAAATGACTGCATCCTTGTAATTCTGATTCACATGAGCACAAAGATTTTTGCCCTAACATAATGCTAAAAGAGCTCAAAGGTTTGGGTAATTTTTCCTCTTAAGAGACTTACTAGAGAGTTTCAAAAGCAACAGCCTAACAACGTGATTTCTTCTCACTTTTAGACTGGAGATCATATAGCTACAAATCCTGAAATGAATGCTTTAACACTTGAATAGTTTTCTAAATTAAAAATAATGGATTCCTGGCTGGCATCCTACCCCAGTTTACTCACAACAAAGATTTCATTACCCCAGTGTCACTGATCTACACAATAGTTGTAAGTAAGAAAACAATCTTATGTTGATGACTGAGCCACCAAAATGGGTTTTGTCATGACTAATTTATTTTAGAAAGGAAGATGATGCTATTTATGCCATGGAAATGACTGAGAGAAATAATGCAAATGACATTGGACATTTACAAACTCATTATGATAATGGAAATCTTGAATAACTTGTAAGAGAGTTCTGCAAGTTCCACCATTCTTTTCGTCATGGTGATAAACCTCATAACGATCTCTTGAGCATTTCTCCTCCTTTTTTATGAAGTTCATGGTATACAGATGCAGTACCAAACCATTAAGATGCAATGCAATTTAAAGTATTTTACAGAGAACCAAAATTGTTTAATCTATGCCTTTTATCATTGTAACACAACTAGATAAACTGTGTTCTTAAACCATTAAACCAACTCCTAGACTTCTACCTCAAAAATAGATTGCTTGGTTAAAGACTTACCTTCCTTACAAAAAATGAGTCTCCGTTTTTAAAATAATCTAATTTTTATTCATGCTGCAAACTAAAGAGTCTAAACAATCACAGTGTGCAACACAAAAAAACTTCAAGAAAAGATGCCTCTGCTGTAATATTCAACACTCAGTTCCAAGTACTTATTAACCAGAGAATGCACAGTGATCCAAATCTGTGTGTGGTTAACACATCTGGCAGCTTCCTCAGCTTCAGTTTCCTCCCCCACCCACTGAAATGGCAAGCAAAGACTTTATCAAACATGTAGAATATACAGCACCCTGAAAACATTCAGCCCAAGGAAAAAGGCACAGGGATAAGTTACCTTAAACTCAGTTTCAATGTTGGCTAGTCTGGCCAATTCATTGCTTAGCTCTAGGGCGGTAAGGACAGGGTCTTCACTGGAGAGAGACAGATAAGCAGCACTGGCTAATCCTTTGTAGGCATTCATTCTCGACCGAGAGTGACTGAAGGAATCTTTCCTCTGCTTCTCAATACATTCATTGCACTTGCAAAAATAGTCATGTGGCCTTTCAATCCGCGCGCCTTTTAGAAGCAAGATGTGAACAATTTCATACTCCTGGCAGTGGGCAGCAAGTATGATGGGGGTAATGTCGTGGGAGAAGCGAGTTCCATCTTCGTCATAAGCATAAAAATCATCATCTCTCAGTTCCTGCTCGAGGGGGCTGAGTGTGAGGCGCTGTCCTTGGGCGAAGGCCGGGTGGTTCAATATTGCTTCTACAATGCGCACATACCCCTTACTGATGGCCAACAAAAGGGCATCTCCCACTCGAGCCAGATTCTCCTTCTTGAGGAGGAGCTCCGTCACTTCCAGATGCTCATTCCCCACAGCCAACTGAAGGGCATTTTGTCCCATATAATCAACACAATTGAAGTTCAAGGTTTTGGATTCCTCCAGCATTTTTCGCACAACGGGGATGTTGCCATACTCTGCAGAGTCGAGAAAGCGCTCCTCTTCTGCAGTCAGGCTGGTCCCTTTCTCATTGAACATGTAGGCTGGGCCCCGGATGGCCTGCCTCCGGCCCTTCTCCCGGAGGGTTGTGTGCCTTCGATGCATGTTTTTATAATTGCTGGTTCTCAACCTGCAGAAAAAAAACAGAAAGGAAAGTTGGTTATAGTCTCGGCGAGTCATAATCTCATATAACCTGGAATAAGGTTGGAAATGTCTCACTGTGATCAGATTGTGCTAGCTTTTTGTGATCTGGACCTGTTGTTTAAAGGCATTTAGGATACATGTGGAATGAAGATGGTTGGTGTTCAGAACAGCAAACAAGCTCCCTTCTGACTTGTGCAGCCTGTTGGATTTCAACAAGGATACAGGGCACATTCTTAACTTGAGAAATGGAAAACGTAAATCATAGAATCATAGAATCATAGAATGATCAGGGTTAGAAGTGACTCCCAGAGGTCATCCAGTCCAACCCCCTGCAAGAAGCAGGGACACCCCCAACTAGATCAGGTTGCTCAGGACCTCATCCAACCTGGCCTTGAACGTCTCCAGGGATCCAGGGGCATCCACCACCTCCCTGGGCAACCTGTTCCAGTGCTCCACCACTCTCACAGAAAAGAACTTTTTCCTAATCTCCAATCTAAATCTCCCTCCCTCTATTTTAAAACCATCACCCCTTGTCCTGTCACAACAGGCCCTACTGAACAGCCTCTCCCCATCNTAACACATTGTTTTCCATTTTAATTTTTTTAGAACTTCATTGCAAACTATTTAGGAATGATACCCATAACATAATATTTTTCAAAATTTCTATTTTTGAGTGATAGATAATGTTAATTTTTGTTCTAATTTTATCCCTCAGGGCATGAGCCTTAAAGAAAGTTAGCTGGACTTCCCATAGAATCATAGAATGATTAGAGTTGGAAGCGATTCCCAGAAGTCATCTTGTTCTAACCCCCTGCAAGAAGCAGGGACACCCCCAACTAGACCATGTCAATAGATCTTGGATCAGGCCAATAAACTATGTTCCATAAAGTTAAAAGGCATTGCTTCTAATTTTAAACACACAGTAACCAGGATAATTATATGACATATTCTGCTAAAATTGAGCTGGTACAAGCAACACCAGCTTCTCATTCACTGCTTTTCTCATGCTGCATAACAGCATTTTCTATTTCCTCATATGGAGCAGTTTAGTGAATGACTGTTTCATTTTTTTCATTGAAATACAGTTGACAGCTACTCCAAATACAAGTACCCAAACCCAAGGGCCAGTCTTGAAAAACACAGAAGTAACTCCTGACTTAGTGTCACATCACTCCCCAGTAAACATCTTTCAGAGAGCCACTGCTGAAACACAAGAACACAGGTATCTGACCACAGAGGGCAGATCAATCATTAACCTCTCCACTGAGGGGATGTTGGGGGAGTTGGTTGGATGGAGACAAACTATTCTTATTCTACCTTCACAGGAACCCCCAAAGAAAACTATGCTATATGCAACCAGGCTCAAGGGAAAGTAAACATGATGTTGCCTGAAATTAACTGAAATCCTAAATTTATCTGTGTTTTAAACCCATCACACTTTACATTCAGTGCCATCTCGATGTTCCTTGTCTTTTAAAAATTTTATTGCAGTGGCACATCAACAAAACCATAGTTTCTCTTTTAGAGTCCAAGCACGTGGAGTTAATTGCCATCCTAAGCCCACAGAATGTGCAGCCTGAGTAGAAAGGTAAATACACCTCTTTCACAAAAACCATTTGCACTCATAGCAATAACAAGCCCTGAATCACTTGGGTAAAATTTTCAGGAGCCTCTAAGCTGCAGAGGGCAGATGTAACAAATAAGCAGGTGTTAATGGTCAGTGGGTGGCAAAGGTTCATGTTTCCATCCTCCATCTGTTCTCCAAGTCAGTTTTGACCTTCAGTCAATGAAAAGTTTATGTGTTTCTCTGAAAAAAATACTACTGGAGTTTGAAAGTGCTGTCATCAATGACCAAAGGTGCCAGGAGACAAAGTAGAGGAGATATATTGCCTTGAATTATACATCAGAAAAGAGTAATGGAATCAAGCAAAAACCCAAGAAAACAAAGGGTAACACAAACCCAAAATGCCTAAAGGACCTGGAAAAGAAATTCTCCAGGTAGCTGTTCTTAGGGAATTAGCATATATATACACATCTGTTATTTTAATTCATCCCTTTTTTACTGATCAAGAACAGAAAACTGGTATTGATTGTCTCAAACAATTTTTACAGCAAATTTTTAGCAGCTACATTAATATTTAAACAAATTCTAAGAAAGCAATTTTGTCACCACACACAGTTGAAGGAGAGGTTCATAGTTACAAAGCTCTCCCCTCTAAGCTTTGATGCATCAATAGAACAGCCTATGTAAGAAATGCTGGAAGAAACTGAACATATCACCCCATGGTCCACTGAGAGATGAAGGGCTGTAAGAATTGTAAAAATAATCCCATTTGATTGAGAAAATTGAAGAAATTTGAAGTACACAGAAATGAGCGCCACAAGACTAATGAAGGAAATATGANAGGAATTGTAAAAATAATCCCATTCAGTTGAAGAAAGTTGAAGAAATTTGAAGTACACAGGGATGAGGGACATAAGACTAATGAAGGAACTATGGCTGAGTAAATGAATTCCTAAGATTCCACAAAGTTTTCTAGAAGAGAAAATAATAATAATAGCTAAAAAATATACCATTAACATATTTTGCAATCACATATGCACATACATGCACACTATGCTGTCCCCAGCAATTAGTTTTCATTTCAGAAGCAGTCAAGAGGACTCAGTGAGGCCAAGAGGACTAACATGGGCTTAAGATGAAGTATTTAACCATAAACAAAAGTGCTTGTCTAAACTGGAGCTCATGACCTTTGTTATTCAGGACAGCCCTTGACATTTAAACCCACACTAAAGTCTTACTGAGTTCAAGTAAGGACTATGCTTCCAAATAAACACTTCTGAAAGGTGGTTTCATTAAAATGAGGACTTCTAGTACCAGAAAGCACATTACACATTTGCAGTGTTGGGTTTTCCTGGATGTTAAATTAAAACTCTTAAAAATGCTGACCAGCTGGAAAGGTTGGGCAGGTGATGGCTTAAGCAAGTGTTGCTGGTATCAAGTGGAAACCAATCCAGCCCTTGTAGCTGCACAGTGATAATGGAGTATGGCAGGATTGCACAGGCATAAATATTTTAGGGCAATTAATTGCAATAGCTGCTTCAAGCCAGCTGGGCTTTTCTGATCTTCCACCAGGATTTCTGAGTTCCATTGGGCTTTTCTGATCTTCCAAACCCACATGAGGTTAAGATATTTGGCATCTTTATAATTGTTGTTGTACTTATTGGTGAGTCCTGGAAGCAACTCAGATATATGGATCATTTCCAGCAGTGAGGAACCTATTAGATATTTTACTGATAACCATTATAATTCTTGATACTATTGGGTTTTTTTTTCTTAGAAAACTTTCTTGATATGGTACTATAAAGACTACCCCAATAGGTGAGATGGATAACCTTATAATCACTCCAAAAGTAAACATAAAACTACACCAAGTGTTACCATTGGCCCAGTTTTAAGATTTTTGCCTGAGAAAGGAGGTTAGAGTTTGGCCTGGAGCTAATTCACACCTGTATGTTATATGGCATGTAATAACATGCCAAGAAAAGGACCTTCATTTTACCTTATTCAATTCAGAGCAAACACTGCATTCATACACTGCTTCTAACAACAGAAATTGCATCAGAAAAAGAGGAAACAGAAATCATACCTGTCCCTTGAAAAGATAATTACTACACAGCATTTGTCTTACAATAAATGTTCCACAGGGATTTCCCTGCAGCACAGAACTGATCCCTGCCTGCAGGTAAGGGCAAAAGGATCACAATTCAGAGGGCTTCACCTCAGTTGAATTATGTCCCCCAATCTTGCTCATGAGCAGAGAAGATCAATATCTCAGCTATCACACTTTATCATCTTTACAGAGAACAGGAGATGAATAAAAAATTATACTTCTAACTTTGAATAATTTTATGAGAAATGCTCAACCTATCAACTCCTGTTCTGAGAAGAAAGTTATAATTATGTTTGACCTGAGCACTGAATCGTGATAGAGAAATAGTAGTGCAAAGGGTAATATATGCAGAAGCTGAAGATCTCAGAGACTGAACCCTCCTGTAATGTCATGACTGTACCCTGAATCTCTCTCTACTCTGCTTTTCAGTGATGCACAAGCAGTTTTAGAACNATTGCCTTGAATTATACATCAGAAAAGAGTAATGGAATCAAGCAAAAACCCAAGAAAACAAAGGGTAACACAAACCCAAAATGCCTAAAGGACCTGGAAAAGAAATTCTCCAGGTAGCTGTTCTTAGGGAATTAGCATATATATACACATCTGTTATTTTAATTCATCCCTTTTTTACTGATCAAGAACAGAAAACTGGTATTGATTGTCTCAAACAATTTTTACAGCAAATTTTTAGCAGCTACATTAATATTTAAACAAATTCTAAGAAAGCAATTTTGTCACCACACACAGTTGAAGGAGAGGTTCATAGTTACAAAGCTCTCCCCTCTAAGCTTTGATGCATCAATAGAACAGCCTATGTAAGAAATGCTGGAAGAAACTGAACATATCACCCCATGGTCCACTGAGAGATGAAGGGCTGTAGGAATTGTAAAAATAATCCCATTCAGTTGAAGAAAGTTGAAGAAATTTGAAGTACACAGGGATGAGGGACATAAGACTAATGAAGGAACTATGGCTGAGTAAATGAATTCCTAAGATTCCACAAAGTTTTCTAGAAGAGAAAATAATAATAATAGCTAAAAAATATACCATTAACATATTTTGCAATCACATATGCACATACNATGGCTGTCAGGGAGACAGAGGTCTCTAGCAGCAAAATGCCTGGAGTAAGATTGGGGCCCCTCTGAAGTTCTGTTGATTTCAGTGGAGTCCAAATTTTGCAATCACATATGCACACTATGCTGTCCCCAGCAATTAGCTTTCATTTCAGAAGCAGTCCCAGTGAGGCCAAGAGGACTAACATGGGCTTAAGGTGAAGTATTTAACCATAAACAGAAGTGCTTGTCTAAATTGGAGCTCATGACCTTTGCNAGTGATAGTGGAGGATGGCAGGATTGTACAGGCATAAATATTTTAGGGCAATTAATTGCAATAGCTGCTTCAAGCCAGCTGGGCTTTTCTGATCTTCCACCAGGATTTCTGAATTCCATTGGGCTTTTCTGATCTTCCAAAACCACATGAGATTAAGATATTTAGCAGATGCCAAATTATAATATCTTATATTATCCAAATTATAATATCTTATAATTGTTGTTGTACTTATTGGTGAGTACTGGAAGCAACTCAGATATATGGATCATTTCCAGCAGTGAGGAACCTATGAGATATTTTACTGATATCCATTATAATTCTTGATACTATTGGGTTTTTTTTTCTTAGAAAACTTTCTTGATATGGTACTATAAAGACTACCCCAATAGGTGAGATGGATAACCTTATAATCACTGCAAAAGTAAACATAAAACTACACCAAGTGTTACCATTGGCCCAGTTTTAAGATTTTTGCCTGAGAAAGGAGGTTAGAGTTTGGCCTGGAGCTAATTCACACCTGTATGTTATATGGCATGTAATAACATGCCAAGAAAAGAACCTTCATTTTACCTTATTCAGTTCAGAGCAAACACTGCATTCATACACTGCTTCTAACAGCAGAAATTGCATCAGAAAAAGAGGAAACAGAAAATCATACCTGTCCCCTGAAAAGATAATTACTACACAGCATTTGTCTTACAATAAATGTTCCACAGGGATGTCCCTGCAGCACAGAACTGATCCCTGCCTGCAGGTAAGGGCAAAAGGATCACAATTCAGAGGGCTTCACCTCAGATGAATTATGTCCCCCAATCTTGCTCATGAGCAGAGAAGATCAATATCTCAGCTATCACACTTTATCATCTTTACAGAGAACAGGAGATGAATAAAAAATTATACTTCTAACTTTGAATAATTTTATGAGAAATGCTCAACCTATCAACTCCTGTTCTGAGAAGAAAGTTATAATTATGTTTGACCTGAGCACTGAATCGTGATAGAGAAATAGTAGTGCAAAGGGTAATATATGCAGAAGCTGAAGATCTCAGAGACTGAACCCTCCTGTAATGTCATGACTGTACCCTGAATCTCTCTCTACTCTGCTTTTCAGTGATGCACAAGCAGTTTTAGAACTAATCATATTTACTAAGCATGTGTAATGTGCCCTCTTAAAAGAAGTAATTGTAACTTGATTGCATTTATCTTACCATTTTTTGTTTAAAGGTGCTTTGCATTGAAATGACTCTGTATTTGCATATTTTATTGAGACAGCTAGTGATCAAACTCATCAGGCACTGCAATTAAATATTGTGTTTTTCTAGGAAAGGATGCCAATATATGCAGTGTTGTTGGAGAGAAAATGTTCTGGGAAAAGAAAGCCAAAAAATTTCAGGGCCTAAGTGCTGCTTACAGCAAAGCACATCCAGCTTTAAGCAGCCGAGGGAGCCATAAGATGTCTGGGCTCCTGTGGTGAGCAGAGAAGAATAGCAATTTCAGAAAGGTGATTTAGCTCTTAACAAATCATCCTCTGGGAGCACCTCAGCTGCTAATTAAAGTGGTTTAGAGTAGGTCCTTGCAGCTTGCAGTGATGGTACCAGGCACAGAGACACTCAACAGCTGAAAGGGAAACATGGAGCAACATGAAATTGGTTCTTACCACAGTCACTGAAAACACTGCTGTGGCTGCAGCTCTCTGGCTTGGCAACCTCTCCTTGTAGGACAAGGGAGACACAGGAGGGAAACTGGCCTGATTTACCTTGAGCCTGCCCAGCAAATGTCCTTTCTCCTTGATGCTCCTCTCCACAGTGCTCCAGACTATGCCACACCAGACCTTCTGCTGCCTCTCCAGTCCTGCACACAAACATACCACCTATGGCTACCACCTAGAGCTAAAGAATGGAGACAACTGGCAGAGACCTGAATGCCTTAAGGAACTAAATTGGAGTTTTTACACTTGGCTTTGAACCAGGACTTTAAAAGCATGCAGGACAGGCTGAATAGTATCTGCCTGTGTTTTAAAAACGCCTGAATAGGTATAGAAATCAATGGGTGTTAGATACAGTAACAGTGCTAGAATTCTCAGGTGATGTCAACTTCTATTTATCTGAAAGCCTAAAAATTGGCAGGGCATTTGCAAAGACAGCTTTAAGAGCTTACAGTCTCTGACAACTCTTTGAATTTGCTTTCAGTTGGTGGAGAGAGGTTGGCAGGAGTCTCCCTGTGCCCTGTCAATGGCCTCCTTTGTCAAGAAACTACAGAGGAATCTTAGGATAAGTAACCTATACTATACCCCACACTGGGTAAAGCAACCATCAGAGTAGGCTTTGATGAGACATTGACTCTGTATTGCTGAAAAGGAAATTTAAGTTTCTGAAAGCCATTTTGAAAGCATTAGCCCTAGTTCCTGCAGAGCCTCAGAAACTGGCAGATTGACACTTTACTTATTATTTTTCTTTCCACTTACACCAACATTTCTAAAATGAATCAGGTCTGCAGATTCCCTGAGGCTTCTTTGGAATTGCCACAGCTCTTCTATCACAAATGTATCATTTTCCTTCCTTCCAAAGACATGCTATAGGCGTGAATTAGAATTAAAGAAATTAAGTTCTACAAGAAGACAAAAATCAATATAGAAATGAATCCTTTCAAAAGAGCAAGTCAGATTGTTCACAGCATGTTGCATAGGATGTTGCATCTTTCATTTAAAAAATTTGCAATGTATTTTGTAGCAGACTCCAGACTTCAGGAGCAGGGGCTGAGCACACACTGCATACATTTATTACCCTATATGCAATAGACTACTCTGGCTTTCGAATGCTGCATAGGCATATATTACTAGAGCTCTCTGATACCTTCTTTTTCTCCAATATCTTGAAGAGCCTTCTAAATCTTACCTTACATCAAGGTATTATCCTTTAAGACAAAAGTTTTAAGCATCCTTTTTCATATATTGCTGACCTACTATATATACAGTCTCAATATATTCTGAGGTGGTTTCTTTTACTTAGCAGCAGCTTATTCCAAATATTTCTCTGCTTTAAAATGTTAAGTATAATTTTATTTATTCTTAGAATTTCCAAAACACTAATTCAGGACTGTAAGCAACATGGCCCTTCCCCTACAAGAAAAGTTGCACACAAATCTAGGGACAATGAATAGAATTTTAGCTCTAATCAAGGAGATATTCATTCACTTGCAAAATAGTTCTACAAAGCAGTTGCAGGAAGTAATAGCCCCTCCCCACTACTGCTCAGATAAAAGAAAATGATATTTCAAGGTCAAAGTTTGAAAACAGGTTTCTCTCCTTGTAGAAGTACAGGTGCAGTCAGCAAAACCACACCTTTTCAGATCCCTTTAAGAAATGACAGGGCAAGATACACTCAGGAAGACAAACCAGGCCTCTCATGTCATTAAAGGATGCTGGTGAAAGACACACACTAACAGTCCCATTGTCTTCTTGTCATGAAGCATAAGGTCTGAGGCCAATAACCCAGAAACATTGAGGACAGACTACCAAATCTTTACCAGCATCTAAATTTTCACATCCTGCCTGATCTCTGTTGGAAAGGAGGCAGCTCTGTCCTGTGATTTGGGGGAAAGAAAAAAAAAAAGAAAAAGGCAATAGAATTTGACTTTCTACCAACTATCTTTCACAAAACCCCATGCACCGTTTCTCATATGTCACAGCTCTCCCTTCTTATAAACTACACACCAGCATTTTATTTACTGTTCTAAAGCAATGTCATACAACAATACTTGCACTTTTATAGCAGGAGACACTGTAAAGTAATTGCCTCAGTTCTTACATTTGATTTCTTCTTCATTTTCAATATATATACTGGGTTGGGTTTTTTTCCCTTTGTTCCCTTTAACACGTGGTTGTGAAGATGACTGATTATTACAATGGTATCATAGGACACAGGTAAGATCAATATATATTAAGCTTGAAACTAGTTTTACATTCTTTACTATTGTCCATTCATTAACATCTTTAGCCACCAACCCAACTGCCATGAAAGGACTTAGTCTTGTTTATTTATTTATTAATTAACCTGGCTTTGGGAACTAGGAATAATTCACCCTCACTACTAGAGCACTTCAAAACTCTGGCTCATATCACACCGAGAACACAACAGAGGAATACCTGTTCATTCATAAATTTTTACTACTGATGAGAGCAACGAAGAATATTTCTAATTGTGCAAGCAGGGGGCAGTGCAACGCTGGTTTTCCACAAACAGTTCTATTAAAAAGAGAAAGAAAAAGCTCAGAAAAGAACTGGTGATGTCGGTTCTGGCTGTATTTAATTTTTTTTCCCTATTGCTGCACTCTTTTCATTGCTTAGTTCAGTTATTTCAGGACAAGAAAAACCGTGGTGATAAGGACTTCTGACAACCATTAGAGCCAACAAGCTGCAACAGGCACAACAAGGTGTCCCGTATTTAACCTCTCATTTTTCCTTATTTCGCCTTGACCACACTGTTTACAGAAACCCCCCCAACAACCCTCCTCGACAAACCCTTAGAAAATTCCCCCAGCTCCAAGAGAAGACCCCGCCGTGACTCCGAACCATGTGGCCGGTAGACAAACAAGGAGCCCTTTGAGGCACACTGAGACCCAGCACATCTCCACGCAAGCCGAGGGCAGAACGCCAGACCCGTTCCCCACGCAGTCACCCACCTCACTCCCAACAGCCCTTCCTCGGGCTTGTAGGAGACCCGGGTCGCACCGAGACACCTCTAACCCCACCAAAACTTCCCAGCGCGGAACTCCGGGCTGGAATTACAGCCAGGGCGCTTCTCCGAGGAACCGGGCGAGGCAGAGCCCCCCGCGGCTGCCCGCCGCACCCCGCAGGGGCAGCAGCTTACATGTGCGCGTCGGGGCCGGGATCCGCTTCACTCCGCGGCGCTACGCGGGCGCGGTTCCCCCATGGCGCTGTCCGCCTCGGTCAAGTGCCGCTGTCCGCGGTGCTGAAGGACCGATCAGCGCGGCCGGACGGGGCGGGCGCTGTCCGCGGTGCTGCAGCCGGCGCCGGCTCGGTCGAGGCGGCGCCTCATGCTGGGGCAGAGCTCCGCGGGGATTCGCCTCCTGGAAGAAGAGCGGGCTGCGAGGTTGGCGTACGAGTTGCGCTGTCCTCCTCGTCTTCCCTCCCCCTCTTCCCACGCCGTTGTTCTCCTCTAGGTGTGGATCCGATGGGTTGGGTTTTGCTTTACGGCGCTCCCCCTTCTCGGCCGGAGCCGGGTGAGTGTCCCTGAACCCTTCCAAGGGCTCTCCCAGTGCTGGCGTGGAGAAGGAGCCTTCCTGGAGAGGGTAGGGCTGCCTGCAAGGCTGCCCGGAGGGGAGGGGGTTCCTTGGGGGCTCTCTTCCCTTCACACGCCGCACGTCTGTCTCATCCGGCTGTGCCGCCCCCCGGCTGGGAGTGGTCAGTGCTGCTTCTCCCCGTCCGCCGTGCCCAGGGTGAGAGAGTTTTCTGCCTTCCCTAGGAGAGCTTGTCTCTTCGGGATGGCCGTGGAGAGGGGTTGGGAGAGATGAGGGGGGTGTGTGTGTGTGCGCGGTGGGAGCGGTGGGAGGGGAAATGAAACCAACGTGCAAAATAATCAGTCTATGCAATCAATCCGCTCTCTTGCTTGGCAGATGGGAGCTACCAGAAGACCAACTTCAAAACAGGAGCACTGGGGCACCCTTCTGCACTCTGTCCCGAGCAGTAAGAGCAGATTGTTCTTTCTGGGACACCTCCATGCTGCCTCCCACACAGCTCCAGCCACACAGGGCTCTACAAGTCCATGACCTTCTATGTCCTTCCCCATGCGTGATACTCCTCTGTCCACCTGGATGTAGGGACCCCTGCCACATCATGCACTCCATTGCAATTACTAAATAACAACAGCCCAGCTCACCTGGTGTGTCTTCAAAGGTTTAGTCCAGAGGAAACCCTCTCCTTAGAGAGGTGATGGTGGGATGCAGTATAGGATGTTCTGAGCAGCACATGAAAGGATGGCAGGATGTTCCCTTCTCCCACCCTCTCCCAGCATCAGGTGAAGTGAGGACATTGATTAAAAGGAGATTTTTTTGCCAACTTTCAGAATCAAATCTGGGTAATCAACTCAACTGAAGGTACCATTTGATAGAAACAACCTGGGAAAATGATGGGTGCAGGCACCACTGCAGTAATGTTAGCAGGGACCACTGACAGCTTGGTGTGACTTCTGTATAGGAATTATAAGAGCATCCCAGACCATGCTGTTTAGAAACCCTTAAAGGCATCTGGTGCAGGGTTCTGATACTTCTTCCCCAGGCAGCTATGTTACCTTTACCAGCCTGAACCTTACTCACAACTGTGAGGAGCCAGAGCCTTTTCCTACAAAGAGATTTTATGGCTTGAATAAGGCAGAGAATGTATTAACCTGTAACTATTGTTGGAGGCACCCATACCTGCAGGATTCACTACACTCTGTTTTGGCACTGTCTTACCATGCTGATACCTCCTGCCATCTAAAATGCTCTAGCTGCTTTGTTCCTGCTCACAGTTATGGTTTTGTGGAGTTCTCTGACATTCATGAGTGCCCAGATTGGTAAATACCCATCTCCATCTTACCCACTCCATAAATCTGAGAAGGGTATGGATGTACTAGGCTCAGGGGAGGGCAGCATCCTGTAGGTAAGTAACTCCTGTGAAAAGACAAGAAAAAAGGAGAAAAAGAAAAAAAGACACAGAAAATACACAGCTATATACCTGAACTGTTGAAATAAAATGCTATCCTGCTGCACAGACACAAATCCCTGCTTTAGGAAACTACAGAGCTTGGGGTTAAGAGCAACTCCTCTCATTAGCTTTTGGACATTTTCTTCTGTAAGCAAAAAAATATCCCTCCATGTATCTTGGTATTTTTCTGGCCCTTGCCTCTTCAGGGTTTTATTTGCTGCTGTTCAGTGGTGACATCTGTCACCAAAACAAGCTAATTAAGAATCAAATATGTTTATAGGCTTTTGAATGAAAAGTATTTATTTACATTTCCTTTCCAAGGCTTGGGAATACTTGAAAAAGTTCAATTAATTTTTTTTCTTTTTTTCTTCTATTTTTAATTGGGCAGATTAGAAGTGGAGAACAGACAAAAGCCAACATTTTTCATTTATTTTATCCATAGACAGTATTTCCAGGTTATCTGAAAAATATTCATGTTAACTTGGAACATGTGATTGTTTTGACTAAACACTGGTAATCTTTCTTCCATATATAGCCTGAAATATCTCAGGCATGGAATTAATGTACTGCATCACTGTTCCTTGTGTCTGTACAGCTGCATTTAAGTCTCTTGATCCTTCTTTGTTCTAACACCACTGAAAAATATTCACCTCTTCTATTCTCATGCCTTTTTTTTCCTGAAAAAAACCCAACAACAACAAAAATCCCTGAAACTCCAGCAATGTCTAGCACTCAGAATTATCAGGAGGACCTTCTTAATAATCTTAATAATCAACAGCTTACCCACTCCATAAATCTGCAGCTGATAAAATACTGACAGCACTCCCAGTTGCAATTAATTAAGTCAGATCAACATATGTGAAGCAAAAAAGTGAGAGGGGGGGAAAAGGGGACCGAGGAAGTATACAGTCTGTTATTATCAATGCACATTGAAAATATTCAAACTGCTGTTGTAGCTTTCTGGTAAGGCACATCCTCAGAGTTAGTGGCAACCTACAGCTACAGAACCAAGAAATCTAATACCTGTCCCTACAAGTTGCCTTTCATCTTGATTAGCTTTGCATTTTGTGATTGCAACAGTTTCACATGAAAAGAATGGGCCAAGAAATCTATTTCTAATATTTCCCAAGAAACTACAACCTTCTGACTAAGTCTTAGCAACTAAAGAATTACAGAAATTTTTTTTTCTTTTTTTTTTTCCTGCATATGATCAATTATTTGCATTGTTGCACTGTACCAAAAATGTATTTATCTTGTTGGGGGCAAGAACAACTCTTGTGTGAAAGAACTGAGTTGTTATTTGCTTCACATCACGTGTGTCTTTAAAACTAGACAAAACACACAGTAAATGTTACATCTTAGCAAAACCAAACAAGCACACATTTCTTTGCACAAACAAAAATGGAAGGAAAATTAAATAATTTTGGAAGTCATGGAACTGTATAGTTATGTCATAGCATTGAATGAATGAAATATGGAGACTTCAAATTCCTCTCAAGGTCTGTAGTCCTGACAGCTGTTCTTACTGAACTCAGTATTCTTTGTCCTCCAACATTATATTCCCAGACAAACTGCAGAAATAATTGCATGAAAAGGCCTTAAAAAGGAATGTAAAGGCCCAATTTTGTTTGTTCAAGTCTGATGTTTCTGAGCTATCCATATGTCATCAAAAAGACAAAAGAAAGATTTTTTGGGGGAAGGAGAAAATCTTAAATTAAATGAAAAAAATAATACTCAGAAATCATGGTAATAAACTTCTGAATCATTTTCAAAGTAGTTAATTCTCCAGTTACTCAGCAGAGTCCTCTCTGATGTCTCTTAAAAACTTGTACTGTTCAAACCCTTTACTGCTGCCATAACCAGAAGAAACCAGAACACAAGTGGAAATTCAGCAATGATCAGAAGAATTTTTGCTTCTATTGATAAGTATTTTTTTTCATTACAAAACCCTTTTATCCAGAGATTACCTTTTCATTTAGGCACTGATAACCTTGACTTGATCTTTCCTTCAAACTCACACACTTTAAGCACCAACTTTTCAAACTAACCATCTCAGATAAAGTATAAAAATAAAGCAGATGCATTAACAGTACAAGCAAGCTTGGTAGGTTTCCATCTTTTTTTTTCCATTTTTGCACCACTCCTTGCTCCTCTTCCCTAGACCTGAAATGACAACCAAAGGATCAGGAGGAAAGCAGCAGAGTTCTTATCTGAATTTGGAGAAGACAACACAAAAAAAAAAGTGGAGGAGGAGAAGGTTTGAGACTGGACATCATGTAAAACTTGTGAAAATGTGGGCAATCAAAAGCATGTATCATTTCTTACCAAGCACCACATAAAACTAGTTGTATCAATGTCCAACTACTTATAACTAGATAATAACACATTATCTTGCATTATCTTTAACAACTCAAGAAGGTAACAACACAGAGCATGTATCGTACCAAAATTACCCAGGGATGAAAGGCAAAATATTGCTTTACCTCTTTATATTACTTTTAGAGTCTCATGAATTTTCTATTCTCCAGAGCTATTGGAGTTGATGACTGGCAGCTTACAAGGGTATCTATGAATAGTAACCCCATTGGCTGTACAATCTCATCTAATATCCTTCCATATGAAAAAGTGAAATAAATGCCAAAGTGTCCTCATATTAGTGGAATATATTTTGATTACTCACTCTCAGTCTAGCTGGGAACCATTATATTTAAGACAGCTTTACTGACCTCAGTGACACCTTTTGCTCTTTTAACTACTCCTACCCCAAACAAAGATAAATTTGTTCATGAGTAAGTGATATCTCTTAGGTAAGAGAAGCAGCAGGGTAACAAAAGTGATGAGTTAAGATACTACCAGCAATAGGATTATTCAGACAAGTGCCTATTTCTTTTAACTGATTTTATTTCAAGAACAATTTATATGATAATCAGATCTGCTGCAATTTTTTTCCATTAAAAGTAAACGATCCTTATATGCCAAAAAAGAAGTCTTCTGTTAATAAATTGGACAGTTAACATTTGAATCAGAAGAAACTGGAATACAAACAAATATGTTTAATTTCTCATAAAACCTCATTCCCATTATAAAGTTACATGGAAAAATTACTTATTTACAAGTTCAAAAGCTTGGGAAATTTAAGCTGGAAAATTTCTGTTCCTCTCATTTAATAAATATAACCTGTGCTACTCCTTGTATTACTGACTCATTTTCTTCTAAAAGATATGACTTGTTTTTGTCAAGTTCATGGACAACATACACTGCTTGGTCAACACAGCTGCAGAGACAACTGTACCTTGATGCTTATTTTGCTGGCAGTGACTTTTGTTTATTGCCTGTGCAACATTCCCTGCTGTCCATCCTCTCCTGCTTACAGAGGTGCATGTGCACCTATTTCAGGTTTTGCTGCTGTTTGTCATGAAACAGTACAGTGCTGAACCTCTGCACATCTTAGACATGATTTTATCCAAAAAGGAAAAAAACTCACCTTTAATTTCTCCACATTTGCTTAGACACTCATTCAACACAACTGAATGGATGCTTAACTTTAAGAGCCTGCTCAAACCCACACTCATCCATTATATCGCTTTGTGCTCATGGCACACACATGCCACAACTATGAAGAACAGAGCTCTCCTCTGTACTGACACATATTATTTTTGACTGGAAACAACACTGTACAAGACCTTTTCCTTCAATTTCTTTTCATACAGCAGCAGCTGGAGATATTGCCCTGCAGCTTTGTTACAGTCTTCTGGACAGAAGTCTGTGAAAGGCTACAAACACCTTATCAACCCCTTCCCTGTACAATAAATATGCTGTTCTCCAGTTTCATTGCTTCTTCTCAAACTTTAAAAATCTTTCTAGAAACTTTCTGATTTCCTTTATCCTATTTCTATTTGTTAAATAGTTATTTTTGATCATCTTTTCTGCATCTAAATCATTGCTTCCTTTCCCCTGAGGGTACAGGTTAGGGATGAGTTGCCAGATGGTCATTCTTACACTTGGGCATGTATTAATTTAGCCTTGAACTCCTCCCTTTTCCCTCCTGAATCCTTTTCCTCTGCTGCCTTTTTCAATCAGATTTTATGCAACACTTACTGCATGCTTCTCAAATACATTTGGTTACAAACCCCATGGCCATTTTCCCCATGAGACCTTCTCTTTCTAGATGTCACTCTTTTTGCATTTAAAAGTCAGAGCATGTGTCTTGCTCTTAAATGATGTCCTGTCTTAACTTTTCTACTGATTACTTATATCTCAATTAAATACAACTCCCTCCAGATGTATCATGTGACAGCACAAAACTGGAAGGATTTTGTCAAGCCAAGATTTTTTTATTTTCTGACTGGTACAGTTAATTATGTGTTTCATAAGTTTACTTCCCTCTCAGACCTCCTCAGATTTTATTTGTTTGTTTATAGCATTCAGATAAATTTTCTGTTCCTCTGTTCACAATATTGTAAAATTGACGTAATTTCAAGGAAAAAAGATTTTATTCTAATTGCATATACAAGAACTTGTACATCTGTTAAAGCCAAGTCTTCTTCTAGTCTGTGAAGAGAAATAACAACCTGTGGGAAAAGAACTTCACAAGGTACAAAATTGCATATGATTGTGTGATTACTACAGAGAAAATTCATGGCAATCATGGGATTTTTCTATATTTTTATTTCTGTCAAGTATTCCCAGGGACAAGATTATTGATAAGACTGTTCCCCAAAAACATAGTACATACAGAAAAATGAATGTCAAACTTACTGCTATTTCATTTTCAGGAGAATAAATGTACACACTGAACAGCTGAAAAGGAATATATTTTTTATTGTTATTGTTTGAAGTAAAATCTCTATATTCTGAATATTTGAGATGGGAAAAAAAGTCATAGAATTTGATAGTCTATGTAATAATCAGAACCAAATGGGAGAATCTCTTTTTGCAAGAAATTTCTTTCTTGCAAAACAAAAATAGAGAATTACAGAGGCAAGATCCTGTGTGTCCAGTCAACTACACTTCACAATTCCTCTCTGTCACGGGGAAAAAGTCAGTAACACTTTGGAATACCTTTTCAGTTTTCTTCAGTCATATTGAAAGGCCAAGAAATGGAACCAAAATTAGCTGTGTTTGTCTAAAAGAAGATTTTCCACCAAACATTTGTGCACTGAAATCCACAGACAATGCAGGACAGGTGATGATCTGCTTCATTCAATCTTAATCTAAATGAGAAGAGCCTTAGGTAATACCCCAAGTTACACAATGAAAAAGCTTAGCCCTTAAAATCAGGTTTTCCATTAAAGTTTTACTTCAGTACTAGCAAATACAGAGAGTTCAGACTGTGTTGCTGACAGCTGAGTTAGTACACTTTCACACCAATGCTGTGAACTTTTGTAGTTACCAGCCTGTCCTGAAGCATCCTACTGTGTCCTGGGCCTGAAAGACAATGTCTGAAAATATGGTTGTGAATCTGAGTTGGTTTTGGCCTTTCTTCCTCCCTGGGGTGTTATTGTAAACAATGTTATCACCAGACCAAGCTTGTCCAAAGCACATCCACTTATGGATGCTGATGTGATACCAGTGCTCAGAGTTATCAGCTAAAGCAAGCTGGCTGAAGGTGAACTTTCCAGCAGTACTTAAAAAAACTATTCTTATCTAAAAAAAAATAAATAAAGTTTTAAACTAAATCTGAAATATCATTTAAGATATTTCAGAAACAAGAAATCTGCTAGAAACTTTTCCAGGACTGTCAGTAACCCATCCAAAGCAGTTGCTCTTGGAAATAGTCCAGTGGGATCAGCAGTTTTTGGGAGCAAGGCCATACAATGGCCTTTTTGGCTTTAAGACAGAGATGAAGGCTGGGGTCATACACACATCAATCTCTCAATCTGAAGGAAACAAGTCCCAAAATAACCAACACTTTTTGTATAGGAGACTGAAGTCCAGCAGGCTCTGGAGACTGCTCTGGGAAGAGCTATAAAGATTCAGAGTTTGGGTAGGCAGACTTCCACTGAAAGATGATAGCAGAAAGATTTATTAAGCACACCAAATTTAGCCTAGAGAAATCCCATGATTTTCTGAAGTGCTTGACATAATATATCTACTCATTCATCGAGCAAAAGAGAACATTAACAAAGATGCCAGCTCAGTTCACAAAACCAGGAGTAAATTCCTTGTCTACAGTATACTGAATGCAATCAATGGGCTCCAGGCACTGTATATATTTCATTTGTTCCTTCTGACTTTGATCTTTCATCTCAAATGCTTTCATCTCTAATAATTTTTCTTTCCTTAAAACAAAATCCACAGAAGAAGGGCTAGTCCAAATAACTTTGTATCATGTTCAGCATGTGCCTGAGATTTGTTGATCCATCTTATTCTGCATTTTCAGCACGGAAGAAAAGATGAAGAGAGAAAATCTGAAACAACACTGAGTGGTGAGACTCAGTAGACAAGAAAAGCATCACCAGCCTGCAGTAGCTTCATTGGCTTCCCCTGGAAGTTAGAATTTCTCACAGACATCCTCCTTGTGGAAAAAGAAATAAAAAATAAATCTTTTGTGTGTGTGTGACAGTTTCTTTCAGCAAAGGTTGTGTTATTGTCTTCACTGTTGTGCTATGAAATGTGACTGGTGTACTAGAATCTCAAAACCTCCCTCAAAACAAGCTCTCAGGTGTGCCTCAATTTGATACCCACATAAAATGAACATAATATAGTAGTAAGCATATATGCCAAAGGGGAACCTGCCAGTGGTTGAATCCTAGCAAAGCTGGGAAATTTCTTTCTCCTAGTAAATACAAAAGGGAAATGTGGAGGATGCAAATCAAGCGTCCTAACTACCTAGAGGACAGTTCACTTTGCAACAAACACTGTCAGATTGCTCACACATCATTACCAAAAAGGAATTAGTAATCTCTAGGTGTTATTGAAGGCAAAACCTGAAACAAATCTTTGGATAACGAATATGACTGAATAACTAAAATATTATCCAAAACCTGAAAAAAATCAGATTAATCCATGTTATTATGGAGTGAACAGAGTGTTTCCTTCTGTAAAGCTTCACTTATGAATGTGTGAAGTTGGTGGTGAGAAGGGGCTGAGGATCTCACTCTCTTGTTGAAAAACAACTTCAAAGGAAATCATGGAAGTGTGAGAGGAAATAATCAGAAATGTTGAAATCTATTTACAGTGGCTGAGGATTTATTTCATGCAGCAGTTACCCTCCAAAGGGTAAGTGTTCAGGCATTCTGGCCTGTCAGTAGTCAGGATTTTTTTTTTGCAGAAAATAGACAATTGCTGGGCCTTCTGAAATAGCTTAATTAGGAATATCTATGTAATGACAGCTGGACTGTGAGATTCAGATGTGCTTAACAAAGTCCTTGCTTTCAGTGATAAAATATCAGCCTGAGACATACTTTACATAGATAAAGATCTTTCTGGGTGTATTTCCTAATTTGCCAAGGTCTTTTTTGATTCAAAGGATGTTATTTGTCCTGGAAGATAACCTCATATCTGTCTGAAAAACACTCACACAAGGAAGGCATTACATAAATATTAATTTGGAGATTAATTTAAATAGTTATCAGTACTAGATACATGATACTTGTCTTCTAACATTAAATGCTATTATATTCTGTAAGTGAAATACTACAGATAATAAATGCACATCACATCTTTTATTTGAAGGCTAGCAGTCAATTACTTGCCTTTCTTAAGCAGCTATTTTCAGTTTGACAGCTACATTTGCTTCCTCAGTCTTGGATAAGATCACCTGTAGGAAGGAATAGAACTCTTCCTCTCCCTTTACCTCATCTTTTGTACAGTGCACCAATACTCAAGTTGTTTAAGATCTCTCTTACCACTCTCCATACAGTCCCTGCTAAATGAAATGAGCTCAAAGACAGAACTCACAACGAGTTTTGATGTTTGGATTAAGAAGTTGCAACCTTAACCACAGCATTTTCCCCATCTGCTGCCAAGCAGGACTGTCCCCAGCCATGTAATGCCCAGAACTGATATTACCATCTGTTTCTCTCCCACCATCCATGGTTTCATCATGGATTCAACACAGGCAATGCACAGAATGAACCTGAAGCACATATCCCAGTGTGTGTGTATCCCTGATGCTGTCAGGAAAGAAAAGCATCAGATTCCACACAGAGAGTTATTTAACTCTGAACATTCAGAAACCATGCTGCACATCTCAACTGAGGAATGTTAGGTGAGAAATTTTATGCTTCTGAAAAGTCATGACCATTAGTAATCAGCCACACACTGGTATTGCTGGGGTTCTTGCTCGGTACCCAAGCAAACCAAAGACAAACAGCTACTTAGCATCCCCTATGCAAACTGGGGCTGAAGGGGTTAAATACCATGCAAATTCCTTCAGCATCAGTGCATCAGGGACCAGTGCAATCCAACCAGTATTGCTAGGCTGGGGCATGTGGTGCAGTAAATCAGTGTGTGTGTCAATTGACTTCAAATAAGTTTCTATCCCACTGCATTTACTATCCCGGCGTACTTTGTTTTCTTCATGTGCCTCAAGCACATATTTCTTGCTGTTTACTATTCTGGAAAATGAGCTTTTTGAATGAGTCCCTCAGAGCATTTGAAATGCACTTTATTTTAAAGGCAGCAGCATCTGAGCATCCTTGAGAACACATGCTTTGTTTCATGATAAAAAACAACACGCCAATACTGTCACTTTTGAGTCAGGGAAAATAGGTCTTTCATTCCACCGTGTCAAGTATGGCTGTAATTGACTTAAAGTTATACTTGGCATCCTCCTATTTTACAAGGAAGGATGCAAGGAAATCAGATTTAAGAACAAGAGAGACAGACCATTCATGCTACATTATCACAAGAAAACAGTAAAAACATTACACCTTTCAAACAATGCTGAAAGACTGGGAAATCTCTCTGGCCTTTCACATTCTGGATTTCATGTCTTATCTTTTGTGAACCTAACTGGTATGATAAATACTTCACACTTATACTCTCATTTTTAATCTATTTAATAATCAACTGTGACATTTAAAACTCTTGCATGAGATGACTGAGCTTGAGTGCCTGTCTCCATTATCGACGGGTGGAAAATATGCAAATATTTTGAGCAAAAGAGGCTTGACTATCACTCTAAAAAATTTTCCAAACATAATTCCTAAAGTGTATTGCATTCTGAGCATAGGACAGTCTAAAATATTACACACTGAGCCCAAAATAGTCACTCTTTCCAGAACACATCTGTGTTTAATATCTCTGTTACATATAGACTTCCCCGCCCTTCAGAAAGGGATGGTACCAGTTAGAGGACATAGATAGGGGAATATTTTCTTCTCATTTTAAGTAGACTTATATTTGTGGGAAAGAAAAAAAAAAAAAGTGATCATTAAAACAGTGGTAAAAAGTGGGTTTTCTTGTCCCTACATATTTTCCATTCTTACACTGTTCTGCTGGGACGCTGAGATCAGATACACTTTTTATTCTTCAAACTGTACCTGAACTACATGGCAGGCAGCAGACTGATGTGTGTGTGGTAGGAGGGGAAATAATGAAAGAAGATTCCTTTTACCCAAACACAGGTCAGGCAGTTGACAGTCCCACACTGAATGCACTGGTTTGCAGGTGCAAACTTTTGAAATGACAATTTTCAGTCATCACTTTTAGCCAGTTTGGTTTATGCTTCCCTAACCTATGTTGTTTTGACCATACACATGCCTTCTCATTAAATCCCAGGTTTTAATTTCCCTCCAAATTAAAGCAATGAGCCCAGATGGTGTCACACATACTCCATTCTCACACAGCTTTACCCAATCCTGACGCAGTACCCTGGCCTGGGTGCATCCTTATGCTATGCCTTCTTCTCAAAAACCTTCTCATCACATTTGAAGCAGGTTTTAGCCCATTCCTTTGTACTTAACAATCACACTGTCCTGACCAGCCCATAGTTATTCCTTGGGGAGAGCAGCCATGGTAAGAATCCCCCTGTCCTCCCCAGCCTGACCTCACTGCTGAGGGTGTTACTGCACAGTTCCCACTCAGTAACGAGAGCAGGACGCTTTCCTGGTAGAGTTTGCACTGTTTGCCTTCCTCCTCTATTTATTGTTCAAGACAAGCAAGGAAGACAAACTCTGAATGATGAGGTTTAATTAAGCTGCAACTTCATTAACTGAGATCCTCCAGGAATTACCCTGCCATCATTCACATGTGGCAGGTCGTCCTTCTGTCTTTTCCACCTAGTGAAAGGAGCTTCCGTCGAGCCCTCACAAATTGGTTTGGGCTGTGCAGGAGGCTTGTTGTTCAAGCAAGTATCTTTTAATGCTGGGGTTTTTCTTGCCTAAATTCAGGGTTCACAGAGCAGAGGGTGCAGCCATCACTGGACATACAGTCTCTCTCTGCCATCAAAGGAAAGAAATAACCACTCCTGGGGGGAGATGTGCTTTACTTAGATGACTCAAACCTGTTCTCAGCATACCTTTTCTCCTCCTGACAAGGAATCTATGTCTACCTTAATTTCAGCTATAATTATAGACATCTATGTCTGAGAGGAAAACTCCCACTTTTAGAGACAAGCTACTATTTATAAATTATCTAAACCCCTAATAATTGATGCTCAGCTTGAACACATGCCACAAGATGACTGTCCTGCATGACTGCACCCATCCAGCAAAACATTGCTGAATCTAAAGAGTCAAAAACTGCCTAATATTAATCAGATATATCTTTTACCAAATGTATATTTAAGGGGATTGGATAATTTTCAGATTTCTTCAAAAAAAGCCCCCACAAGATAATTGAGTCTACCCATGGCTATTGTCATCTTGACCTAAATCAAGCCTGACAGTTCCTTTTTGCCACAGCTTTTATTCCAGTTTCGAAACCTTTCCCTGAAATACAGTGATTATAATCCCACCCTAAAGCTTTCTCAGTCCTGATACTGAACTTTAAACCTCAAACTGTTTTCAAGTCCTTATGTTAAAACCAACAATGACCCAACACTTTTAAGGTACTATTTCAAGCTCAGCTAGAAAAACTGCTGTCTCAGGTCCAGAGAAGTGAGACCCATCTAACCATACAAGCAGAAAAACTTGTTATTCCAACTCTCCTTTTAATGCTACCAGGGAAAAAATCAGTCTTTTGCAAAGCAAATGCCTGTTTAGATCTCTGCTGTGCAAAAGTATTTCCTGAAAAAAATTACCAAATCTAATTGCTGTGGATTCTGCATTTGTGGTTAGCAATAGATGGTGGATTTGCATTGCCTGATGAATAACATGATTGCTGCTAGTTTATATCCTTTATGATTTCATGGTGGTGACTGGAATAAATCCTCCTTTCAGTGATCATTTAAACAAAAAGCAGGGTCAGATTTTCCCAATCTTTACAAGGAATGTTTGTGCTTTTGCTGGACCAAGTTTTGTCACAAAAGTCCTTGAGGATCCATTAAGTTTCAGATGAAACCAGATTAATTTCTTTGCATCTTCTCACTAACTTAGAGCAACATTACAGGTGTGGTACAAGTTAACCTGGTGGTATAAGACAGGTTTAACTTTAGCAGACTAATGTAGACAGTGTGTAAACAGAGACAATGCTTTCTGGGGGAAACAAAATGGACCTGTCTTGCTTTTGGAGTCATCCTCATAGACCTGAGCCAAACCACCATTTGGAAAACAATGCCAACCATTTCAGCAGCACCACTGCACAAAGGCTGCTTTCATCAGTGGCACAATTTGGATGAGGCAACTGGGATTCATCCCAGTCCTTAGGGGAGACTTCATGGTATTAAGACAAAGTCTGTGGCTGAGACTTATACATTAGAGCCCTAAGCAAATCATCTTTCTGTGATTAGTTGTATTTGTTTGTATATGTGCATCTTAATGCAGTAGAAAAAGAACATTCTGTAAATCTTTGCTATGTGCAGTCAGTCCACAACCAATTTTCAAAGCCAGATAAAGAGACCTTATCTCCCCAAACCCCAGATAGACAGTCCTGTCAATAAGAGATGATTCATGAAAGCCATTTGTCTTTTACTGTTCTTCTGAGAAACTTGGAAGGGTAAGAAGGTGCATCTTAAAGAGATTTATCAAGGTGAAAATAGGAGAAGAGAAAAATGTTTCTCTTGCAAAGTTTTAATGGATATCTAACATTATTTCCTCCACCAGTTCAGAATTTTAAGAGAATACTCAAGGGACAATGTGTGGGTTTGTCCATCTATTGCAGTGCACAGCAAGCCCAGAGGACTATTTAGCAGTACCTCTGACTCAGTGACACCAGGATATGACCAAAAGTCTAAAATAAACCTAAACCCCAGTAGGTAGAAAGACCACTAAGTTTACAGGACTTCCCTCAGGGCTGATTATCCACGACATCTTGAGGCAGAGCTTTCCTGTCCATCATTTTCATATGAATAAAGATGCTGAGTTGATAACTACAGACAGATTTATGTGTTTTAATTCATATTTCTGATCAGTGTAAAATATTTTATATGTGTGGGTGGGGTTTTGAGGGTTTTTGTTTGTTTTTAAAAACTTATTTTGAAAGAGGCTAACCACAGCCGAAGAGTCTAATGCTTCCTCTGCTAACAGGATTCCAGGGAAAGCTTTTGAAGGTTACTCTGAGGGTCCTGCTCAGGAGCACATGGGGGACATGCCACTCTAAAAATGGTTTTCTTTCAGGGAGAGTGAGTGGTTTTGCTTAAACCAAACTCAAGTAATTTACAGACAGAGGCCACTGTGTCAGCTTTGTACTTTCACATTTCTTTCAGCATCCAGAAAGTGAGCATGCTGCTTCCCCAGCCTGCTGCTTTGACTGTGAAAAGGGTGAGAAATTTTTGCCCCTACCCATATTGAATACTGAATTAAACAAAGAAGATTTCACAGTTTTCTTCAAAGTAAATCCTTCAAATTATTCTGTTTAGGGTGGAGAAAAACAACAACAAAAGAGATTTTTTTTTCTTATGAAACTGCAGAGATTACAAGATTATTTCAGTTTGTCAAAACCAAAAATAAATGTGATTCGAAGGGAAATGTATTTTGCAGCATTGGCAAAACCCTTGTTGCATCAAATGTAAAGGTAGCTGCAAAGCCAGTTCTTTTCTCTAAACAGAAATCCTGAGTAAACATGCATTGTCCTTAGCAGCTTGGCTGTGTGCCTCATCATGTTATGCAGCAACAGGAGTCCAAAACATCACTACTATGATCTCGCTACTTCCCAGGGCAAAAATCAATGCACTTCAGTACCTGCTGTGCTGGGTGTAGAACCAGCTTCAACTACAGTATGCAGAATGGAGATCCTGTGCCAGTAGACTGGACATGCCCACAAGGATGCTTAGGGAGACAAGGAGGTGGCTCATAGGTACACAGAAAGTTCAGGTCTGCTCTTCACTGGGTCTGTTGCTATACTGAGATCAGTAGAGGGATGCAGTTTCCAGATATAGCAACTTGCTGGGTTTGGGGTTGGGTTTTTTCCTCCCCCTCTTTAAATTGGTTTGCTAAAATGACCAGAAAGCAAATCCAACACTGAAGTATTTTTGGGAGATTGAAGGGAAAGATACAGCTGCAGTCCCTTGTAAGCGTAATGGGAGGATAAATTTAATATGAAATGAGGAGTGGATAATTATGTGTTGCCTAAGAAAGAGAAAACTGTTCCCTCCTAGAGCTTATTTTGTTTCATACTTAAGTGCTGCTGGTAAATTTCTGTCTTTGCAAAATAATTGAAGCAGAGCAAAGCAATCAGGGGAAGGTACCCAAGAAGTCTGCATACAGGAGCAAGCAAATGCTCTGAATGAATGTGGTTGTTTCATATTGAAACATGGGTATTTCAGACAAGGTGAAGTAGTTATCTATCCAAAAAGGAAGCAGCATGCCTATTAAAAGAGGGATTTAGAATGTTGCATAAATGCAAGTCAATTTTTTCCTTTAAGGAACAGAAATCCATTAAGTGCTTTAAAGGAAAAAACACAGCCTGCAGTTTCCCAATCATGTTTCAAAAAATAATAAGTTGATCATAGGAGGACACAATGATGCCTGTAAACCAACAACACTATCTACACAGTGAGATGAGGCAAAACTGCAGGAGGCTTCTTAATGGTGCTTGAAACTAAAAGGAAAAAAGTAACTGCAAAACAAAATGTCCCTTCTAAAATATCCCTTTCAGAACATGCAGAGATTGGAAGGAATATGAAATTCAGATTCCTCTTGAACTGTGATTACAGTGACAAGAGGGTTTTTTTCTGTGACATGCGATCCCACGGTCTGCTCTGGAGACTCTCAGAAGTGTGGAGTCAGGCAGTTACAGAGAAGACAGAAACAAAGTAGTTTCAGGTATGAAACCCCCTGAGGTAGCTCAGGGCAAAAAAAATCTTATTAATAGTTCAGTACCAGCCTGGATGAAAAGTAAATGAACTTCTCTGCTGAACAAAAGAACGAGACAAGACAGAGACAAGAGAAACTAGTCACAATAACTATTAGCAAAATACATTTTTACAAAGATTGCTATGTTCATTTTAGGTCAAATCTTTTGACTTCACAGAATCAAAGACTGATTGTAGTTGGAATGGATCTCTGGAAGTCATATGCTCCAAACTCCTACCCAAGCAGGGCCACCTACAACCAGTTGCCCAGGACCATGTCCAGATGACTTTTCAGTATCTCCAAGGACAGAGACTCCACAACCTCTCTGAGAAACCTGTGGTAGTGCAGTCACCTTCACAGTAAAAAAACTCATTTCCTCATGTGTTATCAGACACAACTTGAATTCCAAAGGTGTGAAATACCTTTGGTCAACTGAACTGCCATTTTCTTCCAGAATTTAGTTTTCAAATATCAAATCTCAACAACAAGTATCACACACATCTTTAAAATTGGGTAGTGGGTAGGATCTGCTGCTTTTAATTCTCTTTTAACCTTTGATGAGCCACTGTTCTTCAAAACACTGCCACAGCCACTTAACTTCCCTCCCCATCATTACCAGCTGCTGGGATTTTCTCTTGTTCACATGTTTTGGCCTTTTAAAAAAAAAATAGTTTGGGATTTTCTATTTTCTTTCTTCTTTTTTTTTTTTTCTCTTTTGAAGGGATGCAGAGATCACAGTGATCCATAACTAATGATAGTCACCAGCTCTGGTGATGTCATGGTGTGTCATAGCAGGCAGGCACTGGCAGTGCCTGCATTACCAGGGGGGTGGTGACACTGGCAGCCCAAATCAGGTATACAAAAAGCTGGAGGACTGCTAATGTCACAAGAGCAGCTGGACCACACTCTGCTCCAGCACAATGAGCAGAATGACAGAAAATTGCATCATGCTGTGAAGTTGCACGTGAGGACTTCTGCTTTTACAGATAAGGAACATACTCCATGGCAGCTGCTGACCTGTATTTACAGCTGAAGAGGTACAGTTGCACCTCGGGGAATCACATCTAACCTCCCAACACAGAAGGAGTCCTAGTCCTGCTAACTCCTGCTCAGTTTATCATTTTAAAAGGCTGTTTAAAGGCCTTACTTAATTACCAAGAATTACCTATAATTGACAATATTCTTTATGTAAGATGAAATTAGACAAGACCAGAATAGTTTTGAATCTAGTACCTGCTCCTTAGTGACTGACAAAGTTTTTCCTTCCCCATTTTCATTTAGGCAGTGGCTGCTCCACTGCTCTCCTGGTTCCCAGCAAATGGATCAGCCACTCCAAGATACAACTACTGGGCAGAACTCAGTGAGTTTTGCTCTATTTACAATTTTAAGGCAAATTTATTTTCATTAATACTAAACTTGCCTGCTTAGAGATTTGATGTTTTATTGACAGCCATACAAGTTAGGCTATGCAGATGGAACAGACACTGCCAGTTTTAGGTATAATTAGCATTTCATTTCCTTTCAAACAATTTCCCCATCATGTTGAACACCACCAGGGCAAGGGGACGTTCAAAAGAATGCTCCACTGTGTTGTTTACACTATCAAAAGAAAAAAAGAGGAACAAAAAAAAAAAAAAAAAGAACATACTAATTTCTGAACTAATGTTTCTGGTGGGGTTTTTGGGCTGGTTTTGTTTGGGTTTTGGTTTAGGTTTTTTTTATACAGTGGTATTATACTAAATGAATATAAGGTAGCATATCTAAGACTTTAGGAAGGTTTGACTTTTATATCATTTTTATTGTTATTTAATTTCTCTCATAGACCTGAAAAGTTATTTTATGAACATTTTTCTTACAGAAGGGAAGTTTTTAAAGTGAATAACATGATAGAAATGGGACCAAAAATCTCCCTGGCTTTGGAACAAATGACTGGGGCCAATTTCCCATCCTCCCTGTCTCCTGGCTGCATATATACAGCATTCCCAATCACAGTCCCAGTGAGCTTCTGAGGGCTGTGCAAGGGGAGATGAAGCTCCTGTTGGACATATGCCAGGCTGTGTTGGTATTTGGGTGGGTTGCTGAGGGAAGGGATGGGTCACATCAGCAGTCCATCAGACCACAAATCGAGCCCCAAGCAACCCAACCTCTCACTCCTCAAGTGGACTATTGCAGGCAATATTTAGTCACATCTTGCTTTGAAACTATCCAAGAGAAGTCACATCAAAACAGACGTGTCTCCCTAAGAAGTTTGGGGTTCAATAAGAAGTTTGCTCACAGCTTCTCTGTTGATTCCTCCTCTGTGAGGTGAGATGCTCCAAGCTCTGGCTGGATAACAAGCAGATAACAACCCCTTCTTGTCACAAGATTACATGATCATTACGGTGCTTTACTAATTACTGGGATGCTCTCTAAAGACATCAAAACCCAAGCAGCCTGATTCCTGCTGAATCATAGCCCAAAATTCACTATCCACAGGACTTCTCAGCATAACCAGTGAGACCAACATCTGACAGTGATTTACACAGCTTCTCCCTGACAGGATTTAACTACAGTTTACCTCCGACGTCAGCTTCTGCTTTAATAGACCTGATGTGTCATTTATGCTATTCGTGCCTCCCACACGCTTTCTGCAAAACATGAGGAATATTCATTTTGCTGTTCACTTCAGTGACAGCAGGAGAATGCCCCAAACACGATGTCTGGTGTGTGTCAGTCTAGTCACTGAGATAAATAGACTAAGAAAAGCAGCCTGTAGATTCAGGCTGCAGCAGAGGCATTTAATGCTTTGCCAGAGGTACGTCACCATGCAGTGGAACTACAGGATCCTCACACTGTCACAATAAACAAAATAAGTTACAAAGCAAAAAAAACAGTGGTATTTCTGCTCTAAAATAAAATTTCTAGAAAGTCATTGTGTGACCTTGGCTTTACAGAACAATTGAAGGGGAAAAAAATATAAATCTTGATGGCCTCTAAACTCTCGCCACCCTCCCATGTATGAACAACTTTGACATTTAGATTTTTCTTGTCATGTTTTCATTAGAATAGAGCTGAGTGGCAGCTGTCCCTTTGCAAATAGAAATGTCCACTTGTGATACAGGGTATGACAAAGCATCCTGCTGCATGTGGTGGGTGAGGTTCTCTAAGACTTACTCTGTAATTACTGTCACTTCGCAGGAAGTTTAAAAGCTTTGCAGAGCAACTGGTTACTTTCCACTTTAGTAATATTATTTTCTGTTCTTTCACTATTATTGTGTGTCTTAACCCCACAATTGGGAAGAAGCTTTAAAGAAACAATTTAATACTTAAGGAGCAAGAGTTCATACATGCCAAGTGTATTATTTTAAGGGGAAAAGCAAACTGCAAAATGTTCTAGCAGTGGGATTTTGATTTTTGAGGTAATTGGATGAACACAATAGGATTTCACTAGGTAGGAAGTTATCTGCAGGATTCTGCTTTCTGGCATATATGTTTATATATGAATATCAGGCATATATCAGTATGCCTGAAACTAATGCAGGTTTTTAGAGGCAAACAAAATTAAACCAAAAACAACTAAAAAAAAAGTCAAAAAAGCTTTCATGTTATCTCACCTTGAGATAAATAGCAAAATTAAAATAATTTCCAGGGTGTCCTGACTGAGCCTGAAGGAAGCAGCAGTAAAATGAGACCTATTGGGCAACCTTTCATACTTATTGAAAGTGTAAGAATAAGATTAATTTCTGTATAATCAAATCCACACATAACCATCCGTTTCTGCTATTGTATTTCAATAAAAGTAAATTAAATGGTGTCAGAACTGATGGCTTTGCCTTGTGAGACAGAGAACAGCCACACATGAGGCTGTGGAAATGAATCTGCATGTAGTTCACACTGTTTACAGAGAACAGGGCAACCCAGCAGCCACGTGGGAACAGGCTACGTAACAGCAGTTGAAAACACAGTAAACTCTGCTTCATTCCTCATGCACCAAATAAAGCTGCTTTAATTTTCCCCTTCAGTTTAGTCTTAAAAGATTAGGAATGATAATGTAAGGTGGTGACAGCCAAAGAAAAGAGGGAAAAAAAAAAGTCTCTCCTGATGGGAAAGTTTCAAACACTGACAAATCTCTGTCAACTCCAAAAGCATTTTTAATCCAGGCTGTTTCTTTGTGCTGCACTGCCAGATGAGTCACTGATAGATGGAGGAGTTTGCAGTGCTGCAGACATGAAAACTGTTCCTTATTATAAAGCAATATAGGAAATTCCATACAGAAAAAACATATATAAAGACAGACACACAGAAGAGTCTAACGAAGCTGTTTCTGCAATCTCACTTCAGCATCCCTGAGCCGAGTCATTTCCACACTTCTCACAGCATCACAGACATACTGTCGCAGCCAGCACCAGAAACACCCTTTGGGGTTCCACTCCCAATCACTGAACCCTGAGAGAAGACTTTACTTATTTTTTGTTTTGTTTAAATTTTTAAACTTTCTGCCTTAATTACTATTCAAACTGTATATGCAAGGTGGCAGGGACCTTGCTCAAAGGCTGGATTACAGGGTTTGCACAGAATATTGCACTGCCTTAAGGTATTTACTGAACACACTGCTTGACTTTGCAACCCAACACTCTCAAAATGGAAGTTAATCATCCTTGCACCAGTTTTCCCAAAGAGAAAAACACTTACACTTGTGAGCCCAGCCCATCCAGTGGCCCCATAAAAAGAAGTTAAGCCCACATTCTAGTCAAGTCAACAACAGACTCCATGTATTAAAATCAGGCTTCAGTTTGGACTTCATATCAAGGTCCTTCCCTGCAAGGGAGCTGAAGAAGCTGGTGGCAGCAAGGATTTGTCCCTTCCACAACCATTATCTGCTACCCAGGGGAGCAGCAGCACACAGCCACCCCGTGGCTCCTACAGCTCTTGACCGAAGGAGCCTGGTTCCTCTTGGGATGAGGGCAGTGATGGTGCTCTGCAGAGCTGGCACCACACACCTGCCAAGTCCTCATGACATGGGAAGAAGGGCAGCTGTTTGGGAGCAGGAGCCTGAGGACTTTGGCCAAAGAAAGGTACTTGGTTAAACCTGCGGAAAATCAGGGACTTGGACTCCAGACGTTGGTAATCCAGTGGATCCTATTCCAAGCATTGTTCCTCAATATTTGGCTCAGTAAAATGTCCTGCAAAGTGCTCAGGAGAAACAGTTGTCAGCACAAGAGCCAAGGCCTGATGGAAACCCTGGTAGAGGAATGAAAGATGAGAGCTGCTACTGGGTCCCTCTGCCAGGCCACTTCTGGGACTCGGGGCAGGAAGAGAGAAGCAGGATCACTTGGACAGCCAGACATTTAAGATATTAGAATGAGAGAATCAATGTCAGTGTGATTGTTCTTGTTTTCATAAGGACCTGGCCCCTGTACAAAGTTAGTTGACCTAATGTAAAACACGGGGCTGTCTTGTTTTCTGTTCTGCTATAGTGCTGGGAATAAGCAGCCACAAAGGCAATCTCTCAAATTCTCCCAAAGTGTCTCAAATGGCCTCAAAGATCTGCTACAAGGGTACTGCTTGTATTCTGATTAGATAAGGCCAACCTGATTGCTCTTTTTAGGAAACTTTTCAGTTCTGAAATACACCAGCATTTGCTTACCCCTTCCAAGACCTCTAATACAGAAGAAAGTCTGACAAGGCTGCTCTGGTTGTCATACAAAAGAAACAGCAGGAGCTGAAGCTGAAATAAGGAGCCAAGTGAAAACATAAATATATTTATGCAAAGCCAAAATACATGCTTCTCCTTAAATTGTTAATTCTCTCCCTTGCCAGTTGGAAGCTAATGCTGAATCCAATAAAGCAAAACATCTCGCAGTAAATTAGTTGCAAGTGAATCAGATCCAAAGTTGTTTTTTTTCTCCCCAATACAAGTTAATAAAAAAAAAGCTATACCACGTAATAAAAAGAAAATATTTCTAATTTATGCAATGTTACAAAAGCTAAATCCATCAAGTTACTCTGGAGAAATGGACTGTAGTAATAAATTCCTTTTAAATATAGCCAAGAAGGAAATTAAAACAGGCTTAAAATAGAAATTGAAACCCTCACTATAAAAATATATTGCTGAATGACAGTGTCCAGATCCAAAAACACCAACCCCTTGAAGTCCCTGTAAGACAAATGTAGGACTGACTTATCCAAAGTATTTCATAAGTGTAAATATTAGAACAGCACGAGAGAACACCACGGCGTCATGCAGCCCTCACCCTGAAGCGTGTTTCTGAATGCTGATGTGGCACACATCCCTCCCACTTAAAGGAATAATGATTGTATTAGTAGAACATGTTACTTGAAGTATTTCTTGTGCTTGACTAACAGGACAAAAAGGCACTCTCAAAGTGACAACATGACTCTGGCAAAGGAAGAAATGAATCGAACTTTACACATAAACTCTGCTAATTTGAAGGTTTCCATAACTAAGTGACATGGTCCTTCTCAAGGACAGCACAGCTGTCAGCTGCCAAACAACTGAAATGCATGACATGAGTGCTCAGTACCTTATGCAGCCTCACAGGATGCTCTTGTCCTTGTCAGGTTCACCTGCTGAGCTAAGCCCGGGCATCGCAGCCACACAAAGTACACAAACACACAGAGATGCCAATTCTTCCCAGATCCAACACCTCAGCCCATCCAGCTGTGACACTGAGAAGGCCAACACCTCAGAAGGTTTAGAATGCTCTTCATATGACAGCCCAGCAGAGAAAGACTTCTTCAATACTAAATTACTGAAACCAAGTGCTGAAAATACAGCTTTTGCAGTAGACAGGAATTAAGCACAATTACCCAGGCAACCTCTAATGTCTATATTTAACCTTTTGGATTTGGGCATAAAACTCTATGTTTCTCATTAAAGCCCAAGATAAGCCCTTAGTAGTTACAGTCAAAAGTACACATAAAACACTAACTGTGGAAATCACTTTAATTTTCCAACTAGTTATTATTTCCATACTTTGCTATGAGCTGTTTCAAGTGATGAATAAGATTCTTACTTCACCTCCCCAGGTCTAGTTAGCAGGTCTGAATCCCTTCACAAGCTCCAGGGACATAATTCATTTTATAAGAAAAGAAGTAATAATACAAGTAATAGAACCATTAGGGGGAAAAAGGAACATTATAATTACTGCCAACAATATAGATGTTCTCCATACACTGAAGTCCTCTCGACTTCTCTATGTAGAGAACTGTTTCATACTTTGCTTTTGGGAAAACATGGAATTGATTACATAAACATTCATGTTTTGCATACTTTTGTTTGGCTTTTGGAAAAACTGAAATAAGAGAAAGGCAGCCAGTCTTGGGGGAAAATACAGCTTGAAGCCTGATTTTTCCAATATATTATTAAAAAAAAAACCCCAAAAACAAGAGTGTTGCTACAAGGAGTAGTTGGGAGAAAGAGGACAGTGATTAGTGGCAAGTGCTGGCCACAACTATTGACTTGCTCAAAAATTGCCTGGAATCTTAAGAGATCTTTTAGTGTCTCTGTACACATTGCTTTTCACATTGCTCCTCCAACCATCTTACTTCTAGACAGCTGTGTTGAAGATTTACTGGGTATTTATCAACTGAATCTCTTTGTAACTTCTTGCTCAGTTACTCCTACCAGTGGACTTCCATCTCCCACTTCTACATCAAATCAGCCACACAGATTTACAAAACAAGCTAATAAGCATAACAAAAAAAGATCAAATCATGCTTCTGTTTTGATGTTGACTGCACACAGGAGAATTTTCAGATCCAAAGCTCAGGGATGTTTATAATTCCCACAGATTGTAGAATTACAGAACGCTTTGGGTTGGAAGGGACCTTAAAGATCATCTAGCTCCAACCCCCAGAACTTCTCCCTCAAAACCAGAGGTCCTGCACATGGTTATAAAACTGAACCTCTGCAAAGCCTCTGGAGGAAAAACCCACTCAAACCCATGTATTTTTCTTGCAGCTGATCTCTCCCACATCTTTGCCTGCACCCTCTTGAGAAGACACCGCAATGGGACTGCCCTGACAGCTACCAGTATGCTCCTGCGAGACAAGGGAAAATTTAGGAAGGAAACCAGTTCCTATTCTAACAGCTTCTCCAGATTGCATCTGGAATTATACCATCCAGGCCAAACAACTGGATTGCTCATTAAAATCATCTGATTGCTGTGCACTTATCTTTGTGCTTGCAACAAAAGAGAGAAAAAGGAAGAGGATCTGCTTTTTTCAACCCTTTGTGCTACCGTCTCTTTCTATTAGGCTCTGCCTATAGGACAGAGATTTTGCCAGATTGGCTTCCCTGACATGTATTTCTATTCCTTTTCATCTGAAAAGAGAAGGTGGCTAAAAATTAAGAGAATTGTTCATTAAATAGCCAGGACTGCTTTGAGAAAAGGTTATTCTTTCTTTGGGTTCTTTGATGCTGTGTTAACAATACCTTTCTTTCCAGAGGCTTTGTGCATAAAAGGCAAGCTCTTGGAGAAACAATTGGACAACAAACCTTCTCCCCCTATTCTTTCTATGGTGGTAATTTAAAAGATAACTGTTTTGAAGATGAAGTTGATTTCTGATAACAAAAGACCCGCTGTTTAGAATGAGAGCCTGCTACTTTTAGCAGATGATTGACGTGAAAAACAGTCTAGCAGAAGGAATGGCCAGATTGGCTGGAGGCAGCTCACAACAACAACAACAACAAAAAAACCAAACAAAAAAATAAAGCAGCAACCACAAGACAAACTGACTCCACTGAACTACTTCTGTGCTAGAACCCTATTTTCTTTGTTTGTAGTTTTATTTTAACCACTAGTGCATTTAGACCCAGCAGGAATGTAGGTCATCTCATTTGAAAACACATCTGAAGAAGAAAAAAAATAAAAGAGAAAAAAAATTTCACCTAGATCCTTGCTTCACCTATCCCCAGTTAGTTTGTAGTGCTGACACACTGAACTGTAGGAGTACAAACTCTGTGGTTTGTGTTGTGATTTTTTCCTTCTCTTTTTCTATTACTGCCAATACAATCAAGTTTACTTGTTCTTATGAAAAAAGAAGTTAGAGGAAAAAATAAAATAGGACAACAAAAATAAAGATATGCTTGGGATTACCATTATTTCTAGAATTCTGCTTTATCTACTCAAAAACATATACACAAATTTGTTGGTGTAACATCGAGAACAGTTTGTTGACCCATGAAAAATTTTCTGCTGCTTTCCCCTAAGACAAAGGCCAGCACACACACACACAAAAACCAATTTTAGGTCACAGTGATGTACTGGTGAAATTTAAGTGATGAAATAGCTTCATATTGGTTTTTGCCAAGGGATACTTTCATACTCAGCTAATTACTGTAATTACTGAAGTCTACACAGAGAAAAATATCTAACAACTGCAAAACATGATCACACAGCAAATGTAAGAAAGATTATGTACAATTATATTCCTCAGCATAAGAAAAGAACATATACCAATTATTTTATTTTTTTTAGGGTATTGGGGTTTTTTTATAAATAATTTGCTGTACTGTTCATCAACTATGAATGTATCATTACACAAAATCTTGCACACCCCACCAAACATATTAAATATGCAGCTAGCAACACTCAGCAGGGTTCTACAGCTACATATCACAGACCCCTGGTAGCACTAAAATGCACTAAAAAGGTATTAATGTTTTTATCCCTATCAGTCATATCAATCTCAACAGTAATACAGATATGAAAAAAATGCATCTTGATAAAGACCTTAACTTATGGAAGTAAGGCATGTGAAAGACAACCACAGAGAACTCCTTTGATTATCATTCTGGTTCTGCTACTCAACTACTCTCATCCACAAAATGTTCCTATCCTAACTGCAGGAGCCATTGCCATAACCTACCAGACTGGAGTGTGCTGTGGGGAGAGCCTAGCTGGCTTGCTGACCCTCATGATGACTGTGTACACACTGTGTTTCCTTTTTAATAATAAATGTAAGTTTGGCTGGCTTCCCAACAGGTGTATAAGAAAGTTTCCCATGGAATATCTTTGTTTTTAGGAGATAAAACTTTTGAGTTTTTTTTACCTTTCAGTTGCATGGAAAGCACCAGAAAAGCACCAGAAAATTTCCCTCAAAAGTTAATTTTGGGGGTGGAAATTAAAAGGGACCAAAGAACAACTTTATGTGGCTTCCAGACTGCTTCAATGACAGCAAGAGAGCAGCATTTTGAATTCAGTATCAGGGCAGGTTCCTAGACTGTTGTCATCTTATCAGCATCTTCTTCCTCAGGAGCGGAGTGCAGCTGGCTGCTGCTTCTGTTTAAGTCATGGGGACATCTGGAGCCACATCTGTTGCAGAAGACATGTGCATCTGGGTGTCTGCAGCATATTGAAGCAAGGGAGCCCCCAGAGGTCTCAAATACGTGTTGAAAAGCAGACCCAAAAGTCCAATACTCATGAGGGCCCATATGCCAGAGCCACAAGGGACAAGAGCAGCAGATGTTTCTCATGTTCCTGAGGCAGCTCCCAGTCCTTCTTGCTCCCTCTCCTTCCTTCCAAACTACTGACCCCACTGAAGTGACAGGGGATCTACAGCTGTGTGGTTTCCTGAGGTTTTGTGGATTACAATCAGAAGGATAAAACTTAAAATCAAAGTCAGTTGGCCATCTTATTCTCATCATCCATCCCTCCAGCTGTTAGCACCAGGTCTGGTAGCACCTCTGGAAGTAGCGAGGACTGTCTAGAAGACTATAATCATTCCCAAGCCAGATGGCAACCCTCAACATATTCAGGAAAATGGGATACCTTTATAATGGCTGCCCTGAACTGTGATCCCAGCATCACAAACATGCTCCTGTCTGTCTATTGATGAATTCTAGAAAGGTCTCAAAAATTTAAACTTTGAAGTGAACCTGAAGTATAATTCTGAGAGGTCTTTGCAGAAATAACCAGCAAAGATAAGAACTTTTAATTGATTACTTTTTTCTTGCAAAAAAAATAAAATAATGAGAGGAAAATTCTGCAGAAGTGAAAGATAGATAAATCAATACATAATTGAAAACAACAGGAAGATTTTAATCAAATCTCTTGCTCTTTTGTCCTGCAAAGTGATGTTAAAAACCAGAAAAGTCTCAATGTGGAAAGACAACCGAGGTTCAGGAACCCTAAAATTTGTTTAAGCTGAAAGCTTTACAACCCAACCTCACTATAATTTTAATTTCATAAATATTTCTTGTTTTCATCACACAGACTCTCCTGAAATATGACAGAGACTGAAAAGTTTGTCTTTCTCCTAAGTTTGCTACTATTCAACCTTGGGGCACAGGGTGATGAGCTTTGCTACAGATGTCACTGTACAGCTGTTCAACCTGGGGGGAGAAAGATAAGGTACTGCAGCTCACAGACCGGGTTATTTATGGTGAGAGAGTCTAGAGGCAGCCTTGATTATGAAGAACTGCATCCAATTGAGTGCATTTTTCTGCAATTACAATCAATTAAAAAAAAAAGGGTTCCTGTGTCTTAATAAAATGCTTTCCTTCTGCTGTCATAGTCTAAGCAGTACAACTAAATTAAGAATGATAACAGAATATATCTAAAACCAAAGTAAGAGCAAGGAAAAAAAAAAGGCATTTTAGTTCTTCCAAGATACAAGCATGCTGAGGCATGTTAGGTGGAAGCCATCCTATTCTCAGAGAGTCAGCACACAAGCTCCAGAAACAGAGAAGAACAGGGCAAGATACTTCAGAAATTTCACAAGATGGGTAATGGAGATAAGGTAAAACCTATAAGACACATGTCAGTGTAGAAAGAAAAAATAAATTCAGATGCATAAACTGGAAGTTTCCTGGGCAAACACAAGCAGCAACCATTCCATTTTACCCAGCTTTAACCAGGAGTTTCAGCACAAATCTCAGCTGATGGCAATTCAATGTTTCATCTCTCTCAATTGTTTAAAATTAAAAAGGTAGACAACCATGGGTGTCAATAAAAGTGAACATTTAAAGTAATTGGTGTCAACTAGCCCAGACTAGACTTTCACCTGAAGGGAATCAGTAATAGCTCTCAGATAAAGAAAGGAAAACATATATCATGACATGCTCCACAGCCATGTGTTGTTTTGACAAATATTTCTTCCATGTAATTACAATAACTTTTATTAAAATAAAGAAGCTATCATTTGGGACAGAAGGAGAGGAGGACAGTGATTAGCTGTATCTTATTTTCTTCCAAATTTGGGGGTTTAAGAATCAGAAGCTGAATATAGCACAACAATGATACACATGTCCAGAAATTATCGTCTCACCTCAGCTTGGTAGAGGATAGGTTTTTGTCACTTAATTGTATTTATGAAGCATTATTCAAAAAGACAGCAAAGATGCAGCAGAAGGAGGAACATGTCAAGAAGTGAAGGGAATAATCTGCAGGAGCACAGAGCTGATTACAGACCCTCTGCTGTTAACAGTGCCCCAGAGGGACCTCTTTGGAGGTCAGCAAAATTTCAGTAGTTTGAGTATGGTGTTACACACAAGGCAGCCCTATCACTCTAAATAATAGATAACAAACCAAAATGTTACTTAAGTAATCTCCATTTTTGAGAGCCCATAGGACATGGAATGTGAAAGAAAAAACCCCAAGTTCCAATATGTTCACTGTTAATAAGTCTTGTACATCTCAGGCATTTATCTTCACCCCCATACAAAGGTCCATTTTCAGTATAATTTTTGCCATTATAAGGGATCATAGAAAAATACATAACCATTAAATATACACCTTCTGAGACAGCAAGGCATATAGTAAACCTTCAAACCAATTGACCATATGTCACAATAAAATACTTCATTATTCCTACAGAGTTTTTAAACTATTCCATTTTCAGAGTACTAATTCTCAAGTATTTTTCAAGGAATAAATCTAACACACACAAAATTCATATAAGGAAGACAGCTTACTACCTGGAAGTTTGTAGGATTGCTTTTGTTGTTTGAAAACAAGGTTTTGCAAATCCTGACCTAAGTTTGAAACCCAAGAGATATCTTGTTATTTTATTCAGTACAACTACATAAACATTTTTACCTGTAAAAAAGCCAATGCAACAAAGGAAGACTAAGAGAATCAGCCTTTTTAACCTTAAAAATTAAAAGTTAGAAAGTTACCTTGAGCAAAACTGTGTATTTATACATGTCCTGCAACCTGTTAAACTTTGGAAGAAAAAACCCTCACAACAATACTTGAACAATTGCAAAGAAAAATAAAAATACTGTTTCATCACAATGAAAACAGCAACATTTCAGTTATCCAGAAACTACTAGCAAAGGTAGGGTCAATTAAGCAATAGTTAAGCAGAGCATGAGAAATAGCTGGGATCTAGCCAGCCCTTTTGTTATTCAAGATGAAATTCAGCTGCAGGGAGGGTTACTTTCCCTTCAGCCAGCAATCTGTGTGAGGAGTGATCAGCCTGCTCCTTGACGTCCATCAACTCTGACAATACAGGAAAGCATGCACTGTTTTGGGAAAAGTTAACCAATTTTCTCTGAATCTTCAAGAAAATAAGGAAGACAGAAGACTTCACAGCTCTAAAAACCCCACACAACAACCCCAAATCAAAAACCAAAACCCCACACCAAAAAAAAGCCCAAAGAAACAAAACATACAAAACTGAACATCCCAAAATACAAGGTGAAGGTGTCTGCTGCATTACAGCCAGGAACTGACTTAAGGGTTTGAATGGCAGCTCATATTCCTGTGATTTCCCTGATGCTTGTCCTCTCCGCAGCTGCAGAATGATGCCTGCATGAGGATCCCAGGATTTCTCTCCTTACCTGACAGGTGTCAGCGTGTGACAGACATAAAGGCAGCTCACAGGACACTTTCTGCTTATCTCACATCTAGTAAGGAGCTGAGCATACACAGAAAGTTCAGTTACTCTCTGTTTTGGGTAATCATCCAGCCTTTGCCTAAAGATGTTGCCTCAGTCATTCGCACCAAGAGCCCAAGTCCACACATCTGCTCCCTCAGAGGCACCAGCTCTGAGTGATGGTTGCAGTTCAGTCTTTGCTTCCCTCCAGCATGTTGCACAAGTGAAGGGAAAATGCAGGAATGGGAAAGATATTCCCTCAGTGGTTCAAGGTGGATCATGTTTTTATAACTGATTAGTATTGCTGTGCCATTGCATTTCTCATTAAAATCCCTTTCTTGAAGCTAGGTACAATTTGCACCATGTTTTCCACTTGTTTAAGCTTCAAGCTGTCGCTCAAAAAATTAATTTTAGCTGGGTTCATCTTTCCATCACAATCTTTTTGTCACAGTGGTTGATTAATTCTATGTCATTGTTTGCTCTTTTACAAGATTAATTGCAGGATGAGAGAATATATGACATTTTGGTGAAGGAATATATCAAGTTATTGTGATTCCACAATGCTGGAAAGCAACTTCCCCCCACCACCCCCGAATTCAGGCAACATGGAAATAATGTAGTGAAAGTGGTTTAGTCTGTTATTGGACAAATGACACTGTCTGAAGCAAAGGTCTTTTGTAGAGCACTCATTCCTTCAAGGTCCAATCCAGCAAAGCCTTTAAGGTCTGAAATGTATCTCCTGAGCTCTTGAAGGAGGGAAGTCACTTTCGTAGACCAGATTGACCAACAACGGGCAGCTGTAGGAGAAGGTCCAGCATTAAACCAGTTATTTCCTCTGGTATTTTATGCTAACACTGAAAACAGTGAGTTGTAATAGATTTACCAAACTGCAACATAGGAAGGAACATAGAAACACCATCTGTTCTCACATTGGTTGTTGTAACACCGGGTAGGTTCGAAGAGACTAACCTCAGTGTAATGATTCTGGGCTCTTACTTATAGCTTGGACATCCCCTGTGTCACTCCCTTGAATTTCTAGGATTTTTACTCAAAGATGAGCACCACTGAAAAATCAACAGAATGGTCAGTCATAAGCTGCACTTTTCCTGGTGGGAAACACTGTGACAGAGGTTTTCCCCAGGGGAGGCTTGTCCAGTTCCAGTCTAGGTGAGCTGACACCTCCAGTTTTAATGCCAGAGTTTTTAATGTGAAGTGAGGGCAAGGAAGTGCCTATGGACACTGTTCCTTTAGTCTGTAAAAGCATAAGATAAATTGTACTTTGTATTCAGAAAACCTTTCCTTGCCTTACTTTAGTATACATTTATTTCCCCATGGAACTGCTTTGCAAAGCCTATCTTTGATATTGTATAATGCAGTCATACAGATTTTTTTCTATAGAAACTTTATTTATTGAGCTTTTATTCTATTTATTTTGTGTACTGATTGCTTGGAAGAAATACTATCCAGTAGTTCAACTAGTGAATTGATATTTCTCTCCTGGTTTTTCACTGAAGATTGAACATAATCTTTCTGGTCCTCATTTACCCCTATGTATAGAGAAATAAATTTTTTTTTTCCAGAAACGTCTGTGCTCTCTCCAAATACAAAAAGGCTTGTTCCTTCCTGCATTGAAGCCAGGGAGAATATTCTTTCCAATTTCTATGAACACAGGTTTAGGCACTGCTTGCATAAATTACTTGCATTAGAAAAGCAGAATGAATTGCTTTGCATCATAATGAATTTAGGCATCTACCCCCAAAAGACATAGATGAAATAATATCATCCATAATCTGTGAGGATTTCATTATTTGAATTAAACCAATAAAGGGTGAGTTTTCACAGTATGTAGCACAACTATGCAAGAAAAAATGCTTTCTGTTACCTTACTATTGTCTTTCCCCATTAAGCTCTACTTTTTTTATGAAAAAAATTGAATTTTCAGTATTATGGTGTTTAATTGCCAGTGCTCATTTGACATCACACTGGATGTTCATTATTTTCTTCTTCTCTTTTACAGGTTTTCTACTTGCACTTCTCCTTCTTGTGAGCCAGTTCAGCACATTCTGTTCACTCAAATTCCTCTTCGAATTTTAATTCGATTTCAGTTGTATCAGCATTGATGAAGACAAATACAGAACAAATTACCTTGTTTGAGTATTGCCTGTGTATGGCTCAGAGGTGTATCAGTCCTGTTGACCTTTGGGGCTGGGTGTACAACATCAGGAATACTGCCCTGAAGCAGCATCTACTCACAACAATCTCAATCAGCATGAATGTATGAACACAAGCTGAATGTTAATCTGAATTTTACAACTGTTCTAGCAATAGATCATGGGCACTGAAAATACATCCACTTGGAGATAAATACAGCTTTACTGGTTGATTATATTAATTCTTAATTAATTCTGCTAGTCTGATTTCATCCCCAGTATTAAAAAAAATTAAAAAAATTGTATAGGAACGTACTTCATTGAAGTATACACATTTTTATTCAGTGAAAGCTGTTGCCAGGAAAAAAGCCACCCCAAACCCATTCTAGTTTGTCTTATCTAAGAAAAATTTGCTACAAAGTTGAAAATATGTACTTGTCTGTTATAATTATAGATGACTAGAAATAAAATCCACCTCTCCCCAGAGAAAGGATATAATAAAGCACTTAGAGTTCCTGTAAATTACATTAACCTTCTCGTGAAATGTTGGAACAGTAAGGGAATCTTCCTCAGTATTAAAAAAAATTAAGAAGTCTACTGGAGTGACTGGATTCAGCTATTGAAACAAGTTTCAAGCTTTTGATTCTACATGAATCAGCTGTATTAAAAATCTTTCCACAGCAAATCCTGTTTGCAGGGGATTGCTGCACAGAATGAATCCATAACTGACCACCTGAAACTGCTGTGACTATAACCCAGGGGGAATATAATGCTACAGACAGGCATTTTAAACATGTTGTCACCATAACAGCATACAATTGCTTCATGATTTATGCATCAGTATTGCTTTAGGAATAAGGAATTTTATAATAAGGAATTGCTTTAGGAATAATAATAATTTAATACATGCTCAAGACCAAAACTCAGCAGCCCATCTAGTTTCTTCTGTATACTGCTCTCAATATTCAAACTGCTCCAATGTGTCATGTCTTATCTTGTGAGGCAAATCTGCCTTCTAGAAGGCAGCCCACAGAGGAAAGGAAAACTGATTTGCCTTTTCCAGGTACGAAGAATATTTGTTCTATGGGGAACTGATGTTTGGGGAACCAAATTGAGTGAAATCATTATTGATATTGGAGGATCAAGACTGTGATTTTGAAAGTTGCTCAAAGACTTTGGGGACTTGTATTGTAAGTCAGCAGGAACTACTTGACTAAATCCCATGAGTAACATGAAAATTTCTGTGTAAAAACTGAAACTCATTGAATTAGTCTAGGAAAAATCCAGAAAAATCTTCTACCCAGGTAGCAGTCCTGAAGTAATGCTCTGTGAGGAGGAAGAAACAAAAGAAATATGTGAGATGTAATGAGATACAAAGAATAAGCTCTTTCTAAATCTTCTTTCCCACAGGAATATTCGATATATCCCCTCATCAGAGTCACTCCAATACTGCACTACTAATCAACTAATTTCTACAATTCCTATTCAGTCTCAGCCTTTTCAGCCTTCTTGCCCCAGTAACACATTCAGGGGAGAATCTGTAATTTCTTGTCACAAGGCAGCATCTGATAATCTAAATGTCATCTGTGTTGTAGTCTGCAAGTAAGGAGAGGAATTAATGAGCCACAACATATACATGAAGAGAAACGTGTTCTTCATTTCACATCCCTCACGTTTGTCCCCGGTGAAAAGCTTTTCTTAAGTATTTACCAAAGCATCAGGGTTAAAACAGGATTACTCAGATGTTTGAAGCTTGCTATTTGTTTAGGATCTCATAGCACGAGGAAACTGAAGTGAATATATGAATTGTTTTCATGTTCACAACACACAATTTTCCTAGTCTTGTGGCTCTTGGGTATTATACCGAAACAATATAAGAGAGCTTTAATAATTAGGTAAAATTACATCCAGAAAACATATCTGGATATATAAAGCAGCATAAGTTTTTATGATTGTTATTTCCTCCCATTAGGCCATAATACTCATTTAGCAAAAATGTGAAAAAGTGAAATACACATCAGGAAATCTGATGTGTAAATTAGAGAAGTCTCAAAACAATTTACATTTTATATACCAAAGGAAGAAAGACACTTTTATTAGCTACTGTCAGGTAGCACATAAATAACTGCAGATCCAATTGCCTGAATTTCTGGAACTTGTCAAAGAGCTTAATAGAAAGATTTATGAGAACTTCAAGCTTGAGATTTCAAATCCTTGGTATCTGTCAAGCTCCAGTCTTAATACTAAACTTCTCATACCCAAAACTGCCTGTAAATTCAAAATGAAACTATATAGTCATTAAAAGCTTTTATTTTTCATCTTAAATTCTATGCTTTTGTTCTGTTCATTATTGCTGGGAAGTCCCTTGTGCCGAGAAGTAATCTTACAGCTCATACCAGAGCAACCTGCCTTGATCTTCCCCTGAAAATGTTGTTGGTATTTTTCCCCTGGAGAAGTGATACTACCATTTAATTTTATTATTTAATGCAGATCTGCAGAAACCAAACTCTTACTTTGCATAACCACAATATTTGAAACCACCACAGCATATATTTCCAGAAATTCCATCATCCAGGAAATTGACTTACAGGTTTTTTATCATAGGGTTTTTTTTAATTATTTATTGGAAAGATACATCATTGTGTAAATACTAGAAAGGATTCCTGAGTTGAGTTATTGCTCCAGTAACCTCATATCTGAGGGAATCCAGGAAATACTAAAGGAAACCAAAAGTGGTCTATAGCTTTCTTCATAGTTTTTGGACCAACATAATGTTACACACAACTTAGATTAATAAATTATATTAGTAATAGTTTAACACAAAGTATCCCTACCACAGAGTTACTATCAATTTAATTTATGGATAAGAAAATTCACAGAAAAAAGTACTGTTGACTGTGTCTGTTCAGACTGTATATCTTACTAAAAGTTCTTCCATATTATACAAAGTTTTATTTTTATCAAATTCTCTTAGAAAAATAAATCCTATATTTTCATACCAACATTAGAAACTCAGCATCTGATATTTAAGAACAAAGCAGAGATTAAGGTTTCTGATGAATACCTAGCATCTCTTTTTTTAATTCTTTGATTTGGTAAATGAGACAATCTCTGGGTTTCAAGCTGGTTTTAAAAGCTTTTATCTTGAAAGGAAGGATATTTCTTTATAAAACTATATAATGGGATTTGCTCAGAATTTACAGAATACCTGAGAAACAGCACACCAAGGAATGAACACAAGGAATTCAGGCAGTCGGCACCACCATACCTCAAATAGCATTTAAGAGGCAATAAAACTTTCTTGGCATATTTTTAGAGGTTGCACTCTGTCTATCACAGGATATAATTGAAATAAGATGATACCCAGCACACCAGAAAACACCTGCATTTCTTCCAATAGCAAGTTTGCAGCATCAGTAGGCTTCACTGAAGTATCATGCAGTGACAGGTTGCATAGCACAGCATTTTATCTTTATGGGGTTTGTTTGTTTATTTTCCCCTCAAATCACCCAGATTTTTCTTGAGGTTAAACTGAAAGTCAACAGAAATTCTTAGCTCATAAAGAGGTTTTTGTAAGTGTCTAGAACAATCTTTGAAATATTGTTCAGACTCAGCATAGTATCCTGTCAGAATAATAATAAAAAATTGTTCAGTGATCAGAGGGTGAGATTTCCAGCCTGAACTTCAGTGCAAACTTACTGTTGCTGAGCAGCAGTAATTTCACAATGCTGAGGGAGCTGTATTTGAAGCTCAGTGTTGATGAGATGAAAACACAAAGGTTTAGTAAATTAAATTATGGCAATTGGCTTCAATATACAAGAGCAATAACCATTACCCAAAGTGGAAGTCTGCACTAGCTCTGGATACTCCTAGATCTGACATTTTTCCCTTCTATGCATCCTATTTTCATAATTGTGGTCCCAAGATAAAGTTTTGTGGGTTTGTTTTGTTGTTTGTTTTGTATTTTATCCTCAGAACACCTTAAAAATAATGATGTGTCTCTGGCACTTTTGGGGAAATAAAGAAGAAAAGACAAGTCACAGATAGAACAGCAAGATTTCAAGTTTTATAAATAACTTTCATTATTTGTTTTAGAAACATGGCTCAGGCAGGGGTTGGACTAGATGATGTTTTGAGGCCCCTTCCAACTCCTGACATTCTGTGATTCTGTGACAGCAGTGCTATTGCTGCTTTGGTCACGTCCTCCCAGAGGACTGCAGCACTTGCCTTGGTGAATCAAATGTCTCTCCTGGAGTACAATCCACCCACACCTCCATAGCTTATCAGACCAGCACTAGCAATCATTCTCATTACCTTCTCCTTTGGAGGAAATTTTATAAAGAAACTATAAATTGTGGAAGAAATAAGAGCACTGGACTCCTCTGTCCTGCCCTTGTTATCCGGTTGTTTTTCCCCTGCAAACACCCCGAGGTAGCACTTATTAGTAGTCATGATTTGGTTTTCTTAGAAAACTAAGAACTCAAACAGCTCTTTATCAAGCCCTTTAAGAACAGGGGTCTTTTCCCAAACTTTTTGTTTTTTCATACCTGCATGTAATTACCTGCAGACTCAGATCAATATATTACTCTGTGCATAAGCACATTCGCTCTGGGTTTTCTTTCCCTTAGGACCTTTACATTAAGATGACGACTCTGACTGCTCAAATCACTCAGTTGCAAATGCACTTTGATCAAATGATGACTCAAGGAGACTCAAAGATTACTTCTGCAGGGAAAGACAAGGCAAATTGATCAGTGCTGTCACTGGTGAGAAGCAACTCCTGAAGGAATAGTTCTAAACCACATTATCTTTAATGTAATCAAAGGAACATTACATTTAATTTTAAAATGTCTTGCAATATTTGTTAGTGCCATCATTTCAGAGAGTTGCAGGGACAAAAGTTAATCACACTGACTAGACAAAACCTAAATTGTTTAATTAAGGTTATCCCACTTTATGTAATATTTTTCTAAGTTGGTGTATGGCAGAATAAGTAAGAAATAGTAAGATCATAGGTGTGAATAATCTTTCAGGGTAAAGGTGCTGAAACTAAAGACACAAGAGGGAAAAGGACATACAGGAAGGAATAAAAAGATGGTTTTCCTACCACCTCAGGACACATTTTTGATTGAAATGAGAAGAGACTAGACATGCCCCTGGCATGTTTTTTCCAGAAGACATGAAGCACCATGGATTATCCTGGCAGCACTGGTGACAATTTGTTGCAGATCCAGTGACCAGGGGTTTATAGCCTTCTCCTTATTCTTCTATTTCAGCTTTGCATTTCACTGGGAAAGGAAATAGCTACAGCAGTAACAGAGGGGGGAGACAGTTTCCAAAGGCAAAACCTTTCCCTCACCAAGCAGTAAGAGGTGCTGCAAACTGAGGGAGCAGAAAGCCCTGAAATCCAGGCAATTCCTATGACTTTCATTTCTGTGGCAGTGATTCATTATCCTTCTGTTTTATGCACTCTGAAATGATGATGGTATTCACCTGTTAAAGAAAAAGAGAAATTTATGAACCAGAAGAAAGCAGACAGATGGATTTAAATACCTAAGAGATACAGCAGGAAAGAGAAGAAGAAAACATGGACAGGATGTTTGGAATGTCTTGGAAAGTAAAGTTCCTAAAGCAGAAGACAGTAGGTAAAATTAATGCTGTTTGTAGGGATCTTCTAATCATTATTCCTTATGTAATAATTCACAGGCATAAAATTAAAATAAAACCTTTGAAAAACTTTAAAGGAGAAAGAAATGGAGTCTGAAGAGCTTTTCTACATTCTAGGTATTACAGGACATTAGACATAAATCAGGACCCAGTCATTTCCCTATAATAACTAGAGAAAAAATCACAATAAATACAGATGGAAACCAGGACTGCACCAAAGGGAAAAAAGACCTGAACACCACAGAGCCTGGACCAGTACAGCAAGGCCAATTGTCTCTAAACCCAGTGAGAACACGACCTCCCTGTCCATCTGTGCTGCCCCAGAAAAAGCATTAGTCTGTCTATTCAACCTTTCAGCACCAGAACGTGAGGTTTCTTGTCCTGGTATAAAACCAGAATAAGTCTATAGAGCTTTGCAGGGAGTTTTTATATTTATAGGTGTTTTAAGTGAAAAAAATTATAGTGGTGGGATTTCCATCCTCCAACCACACCACACCCACACCCCCATTTTTCCTATGTGCTCTTTTATTCAACAACCTGTGTTGTCAATAATTTGATCACATCCCTCTGAGCTCTACAGCAAGAAAGTTTGGGTTAGTGTCAGCCTTTGCTCTTTTCTGATTTATCTTCTGTAAAAATCTGTGTAGTCCCCAGACTTCAGCAGAAGTAAATTTTAGTGGAAAAAATGTCTGTTAAAACTCGCAGAACAATATCAAACCATCAGCAAGATACAGGATTTAGGATACTGATACAAATATTTTCTGGTGGTTATATCTTTGTTTCCCAACAATAATATTGTGGTTGAAAGTTTTCATGGGCAAAGAAATAAGTATTTTTCCAAGATGTCAACCCTTGTTCCACCACTGCTCACCTTCACACAGGTCACCTACTCACTCAAGCAGAAAGGTGAAAATGGAAGTAGCACTTCAAGTCAAGAAAATAATAATAAAAAAAAGAGAGAGAGAGAGCTCTGAATGTGGCAATTTGAATAAAAGCATTTCTGTGCATCCTCCCTCTTTGTTGCAGGAACAAGAAAGAGGACACATTTGGTCTGCTTTTCACTCGCAGCTACAGCTGTGGGTGCAGCTGCAAGCACGAGCTGCTCCCAGGGAAAGTACTTACTACAGGATGAAGAGCAGGAGAGGTGCCATTTTAGGATAAATCACAAACCAAAACCGAAACAAAATAAAGCAGACTAATATTCACATGAAAACACGACAGTTTCTAAAGGCAAGTAAATAACAAACACAACGTTGAGCTCCCACCCCGTCTTTGCTCATGTCATACACTTGCAAAACCAAAAATCATATTAGATGACATTTTCACAGGAAGGTAGAACAACCTTATGGAAAATGCTCATTGTTACAGCACTTGGTTCATGATAACACCATTTAATGAGTTGTAACTTTTGCTGAAAATATATAATTAGACGCTGGCATATCTGCAGTAATCATACCCCAGCTATAGTCAGCTATTAAGAAATGTCTAGTCCACTCCTAAAATGTGTTACAGAGATTTTTTTTTTTTTCCTGATTCACCTGACTGTAACTCCAACGCTTTCTTGGGAAGCTGAGCTACAATGGATCTCTTCTGTCAAACAGCACTAACCAGGTTCAACCTGAACTGACTCTTGGGGTCACTGAGGTGGAAAATACACAGGACTGCTTTAATAGTCTAGAGCTTGGTTATAGGTTTGTAACTGCTCATGCCTCTTACTTGACTTGCAATGCAATTCTCTTCCACTGCACAGTCTACATAATGAAAAAGGAATTGACTTTTTCTATTTCAAATAGCTGCATAATGAGAAAATCTGGTTTGCAGGAAAAAAAGCGAGGGCATGCTTACGCTAATTTCCCTTCAAGATTTCATTAAATTCAGCAACAGCAGCTGCATTTATAAACAAACCATCACTTCCCCAGGACAGTTACTCCACATCAGACCATATATGTATAACAGCATCATGATCCTTCTGCATGTAAACTGATTTTAGGGAACCTCTTCATTGGATGGGAGGTAAATGAGAAGAAAAAGCATACTGAACTTTTTTTTTTTTACTTCTCTCTTTTAAATGTGCCAAAGCATCCTAACTTTTGCCAAGGTCTTTTTGAGTATCTCATACTTGATGTTAGAGGGGAAAAAAAGTAGGGAGGAAAAAAGCAAGAATTTAATCCAGTCTGTACCAGGCACAGTCAGGGGCAAGTAATAAACAACCAGATTCCAGGATTTGTTTGTAATAATCCTGCTATCTGCAGTTTATATTTCATGTATTTCCTACTCAAAGCTAGTATATTGCTGTTTGTTCACAGCAGCACCTGATAAGTCAGGCTGAAAAGAGAACCAGAGGAAATAACTCCTGGAGGCTGGTGATTTACAGGTGAGCAGCAGCAAGCCAGTGACAGGGAAGGGAAAAGAGAAAGGAGCTGAGGACTTTGAGATGGAGAAAGCAAAAGGTAGGAGAGGAAACAGAATGCCTCCTCACTGGGAATAGACTGAATTTCAGCAAAAGTGCTCTCATATGTGCCACTAAGAACAGATCGCATCAGAGCGAAGCAACAAGACCCAAAGGCATATAAATTTCTGGCTACAATCCCATCACTAACTCCCTCCACAGCCTGAAGCAAGTCACTCCAGATGAGGCAAGCAGCACAAACTCAAATGACCTGGCAGTGAGCCTGTAAAACTAGGCACAGGGTTATTTCCCCTGCTTCTTATTTAAAGTTTGCAGCCCACACCACAGCTAGATTTAATGCTCAAGTTAGCTGGTTATGGCTTACTGCATCAGTCACAGACCTGCTCCCTGCCACCGTGTCACCCAGGCTGTTAGATGCTTCTGAAGAACAAAAGGGATGGAAGCAGTGCAGGAACAGGCAGGCCAGTGCTAAACTGGGAGTAAAAGCAGAGGTAATTGAGGTGTCTCTTGATCTGTGCTGTGAAAGCTCAGAGAGAAGATGGGGGGATTAACTTCTACACACAAGAACTTAGGGTGAGTTTGACTTTGCAGAGGTCAGATTGGAGGAATTTATATGGAGTTCTTCCCAAACAAAGGCAGGTTATGGGAAAAAAGAAGAGGTATAGAAGATGACAGGACAAAAGGAACATTGGAGAAAGGAGTTTAAAACCTCCCAGACAAGTAAAGTATTTCTTCAACACTGAACTATAAATTATTGTTTCATACTGCAGTATCTTGGACTGCTACTGAGTACCCCTGGCTATACTAAGTAGCAGAATCTCTGAAAGTTCAGAAAGTTGGCCTCTGGATGTATGCAATATATAGAATAAAAGTAAAATAAATGAGAAAATAAAAAGGGAGAAAACCTTCTTTCAGATAGACAAGTTCTTTCCCATTTAATACAACTGATAATCTTCCAAACAGCACTCAAATAACATTCTATCACATGTATCATTGAACCAGGGGATTGATTCTGCAACACAGACTGGTGCCCTTTAAGTGTCATCAGTTACAGTTAAAGGCTAAATCAGCCATTAGGGCTTTTTCTGCTTGTTTTACACACATTTTTCTACTAAATCATCAAGATTTAGGATGTCTAAAGTTTATTCCAGCTTTATTTTTTGTCACTAATTCTTCATATCTGTAGTAAATTAAAGGAGCAGATGCATCTCTGGGAAGGTTTCCAGACAGATTTTGAAGAAGGCGAGGTATCCAAAACTTGCTGAGCTGAGCTGGGATTTCTGATCAATGATAATGCCACAAAAGAGAATCAAAGAAAAGCTTGGAGTAAATAACTGATGTGTATAGTTTTGTAAAATGGTTAGGATGCAGATGGTTTCCATACCTCCCCACGGACTCCTGCTGAAGATATAAATCACCGATCCCCATCTTTGATTATCACTCAGATCAACCATATCACTTTGTCCTTTGATGCAGCTGAATAATTTGCTTTCCTATATGGAGAGCTATTATGTTTATATTTCTACTGAAAGATTAGGGAAAGCATCTCAAATGAATAAACATCCATGTAAATGTTCCATGACTGATATCACTTACCTATTATGTTATGACCCAAAGTATTCTCTTTTTTATGGCACCCAAATAGCAAATCCTGATACTGGAACGAAGGAAAATATCATCTCTTTTGCTCTCAGTGCAGGTCCAAACTAACCAGCACTGCAAGCACTACGTTACTCATTTGTTCAGCTTATTTTCTGTTAATTCCTACTAATTTTCATGGAGTTAATGAGCAAAGAAAATGCATTTGGGAAAATTCAATTACAAATTAAGCTGACCACGGTACATGTGACCACGTAAAATAAGTTTAATCCTTTATGAGTAGACAAACAAGAGTTTCAGGCAATGTTGTAGACTAATCTCATAGGGGGTATGTGATGGAGATGGCACAATTTTTCTAATACACCTCTGCATAACTGGAGGTTTTAGAACAAAGCTCCATTGAATTAGGCACATCAGATAGAATACTACAAACAGATGCTTCAAATGCTACTAAATTACTATTTAACTAATGCAAACAAGCATAAACTTAGAATAAGAACCAAAAAACCCTCTTTAATTTCTAACATATACAGTAATATCTTACCTCAGTGGCCAAGTGCCCTTTTCTTATGATGAATCTTTGACGTTTATTGGAAAAATGCATTACTTGAGAAGATTAGTTTGTCTTTAATCATGTGGATAAAGCCTGTGAAGAAACTGTAATATAAGCTGTAATTCACTCATTTTCTTCCATCTTTAGAGTTTATTCTGGCTGAGAGATTGGCCCAGACAGCTTTTATTTTGCCCTTATAACTTTATACTTTCCCTAGCAGAGAGTGAAGCACCATTTTTGTTGCTCTTGAAGTTCCCATTCCTGTTTTAAGATCAAAATTGCAAATACAAAAAGAATGGTTTCATTTATAATAAAAGAACCATTAAAATATTTTTTCTCCAAATTTTGATGTTTGAAATGTGTGTTTGCCCCTCAGAAGTACAGTTCATTATACAGTATAAAGCAGCATTACTGAGCTACATAACTAGAGCCTTCAGCAGAGCCCTGAAGGGCAGATCTTGAAGCTCTACCACATAGCTGCTGAACAAAAAAAATAGAAGAGAGAAATAAGGAAAATAAAATGCTGCTCTTCCATTAGGAAAAGGGATTACTAGTCTCTTTTCTGCTAAGGATGTATCCAGAAATTCTAAATTCACACCCAGTGACATATTTTCAATACTGGCTTTTGGAAACTAATTTGTTAATGTGCAAAAGAAAGGCAGAGTTCTCATAACTATTAAAGAAGACCCTGATGCTGATGGCAGTGGAGGTTTATAATTAAATGCAAAAAGTAATTTCAATACCGTGGGACTTTCACCATGGAACAAAACCAAAAGCTTCAGTCACTGAAAATCCATGTAAAAAAAGGCTCGTCCCAAAATATGCATCGTAGCTGGAAATCAGGGAAACTGTCTGTTTTGGGGTGGAAGAAAATATAAGATTAAGGATGTGGATCCTGAAGTTCCTCCTCTTCCATCTGTCTAGTTTTGACCATGTCCAAAATGAGAAATGTCCAATTTTAATTCCCAACTATATTTCTTTAAAACAAGTATACTTTACCAAACATACTTCTGCTTGGGCAACAACTGTTTCTAGTTCTATGTGGATAATTTCCCCCTAAACACTTGAAAGTTCACAGTTTGGAAAGCTTCTGAAACTAGAAGTTATCAGGGAAAGTGCTGGCAGCTCCAGCTAACACCGCATGAACTGCCTAGAATGCTTATTAGTGATGGCAACCTACTATGGAGAAATAAATTAATAGGCTCAGAGTAGTTCTTATCACAGTTAATACTTCTGCAGTGATTAAAATGAAATTCCTCATGGAGGGAGGAGAAGGGTGATACAACGTTGAACTGACTGTGTGGATGCACGCTGTTAAAGTGATAGATAAGGTGGGGTAGAGCATGGGAAACCCTGCAGAACCTTCAGCTGAAAGGCTGGCTGCTCTGCTCCTCATTAAAGTCTTTCAATGCGTGGTTTCCTATCTGACTGATGGCCTTAATTCAATAACTTAAAGGAAAGTCTTTGAAACCATTGTCTTAGTACTGTTTGATTTTGTTTCATTACTTAAGTTAAGCTCTTTCTCCTGCAGCCTCCCCAGGGAAGCAGTCTCATTGCAAATGCCTTCCCATGTTAAGACCAGAGGGAAAAGTCTGTCACCATTGGTCATTCCATGTAAGATGAAGAAAATAAACACAAAATATTGTGGCCACAGGTTTATTACTTACTGAAACCAATGCAAAGCAGCTTTTGGCCCTGTATTTTGTGTTTTGCTTCCAACAGTTGAGGGGAGATAAGAAAGATATTTCCCTTCAAGTTGTATTTTCCCAAAAGTTTTCGATTTTTGTTTGGATATGTTGAACTTTGAACTTCAAGATGCCAAGTGCTCTCCCACATAAGCTCTCACACCAAGAAATCAACCTGTGGGAAGCACCTATGGTTCATATGAAGCAGTTTCATTCCCACAAAATCTTCCCCTCCTCAGAGGGTCAGAGCAGCTCTTACACTGTTCCTCACAAACCTCGATCTTCTCAGGTGGGGAAAAGTAAAACTGTTTCTGGAAAAAGTGTCTTTCTGCTTTGGAAACCACAGCTGGACAGTCATAGCATATTTTAACACTGTAATAAACTAAGAGCATTTCCAAAAATAGTCCAGAAACATCCTGTAATGAGCTAAATCAAAGTCCATTGACAGGAGCACTGTTTGCTGTTTGCATTCTGAGCAACAAGCTCAGGAGACACAGAGATTCTTTTCTCACATCCCGTCTGAGATACTCTGCAGATAATCTCTTCGACAGAGATCATTTTCCTTCAGAGTAGCAATCTCACAGGAGATTTTAATCCATTCATTCACCAAAAACTAAAGAAGATCCAATTACTCTTCATGCAGAGTCATGGCTAGACAGAGGGAAAGTGTTCTTTGGCAGCTACCTGGAGACAATGTGGGGGAAAAAAAAAAAAAAAGAAATCACAGAATTGTAGAGGTTGGCCATCTGCCTTTGTCTCACACACCTCAGATATTTACACACATTGATGAGATCCCCTCTCTGTCATCTTTTCTCCAGGCTGAACATCCCCAGTTCACTCAGCCTTTCCCCATAGGGGAGATGCTCCAGAACCTTAAACATCCTTGTGGCCTCTGTGGGACTCCCTCCAGGAGATCACTGTCTGTTTTGCATCCGGGGGGCCCAGAACTGGACACATCCTTGTAGGGGTATTTCTGAATCATGTGTATTCAGAGCTGCTTTTACAGGTCAAAGCTCATCACATGCAGTTGTGGCATTTAGGTTTCTCATTTAACTATTGCATTTGGAATCCATACACTGTAAATTTTGAGCTACCTACCTTTTTTCCTAGTTGTTTTCAGTTTTTTTTTCTTTTTTTTTAAATATTAATTTTTAAAAACCCTTGGCTATTATTCGTAATATTGCTCATAGGGCTCAGCCTGTATTACAGATGTCAACGTGGGAAGGCTCAAAATGATAGAATAAGAGAAGCTGCTTTTTCAGGGCAATTTAGAGTAACTTCATTCTAAAATGAGGGAGCTGGATACCAAAAGCAACATTGAAAGACATCATATCTTTTGTTCTGAAAGGAAAGATTTTATTGTCTCCACTGGGCTGAAAAAGCCGTGTTTCACAATCCTGAATCTGAAAACTTTTAAATGTTTTTGAACACATTAAAAAAAAAAAGTGAAAATACTTCAACACCAAAGTAAAAACCATACAACATACATCAGCTTGTCTCCAAATTGAATTTTTAGGCAAGATGGATTTTAGCTAAATGCAAGCAAAAACAGCAGCCACAACAATAAACCTCAAGAAGTTAATTTTGTCTATCAAAACCAAGTGGTTTTTTTTTCCATTTTTACGTCCTCTTGGACCTACTTTTTCATTTGGCATCTGAACTGACACATCTGTTTAGCCCTGGAGGGGAGGGAGTATAAAATGGGGATGGATGAGAAGCAGAAGGACACAGCACAGCCAAGAAATCCCATCACTTACTGCAGGGACACAAACTGATGCCAAAGGGGTACAAAATCTGTCCACTAATAAATCCCTGCCTATCTTTTCAGCTCTAAAGCACTTCCTAAAACATTATCCTCTGCCATTGCCACACCATATGCAGGACTTGGGATAGTCAAGGGAATGAGGGTGTTCAATTAGTGTAAAATCATGGCATCCTTGTGAAACTCATTTTATGCAGTACTTGGAGGAAAAACTTAATGAAGAGCTTTCCATCCACACAGAAGGCCAGGAGGTACTTTGAGAAGTGCACTTCAGTTCTGAGCTTCTGTGCTGAGCCCCAACTAAAATTTCATCTCAGTTGCGCTGGTTTCTTTCTTTAAATTTATTTTCTCAGAGATTTTACACGATTAGCACTAAGCAGCTATACTTATCTTCATCTTCACGGCATTACTGATGCCCTTCCAAGGAAATTCAAACTATTTGTTCAGCACTAGTGAAGCAGAAATCAAGAATGCCTCACCCTCCCCTCCCAGAAGGGATCCTGGCTCTGGGGACCGTGTCGCACGCTATCCCCTCCCCGGCTGCACAGAGGAGCTGCCGCCTTCCCCAGCTCTCAGCCATCTGCTCTCCTACTGCTCCAGCAGCAGTGGAAAATTCCTTTTTGTCTGAAAGGTGAATTGCATGCTAAATCTAGATGACAGGATCAGGAAACATCTTAAAACAAATTAGCAAAACAGCAAAGCAGAGCGAGTAAGTTATAAATTGCATTAGCCATGCTGAGTGTCCCTCTGGCCTTGACTCTTGCTCTTTGCTTTTAATCTCACAAAAGAATAGTTACAGCATCAGTTTCCTAATGCTTTTTCTGTCTCTTTTAAGAGCAGTGGTGTCTCCAACCAGATTCAATGACGTGACCCATTCAAAGCTCCAGTAGGACCCACAGTATTGAAATTATTTGCAGAGATATATCCAGGAACAGTTACCAGCCCTGTGTAGCAGTTTCTTCCAGAAAAACATGCCTACCTGCCAGGTGACAGATATCTAAGACCTTTGCAAACCTGGAGAGAACAGAAACACAAGCAGACATTACTTGCAGCTCTTTCAAACATGCATGTGATTTTGCTACTGTCTGCTCCAGTGCCTCCTCCTTTAATGCCTTCCTCTATTTCTCTTACTTAGCTTGTTGGACACAAACACCCTTCCCACTATATATTAACTAAAGATCTGCCATGGATTCAATGATGTATTTAGTACAATGCAATGACATGAAGACAAGAACTTCATTTACAATCACTGCTCACCACCAGATCATCATGAGCACAACAGGAAAGCAATGCAACACCTAATGAAATCTTCCCTGAAAATTAAGTTCTTTTCAAGGTATAAATTTTGTCATATGACTTGGAAGCTGGGAATTTGATCTCTTGCTGCTATCCTGAACATAAGATGAAACAGGAGCTTTTTGAGATTTTTTTTCCTATCTGGGGATCACAGCGGGACTTCTGCTTCTCCCCGACTAACTCAGGCATTACTGCAAAAAGAACATTGTTGGAAAGATTAAAAGACACTTCTTATCACTTGAGCTTAACTTGCATTCTGTCACAGCAGCTATATAAAGGCATCAAGGACACTTTGTTCATGAAAAAAAATAATCCCAAACTGCATCTATCAGTGTATTTTAAATTATTTTCTGGGCTGGTTTTTTTCAGCCTGAAAAGCTATTTTCAACTAAACTTTGAAAGGATTTTGTCAGGAATCTTCCTGATGTTCTCCCAACCACAAAGTCTGAAGTCTTAATAACTGAAGGAGAAGGTTCTTGGAAATCTGACAGACACGAGAAGGTTTTACACATGGGACTTTATCCATTCACTTCTCATCAATGAGGTATCCATCTGCTGCACAAGCAGATGTAAAAATAAAACAATTGTTATACTGCACCTTTGATCTGCATGAGGATGTGGTTCAATACAGCATAAATCTGGAAGTACAGTGTTAAACCCTAGGCAGGACTTAAATTTATTTTCAATGCCCCCCCCAGTCTTATGCACAATCTAAGCTTCCAAAGGAATTACATCCTAGTATGTCTCAAACAGAATGGATTTCAAAGCTGTACATAACCTGGAAACAGCCATCAGAATAACAATACAATAATCACAAAGTGCTCTGAAACAATCTTCTTCCTGACCTAGCTAACTTTGAAATATTGAAATTCCATACCACGGATTACAGCACTGTCCTGTAGGATTGATTGTCAGAACTGCTTAATACCAGCAGTGAAATACAGAAATATATCATCTAGTCTACAAGAAAACCTCCTGTTAGAGTTAAACACCCTATAAGTTAAAAATCCCATATCTTTTCATACTCCAGTTGCTTCAGCTGTGCTTGTACAAATACTGCCTTGAAATAAACACTAGGAGTTTATCTATTTAATGGAACGTAATGAAGCATGCCTGAAAGCACAAACATTTTCTTGTCAGGAGTTTCTTTTTGTGACTATGCCTTTCACAGGTTGTGGACATCACAGTAGCTCCAGAGGGTCTCACACACAGACTGAAAGTATTTCAGTCGAGTTTGACAAAGATTGAGAAAATTATTAAAAAAAAATAAATGTCTACATGCCCCTGGCCCCTTGAAAGAAAGAAACAAGCAAGCAAAAGACCTCAGGTTCTTACCTGCCTTCAAGGCTGCAAAAGTTGAAGAAGTTTGTAAGCCCACACAATGGAAGGTGGAATAAAGAAGAATGCCAAAATAATGAATGACTAGCAGAAACAGCCAGAGAATTTGGCACCTATGCAGCACAACATGGTAAATAGAAACAAGGGACATTCCTTAAACTTTTGAGTTAAATTGGTGTTGAAAAATATCCAGCTCCTGATTTGCTTTCTAAATTGTCATGTTATAAGGCTATGAGTACTGGTGGGACTAACAAGTAAGAGGCAAAACTAGCTGGATTTTTTTCTGAAGGATCACTTTTTCATTGGAAAAAGGTGAGATCACACTGAAAATAAAGCATATTACCAACATATGCCATTCAATGTTTTTCTCTGACCTGTTCCTTCCCCCTTGTGAGAGTACATATTTTGCAGTTTCTACCCAATGTTCACGTGCAACCAGGATGATTGAAGTTTTAATCTCATGAAGCCATAAGCACTGTACAGATAACTACACCACAACCATGGTTAACATTCTAACAAATTACAGCACATCTGCCACAGATGAATCTTATATACGACCTGTATCATTGATCTGAACTTGCATCCATCCTAATGTGACTGAAAATGCATCATCGAGTGCCCTGCATCTGAGCAGTGGGTTCATTTATCCACCTCTGTCATCTCTGCTTTCTGAATAGGCTTCTCCTTCCTCGACATTCGACAGGCTGAGTGATAGCACACTGCAGCCTCTACAGCTGTGTCTGCCATCTATAAATTATCTTCTGTCAAAAACCTCAATTTAACTCTGGCTGCTGAAAGCCAGCTCGACAGACCAATTTTAAAAGGTAGATATGGAAGAAAAGACTGCAGCGTCTCCTTAGTCCTTACACATGAATTGCAGAGACTAAACATTTTATATCTTATTTCCTTTGATATAATGGTTAAAGGGACTTGAAATACAGTTTTTACTGTCGACAGCTCATATTCAGTGCTAAAGGGGAGCAGTAAAGATTTGTTTCCTCTCAAATACAATTTTTACATGAAGACAAAACCAGATTTATGGCTGCTTAAACCCAAAGCAGTTCTCAAAACCTGCTACCTCCCTTAGTGTGTGCCTCCCTGCGTTGCCTGGGAGCAGGGCCTAAGGACAGGGGTTGCAAAGGCACGAAGCTTTGCAAGAGCACAGAGAAAAAAAGTCAACCAGGTCTTGCTCCAAAAGGCATCCAACCATTTCTGTTCCTAGTATAGACCCACACAGAGCTTGAGAGTATTTGTAAGTAGATAGATTAGAATGACTTTCATGTGATTTTTCAGAAACCCTTATTTTACATTCAAGGTGAGATGGAAAAGGGAGCAAATATGAGTTTACCAAGAGAACAGCAGCAGAGTTTTTGTAGTTTGAATAATCACACCTTCCCATCTTTATAAGCCAGACCAGAGGGATGATGCATGAATAGAGCTGTAAAAAATAGAATTGCAGGTAGAAAAGCCAGTTCTTGGAGATACACCAAAGACCTTTTCTGATCTTGGAGTTCAAGACAGTGTCCAGATTACCTACAGCTGGGGTTTGAGATAGGCAACCTGACCTTGGAGTGAGAACTGTACCATGTTCAGTCTTGTCAAAGGTGAAGGTTTTAGCCTCAGAGGAAGGAGGTAGAGAGAGGCACTGCTAGCTCACACTGAGGAGCAGCCCACCAAAAATAGGGTTCATCAGCTGGGTCCACCAAGACTCTGCCATTCTCATCTCCTAAACACACAGCATTGCCCATAAGAAATGCATGTACCAGTAATTCAACTTCTATATATCCACAATGGCTAATTCAGCTGAGGCTGTTCACTGGGACAATCTGCTAGCCTCCTTATGGTATATTTGCCTTCCTCCTGGGAAAATTGCTTTAAAATCTAATGTTTAAAACAAGACCTCTCTTTTCAGAAACACACCCACCCACACAGCACACACAGAGTTTGCCAACAATTAACCAGTCAATCTGTCTAAAACATATTTCATTATTTTACTAAGAAAAAAAGGATATTTCTATTTAAACAAAAAAATTAAAGACTGAACAGCATGACTTTTTTGCCGTGTACCATACACATTTTGCAAAGACAACATGACCAGTTCCTTGGGAGGATCAGTTTTACAAAAGCTGTGGTAAAGACTTAACAGCAAGGAGCTTGCTCTCAGTCACTCTTACATGTCACAAAGTAATATTCTGGTTCAACTTTGCCAAGAACTTCTGAAATTCTCATGTTTCTGTTGACAGCAACCTGAAAGAGGAACTTTCAAATATAACGGACCTGTTGCATTCTGATACCGTCCATTCATTTTTGTGTAAATCACCCAAATATGTAACTTTAAGAAATTAATCAAATTAGATTCCACATCAAGCATGACACACACCCCAGGACAAGACATTTCCCTAAGTATATTCTGCATTATAGATTATATTTGCAACACAGCTAGAGAGAAAGCAGCTTATGGATCCATATCAAATCTGAGGAGGTATCACCACACAAGATGGTGTTTGCAGAATACATAGTACTGTAAACTTGTTACCATGGCTGCTCTCTTTTGGGTTGTTCTTACATTTAGTTTCTTCAACTTCTTTTTTGACATTTGCACTTCTAGAATCTATGCCTGGATAAATCACCATGCCCTTTCCAGTTCCTAATCACCTTCCTGCAAAACTGTAGAAGAAAGCCTGAAAGTATTGAAAAACCTTCACAACTGGACATTTCGAGGGAACTAAATGTTGTCTTAAAAAAACCCCAACAAAATAAACCCAAACAACTACCAATCCAACAACAACAACAACAAAAAACCCCACAAAAAAACAAACCAAAGCGAAAAAAACCCAAACACACAAAAAAACCCCAAAAAAACCCACCCACAAAAACCCTAACAGTTGCAGTGTGCTGTGCTGGGTATCTCTGGGACAAAGGACTTGGTCCCTCAAGGTGTTAAGAAGTCTGGCTATAATTCCTCTGACAAGCAGTCACTGACAGTCAATCTCATCCCCTGGAACTTCACTCATGCTCATGAGTTGGGGTAGATTGGAAAAGGATCAGATCCTTATGCAATTCATCAGTATCACCTGAAATTATTGGGTTTTTTTTTAAACAACCCCAAGTGATCATATTTTTTTTCCTAAGTTCTCATATTTAAGATGGCAGAAAAAGTCATCTCCATCTTTCCACCATACAGAACACATCCATTGTGCAGCTTGGACACCTCAGAATTGCTTCAATTAAAAGTAATTCCTACATTTACTGCTATTCCTGGATTATCAACAACTGTTTTATTCAGAGGAGTTTTTAGTTCTCCAACAGCATATGGCCACTAGTGTGCAAGACAGAATATGCCTGCAATGTTGCCAAGCAAAATTTTGCCTGGTACAGCACATTTTATTTTCAAAGACCAAGATGTACTGCTCTAAGAGAGGAACAGAACCAGTTCCAACAAGTAGGATAACATCACATCATAAATTAATGATCTGTAATATCATTCCATGAGTGCTTCATTTCTCTTCTATCTCCCACCAAATGATATTTATCTGGTTAAAAAGAAAGATGAAAGAATAAATGCAAGCTGAGTGGAGAGCTGTATATTTTGACAAACTGTCATGACCTTTCCCATTGAAATTTATGTATAAATGTTTCCAAGACTTTTTATTCAATTGAGAAAATGAATTAGCATTTTGAAAGTAAATATAACCTTTCTGGAAAAGATGACCCTAAGAAAGGGAAAAAATGCTGCTAAAATTATATAATCAAGGTTACATGTGGAATGCAATTTTCCTTTATATAGATTACCCTAGCTAAATTCAGGAGTCATACAATAGTATATTGTATATAATAATATATAGTCAGTTGCAAATACAGGCAACACAAGCAACAAGACAAAAGATGTAAATCAAGCATACAGCAAAGGTCTCCATTAAGGTACTCAGAATTTTGAATTAAGCCAATCCACATAGAAGTAAGTAAATATTACACAAGTCTATACTCAGAGAAAAAAAGGTGGAAAAACAGCAAGGCAAAAGGTGCTCAGACCCTGATTTATCTATTAGTCAGAAGAATTTAGATGCTTCTGATATGTCAGATAGTAGTTGATATTATCATATTACTACCCACTCTAGCCAGAGTACTCAGGAGATACTATACTGAGCACTGACCTGCTTCTTATTAAGTGCTCCCCCATGTTGTTTTTTGAAAAGAAAACGTTCCTGTTTAAATCCCACTTTCTTCACACCAGAAGAGATTAAAAATTTCTCAACTAGGTGCAAAATACACAGATCTGCTTAAAGTTTATGCCAGTTTCATGCTACCAACAGCAGTCCAAGGTACGTGGGCAAGAGAAAGTAGTAGTGGAGAAACAAGCAACTTTCATACTGATTTGAAGCACCTCACAATACTTACCAAAGACATCACTTTGCTTTTCCTTGAAAACCCAGATCCTTTTGAACTTCCACTATCTAGATACATTTGCATTCTGATTTGCCTCAAGTTCTGAGGAAGAAACCTGCAGTTTGGTAAATTTCAGCTCAACTTTCAGATTCTCAAGAGCTTTGATGAATCCTCAATGCCTTAATTTCATCTCTCTTGGATACTAATAGGAGGAAAAATCCTTAACAGTTCTTAGTCATAACTGCTTGATTTCTGAAGAGCACACCCCACTAACATGCCCATCTTGCAGTAAAACCTGATTATCATCTGTGCACATTGCTTTAGGAACACTAGGTGGAAGTGCCTTTGATCAAAAAAGTCAGAGCATAATTTTCAAGTCTACCCACCAGCTTTTAAGCAAACAGATTTAGGCCAGCGCTCAACACTCTTTGGAAAAATCCAAATCTGAAGTAGAATAATTCAATGTGAGCACCACTGCTTAAATGAAGATGATGTAGACAAATCAGATCTAACTAAATGCAGAACTACTGGAATTTACCTCAAGCCACATGTGACCCTTTGTAGAGCTTGAAATAGTTTGTTTTCAAATAATTTGTCATTTTCCCTTACCTCCCCAAATGCTGAGTTCTGGTAGCAGCGGGGAGCTGGACTGCCACGAATGTTGTTTCCATGACATTTCCAGTCTGACTGGAAGCCAGAAACACTAGAAAGCTCATGAGACAGCCTGTTTTCAAGAGTTCTCAAGCAAATTTTGGCTGTTCCAGGATGTTTTGATGACTTCAGAGCAGCATCCAAACTGAGGCATAGCTTGTAGCCAAGCTAAGCCCAAACCTTAAGGAAGTCTGCATGCAACAAGATGGCTTGAGCAAGGCAAGACTGAGCAAAGGTTTTCTGTTGTTTATTAGAAGCATTTTAAAGGCAGACAAAGAAGGGATGATAGAACCAAAGAGGTCTCTGGAAATAAGAAATCAACCCATTGTTTTCCAACTCTAGCTTTCAAACTTTATTAACATCCAACTCTCCTGCCACACAAAAACACAAACCTGAGTGAAATGGATTTTGCTGGGATTTCAAGACTGGAAACTGTGTGCTGGGATCTGTACCCTGGACAGGGTATGTTTCTGTATATGAGAGAGCTGTTGTTTTCTCTATTTTATCCAAGGTAAGCGTGGGCTCTAAGTTTCTGACAAGATGCCAATGTAATTTGCAGTGGCATAGGCGTTTCCACCCAGATACTAGTGAAAGGAAAGCTGAAACTCTACAGTCAGGCTTTGCATCTGTAATTCATATTTTCATTCCTGTGACAGAGCCTTTCCTTCAGCAAGTTGGATATTAGCTTGTTATCACGTTTTTCCTTGAGTGCCAAATTGAAACCACAAAAAAATAATAGTTCATTCCTCCTTCACACTTGTAGCTGAGGTGCCAAGTTAAGAAAAATTTGTTATGGTGATAGCTTGCAGCTTGAGCAGTCAGGTAAGTAATGAATTTTCCTGGAGTTGGAATAAAGTTGGAGATGCCTGTATCCTGACCCGAAAGATGACTTTATAGAAAGCTCAAAGTTTAACTTGGTTGAAGTTAACTTTATTGTGAAGTCATGCACACGTTTTGCTCGAAGCAATTTAGAGCCAAAGCTGTCTCTTTGTCAGCCAGAGGCAAATATGGCAACGTGCGTGTTTCCTGCCCTCTCCTGCTGCACTCCCCCACTCCCACTGCTTTTACTTTTACATTTCCTGACCAAGTTTTCCCTAGCACATACTATTGCATTTAATCACTTAAAAGGCTCACTGCAATGCAGTACCAATGCTGCTAGAAATACCCTTAGACAGCAGAAACACATTTGAGGGAGAGCGTACTTCTATCCCTTCCACCGACTCCAGACTCAGCAGAACTTGAGCACTGACCCAACAGCTTCGCTGCAGCTGCTCCTGTCACGAGCCAGAAGGCTTCAAGACGCTGCTCATCACCTATTTCTGAACATTTCCACATCAAAGATCAGTGTTTCTGATTTAGCTCTACTGCAGAGTGTGGTCAGAGATTCTGCCTGGAGAGACTGAACACTTCATTTGGTGCTTTCCCCACTTCACGGTCAGCCAAGCAAGAGCCCAGACACAGGCCTGACAGACATCTGCTCACTTCACAGACTGGTTAGATATATGCAACTTGTTTTCAGCAGCACTTTCTGATAATCAAGGTCCAGCCAAAAGGTCAGAGGGCCAGTTCTGGAGAGTAGCTACTGGTAGCTTTATATCACTGCTCATCCCTCCACCTGCCTCAGGGGTGTGCCCAGAGCACCTCCTCAAATCCCTAATACACCTGATGTCTCAATGTAATATCTGCCCTGCCTTTCTGACCTCCAAGACTACTTCATCTCCTCAGGGAAGATGTCTTCTTTCTGAGCAGAAAGCATACAGCTTCAAATACAGATACTTCCACACGTTCTTAGCAGAAGCAGAGCTGCCTGCTACAGCTAGTGCCTTGATAAACAGAGGAGAAAAAAAAAAAGCCCCAAACAAAAAATCTGAATACATTCATTTACTCCTCTCTCTATGAAGTTCTGAGTTCATCATTTTCTGTAAATCAAAAAAGAAGATGAATGCCAAATGTGATTCCAACATCTCAGTGCAGATATAACAAACTATTTCCTGGCTCCCAATCTCAATCATCCACCATCCAAGAAAATACATATGTATGTTTGTATTTCTTATTTGATCAATGTCAAGATTGCTTCCAGTTTTTATTTCAAAAGAAACTAAGATAACAATTTTTTTAAATTCACTGCAAAGAGTAGATTCAGCTAGAAGATCAAACTCCCCATTGATTGCACTGTTCAGGATCAGTGCTGCAAATTCACAGTATCAACTGTTTTAGTTACTTCTGGAGAAACCAGACACAGTATATTATCAGATTTTTAGTTTTATTAGCTGCACCACAGATCCCAAAGAGACATCAGCCCAGTTTGTTTTTCTTTCTGCTGCATATAATGCCCCTGGCTTCTGCTGTATGTGCTACTTGATTCTGCGTTTGAATTTCTTATTTTGAGTTCAGAAGCATGTCCCTCTTTCCTGAATGGACTTCAAAGTCCACAAAACAACCCAATCCTCTTGCATGATTATATTGATTTCAAGACCATGCTTGTAGTTTAGAAGAACGGTTTGGCTTTAGAGCAATATTCCCTGCTAATGTCTCAAGATGTGAGCAGAGAGATTAAATTTGCTGACTCTAATATGTAGTTACTCATCACAAGGTATAGCTACAAATTCCACCCAGCAGGACTCCTTTGTCAGAGCAATCCTCTGCTGCAAGTCTCGTCAGCAGGAGCTCCACAGGGCTCTGAGTACTTTGACATTTCAATCAAGTCCTCTCACTTCGCAAGTTGTTTTCAGCTCTCAGTTAAGCAGGTTCGCTCTGGAACTGCACATGCAGAGCGTTCCTTACAGCTGCCACCGGCTGCTATGGTTCCTCATTCCCTAGCAATGCACTCCATGGGAAGTATTAAGGAGATCACTGCAGACACAAAGGCAGCCTGGAAGATATTTCAAGGGCACAATTACACATTTGGCCTGAGCCTTCTTGCTTTTCTCATCCTATATCTATATATCTGTATACACAGAACATTCGATGCTTAGTAATTTGTGTTCAAGAATTCCTGAGAAAACACATTTTCAGCATGAAATCTGGCTCATTCATCAGTGTCATGGAGAGGGACTTTCCTATTTACTCTTATTCTTTTTGCTTCCCCTTCCCCCATTACATCCTAAGATGAATGAACTAGTTATGTTTCTTAATTTCAGTTGAAGCTATGTCACACCACAGTTGGGATGTCATAATTTCCTGGCCAAAAGAAAAAAACAAACAAACCAACAAACCACCCTCCATAAAATCCTGAGATCCCTCAGATTGAGTGTCCCTTTTCTTGTCCCTGTAGATCAAAGGTGTTTCTAGTACACCTTTTTGACTCTGAAAACTACAATCTAATTGAAGTAGGGTAAAACATGAGTGTATAATTGCTGGGCAGAGAAATTCAGTGACATCGTATAGAGCCATGCTCTTAGAAATAAGCCTTTATCAACATGAGACTAGTAACACTGATTAAATACAGCCTTGAAAACCTTGAATTTTGCTTTCTATTTCCAGATGCAGAAGGAACTATAGCAGTTACTTTTAAAAGTAAAAAGAGAAAATTATTTAATCTCATGGATATATGCAATGTCATAGCAGGAATATGGCTAGGAATACAGATCAATGCCTGAAAAATATATCCTAATGAGTTTCTTTTGGAGAGATTATTGGAAGTGACAGAGAGATACTGCAATATGGATTTAGGTGGGGAGAATTCAGATATAAAAAAATCAACCAGGAACAAGGAAAGAGAGGAGAAAAGATCTGATCATTTTAGTGGAAATGGCTCACCAGAAATATAGTTTCTGAAAACTTACAGAGTTCATCAAATTGATCCAAGGATGGCAATGGATATTTTCTTAAAGTTATTAATAACTTGTTAGGCACAATAATAACAAATAAAAAAAATCTAATAATTGCATTGTCTAGTAGAAAAATTACTAATAACGATGAGAGTTAATAACTAATGAGTGAAGAAAAACACTCATTGTTTACAAGACACATATTAAGGAGCAAAAGCCAGAGCTTTTTTAATATTTAAAGTGCAATGCTTCACATGAAGTCACAGCTTAGAAACAAAGACAGCAAATTATATAATATTAAGGTATGTGGAGTCCTCCAACAATATCTTGCCTTTATCTGCTATTACTTCAGTGAAGCAGGACTCTTAATGAACTGTTTCACAATCACTAAGACAGTACAACAAATAAATTAACTTGGTCATTAATTTTTTTCAATATTCAGCATTGATTATTCAACACTATCATTAATAAGCATTTTTACCTCACTAAAATGTTCATGCAACTCACTGCATTATGATTAATTTAGCTCCAGTTTTTCAAATAATGCCCACACATATGCAGAGATTAGAACTTAAGACTAATGCACTTCACTGTAAGATTTTCTTCTCTTCATCTATCACTTCAGTAACATAAGAATCCTTACAGTTTCCACCTTGACCAGACAAAACAAATACACTTGAATCAGACAAGTTGCTTCACTTACTGGAACTAGGACTTTATTCACATTTAATAACAAGCAACATTAGACCAAAAAACACTGTTCCTGAAATCCTACATATTGCCCCTCAATAATCAAGACTCTTACCTCCCTCTAAGTCAAAGGCCAAACCCTTCTCTAGCCCAAAAAAACAGCAATTTGCACATCCAATCATTACCTAAGAAAGCAAAATACCTTTCTGCATCCATTTGTATTTTCTTGGTGTGATGGAACAACACAGCAGCCCCTTACACAGTAGATCTCATGAGAAGACAACTGCAAGAAACAGAACACACACAACCTTAACCCCCATCTTCATCATCTGGAGAAGCTGGAAAATCAAAGCTCTTCAAGGCTTGGTTCACCAAGACTACCAATCTCTCCACACCTTACAGAGCCAGGTGATTCAGATTTGAATTTTGAGATCATTTATTTAGAACAGGTTTTATGGTAAAACACATGGCTCAAACACAAAACACAGGAGCTGCTCCAACAACTGTGGGTCTTTTTGATAGATCCTTGAAGAGGAGTGCTAAATTCAGGTGTACACCATTTGTTAAAAGGAAATTAGCCACATTCCTATACCAGAAGTTCATATGGAAAAGCTTTACCTTGAAGTTACTCATAAGATGTAGAGTAATAAGATTATATTATAATCTATATGATTTATACACTTATTTGCATAAATTGAGATGTGGTAAAGTGAGATTGAGAAAAAAAATGCTAAATGGAGAAAATAACCTGTTGGCAAAAAGTTGCCTACAAGAAGCCTTAATATCCTTTTAACTTTCTGTGGGTACAGTAGTTGCATCTATTTTTAACTCTGCTTTCCACTCTCACTATTTCATATTCTCCATAAGAATGTGAAAGTTTTTATCTTAACTGTGCATCAAGATAGCTAAAGGCATGGAAAGCAAGGACAGAAACTGAATGTTCCTGAATACTGGACAGAAGATTGTTTCAAAAGAAAGAGAGAGGATTTTTTTTTTCCTCCTATCCTCTGACCACTGCATGATCCTCACAGCTAACATTGGGATAAGGCATATGAATGGAAAATTCCCAGTGCATATGATGATCTATTTTTCCACTTTCTCTTGTTTGTTGAACCCCTGAGTGTGTTGTACCATTATCTCTCTGTCATTTAAGATCTAGAATGGTCTTAAGCAAGATAGATAGTCTGTTTTCAGTGTTGTGTCATGTATCTGTCTATGAATAATGAGTATCACAGACAAGCTGATTAATAGCAATTTCATATCGTGAGAAGAGTCTAGAGAAAAGGACACTGTGTGGAATATTTACTAATGAGGTACAGTTAGCATGGCACAAAGAATAAGAGCTGTTAGGAAAAGAAAAAAAAAATGGAGGTAAATGGAAACTGTGGCCAGAAGCTCCAGAGAGAATGGGAAGTGGGTGGCCAAGCAGAACAGTACAGAGGAAGAAGAACAGGAATGAAAGACAGTGAGAAGTGAGAAGAGTCACTTAAACTTAATTCATGAGCATGAAGGGCCTCTGTTTAATCCTCTAATGCAGGTAAAGCACAGAGATGATCAGAGAAGTACCTCACTGGTAAAATAGTAGTATATGTTTAACGGGGCAGTCTTTATTCTGAGCTGAATTGATGAACACTCACCATATCGGTAGAGCTGTAATTTGAGTCACTTAAACCTGCCATTCAAAGGCTAAATCACGGTTCTCGGATCAAAGATCTGCCACAGCGAGCACCCGCTGGGATTCCCCTGCTACTGGTATCAGCATGTAACAGCGCTTTTCAAAAAGTCCCAGGCTGAATTACCCCAAGGCTCAGACATCAACTCCAGAACCTACAGCTGGAGAGCATGTTTTTGCAGTTTATCAGCAGTACTTGAGCCGTTCCTGACAAATAAAATGCAAGACATTTGCAAGATTGAAATAACCTCTAGAACAGACAGTTTGCATCAGTTGACACACTTTTTTCATGTTTAAGAACCAGAGCATGCAGCATTTCAGCTTTAGTGCAAACATTTGTCGCAGACTTATTTTAGCCATTCACTAATAGCTTCTAAAATACTCAGCAATCCAAAGGAAAAACATTAGAAAAGAAAAAAAAACCACAAAAACCCAAAAAACCAATTCTACCACGCATATTTTAACGCTGAAACTACACTTTGAGAGTCACTGTAATACAGGCAGCAAGAAACAAAACACACATAGGCATCCATAACCAAGACATCCTGTTGCCTGTATAGGCTGTATGGTTGTGCTTCAGCAAAACAAACAAGCAAATAAATAGGTATATATAAAAATAAGTAAAACCAATTTTTATTTTTCCTACTAGCATTTATTTCCCTGTGAGAATTTTTTAGAAGTGGCAGAAATAACCTTGTTCTCTTTGAAAACTGAAAATTTCCATGTTTATGCACATCCGCGGACATGGAAAATGTTGCATATTGCTCATCGCTGACCTTTCTTACCAAGCAGCTTTTTCACCCTCTAAAGAGGCTATAAATTACTCTGAAATAGTCATATGTAATACCTTGGGTGTAACATTTTTTCATTTTTTTTTCTCCTGAAAAATTACAACTTTGCTGCGAAACAACAGAATCCCCTGTGAATCCCCACTGTGTCAAACAGAAACTCAGAAACAGTATGAAACCTTCAGTTCCTATTCCAAATCACATGCTCATCCATTATCTAAGCTTCATTTTTTTCTGTCCCTTCTCTATCCTTATCTCTTGTTAGGAAAATAGCAGCAATTCTTTTCCTGTTACTCCACTTAGTCATAAAAAAAAAAGAGTATAATTGCAATCCTGTTTTATTGGGTTTTTCTCAAAAACCCACACTACCTCATTTAAGATACAATAGAGGAGTATTGTTATTGTAGTTACTTTTGTCATTGAGTTGGCTTGTATACCAATTATTGCTGTAGGGAAGATATGCAGAACTCAGATGGAAAAAAGTGTAATGGATTTTACCAATCTATTTTCAAGGTTACTTGTCTTTCTGCTTATGCTTGTCAAAGATTTTTATTTTCAATTTCTTCATCTCAATACTCATATATTGTTTGGTGTTTTGTTGTTTGTTTTTTTTTTTTTAATTCAGTGAATAACTGCCCTAGTGATATGTAAAGCCAGGCAAAAACCTCATTTGCAGTATGTAATTTCTGTTTCCAGTGACTAGTCCTGTCAATCAGCTGGTCTCGGGCTCTTGCAAAAGTATGTCAGAAGCTGCATTTTTCTTGCTATTACCTATAATCAGTGTGAAAGGAGAAAGCACATTATTTCCTCTACAGTTGTGCCATATAAGAAAAGAAAAAAAGGTCTGTTAAAACTCACTGAGATTCGGCAGCTGCTGATAAGACAAAGCCTCAATTAATTTCTCACCATTTAGTCTCTGCATCAGATATTTTTGACCCTACCAGTTTGAAACTACGGAAGTAGATGTTCAAAGAGGCCATATGTAGTGACTGTCCCTTACAAGCAGATGAAATACGATGAGAGAAGAGTATTTTCACTCCTTCTCCTTTGCTGCTGTTTGGCCTTTTGTGCAGTGCAGGATGTTCTTCCAGAAGAAATTGCTCACGTTCAGCACCATCTCCCTGGGAGACTTTTTCTGCCCTAGATAAGGGCCTTCTCTCCTGAAATTCAGAACATCTTTAATATGATTTTTGAAAGATGGTCTGTTACAGAGGGGTCATTTAGGTGTCAAGTTTTCTTTTTTAGATGTAGCAAACCACACAGATGATTCTTCACTTAGGACAATTTAAAGAAGGCTAGTGTCACCCCATAGTATTTACTGGGGGACCACAGTGGGAACTGGTGAGTAGAAATGGCATCTACAAAGGCCCATAGTGTTATAATTCTTATAGTCACTTCCTAGTATGTGTATGTGCTACTTCAGCCCATGAACTGCAGTACCAGCACCCTCCATGGGCAGGATTCAGATATGATTTGTCCTGGGCAATTCTGTTCCCCATAATCACCACAGAGACTGCCTGCAAACAGAGTAGACTCAGCATGTCCTTTTCCTTTGTCCTTCTTTTTTTTTTTCCTTTTTCTGCTTTGCAGCTTAAATACTCTCTGTTTCCAAAAGGCATTCTTACTGCATCTTCAACCCAACGTGGTGAAACTGGACCTCATAGAAACTACATATCTAATGTTGTTAGCCCAGCATTGAAGGGAGAGGTGGCATGTCATGTGCTGATTAGAATCATAAAGTAACTCCATCCTAGTCTTTTTACCATTTCTTATACTTCTGCCCATTTAAAAATTATATCTTTGTTCTATAAAATGTAAAAGCTTCTGAAAATTGCTTGGAAGGAGACCATATAAGAAATAAAAACATCACAAAACAAGATGAGCTGTATTTCTTTTTTACAGCTCATCATCAGTTTTCTTAGGAGAATACTTGTTTCTTTTGGAAAAAAACCCACTTCAGCTGAAATAATCCCTCAGATGTTTAATTAGTACATTCCTCTTCAGGACTTGTCTTTTAATAGCTAATTCCTTCACCTGCCTGTCTGTCTGAACTCTTGAAAACAATCCTCTCAGCAGTTCCAGCAGCGATGTGTTTTGCATGATGACATTTAAAGTCATATTGTAAAAGAGACAGTCAAACCAACCAGCTCAAAGGTTACTTTTAGCACGAGTATAAAATAAGTTCCAACTACCTGTTAGACTTGATTTTATTTCATATAATGTGAAAGGGGAAAAGCAGAAGCTATATATTCCTGCAAGCTGGCTTTGCATGGCCTGAGAAGCAGTAAAAGGCTCCAGGAACCGGACTCTGCTTTTGAGGAGCATTTGCCACCACAGGCTGATGGGCTTTTCCAGCCACTCTGGTTTGTGTCACCAATTTTTCTCTCCCATCTGAATGCTGCAGACAAGCATCTCTCCCCACTCCTCACCGGACTCCTTGCAAATACCTTCTGACCTTTCCAGGAGGATCAAAGTGCCTGTATGCTCACAAGAACTCTGTCTCCTTTCACAGGTGTAAACCTGTCGGTTTAATTTATCATCTAGGAAACCTGAGAATATTAACTTAGAGCAATATTAATATTTCATACCAGTTCAGTGCTGAAAATCTCACAACCACTCCTCAGAGCATGGCTTCAACAATATGAACAACCCAACACTTCAGCTAATTCTTACATGCAAACATACACATGTGTTCAAGTAAACACAGGCTCTTATTTGAAAACATGGGAACTGTAGGTAGAAGGAAAAAGAAGTTAATTAGAGTAAAAGGGATATTCCACTCTCAAACTGCTACACAGGTTATTTGATGGAAGATTTAAAACTGGAAATCAACTGATTTCTTACTTCTGCACAACGTGCTGCCTGAGCGACTGCAGCTCAATCTTTTTTTATGTGAATTTCAAGAGTCTCTGTTCTAATTAAAAATCCATGTTTTATTTTACCCTTCATGCAGAAGTTTGGGGTTTTTCTCAGCAATAATTCCACTTGTCTCACTGCCAGTACCACCAAACCCGAACATTCTCATTTACTGTTCTGCAATTTGAGGCACAAGAAGAATGAACCCAGACACCAATGTGGCCACAGGCACTGCCACACTGAAAGTGGCCAGGCAAAGCATTCTGGTATCATGCACATTCACATGGATTGTAATATAAAAATTAGAAACCCTCCAAATTTGTGGTGCAGAGCCATGAGTGTAGGTAATTTCATCTCCATCCCCTCAAAGTGTTCTCTAGGCTGTAATACACAACATGGTTATTTGGTGTTACTCTAATTCCTAATTCCTCAGGAGTATTCTTTATATTTTATGCTTTTCTTTTCACTCTGTAGTATAAGCACAACAGAAGAAAACTAGTTTTAGCCTGGATGCTGCAAGAGCACACTGTCAAGCACCTTGGTTTCAACTCCAGCATGTCACCTTTGCTTATGCTGTAGGACTAGGATAACTTTATTGCCTTCACCCTTTTTCAGCTGAAGCACAGAACCATATATCAGAAAATCTGGATCATCAGCCTGATTTAATGGTACAGAAGGACTTTTGAGCACTGTAAGACAGGGTGATTCATCACAGGGACTGGTTCCCAGGGTTCTGCTTTGTGAAAGGCTTGGTTGGGTAAGCACCAGACAAAAGCAGGAAGGAAAAAATTGTAGAAATATTCGGCAAGCATCCTTTGGTTTTTTTAAGCCACCATTAAACACAATAAATGTTTATGCAAAACTAATGTTCTAACAGCTTCTGAAAAATGAGAAAAAGCACAATGTTGGGTAACAGCTGACTTTCAAATCCAGTGCAGCTGATTAAGCAGTGTTGATGAAACTGAGGAAAAACTGAGTCTATTGAGGAGACTGTTCCATTTGTGGGAGAGCAGCTTGCTTTTGAGAGAGTAGAAAAAGAAATGACTACTTAAAATATCTCTTTCCCACAAGAGGCAATACCAAATCAAGGGCCTGGGTTGCAGAGAACTTTGCTGTGAGGGACACTTGAAATGTCCAGAGTCCTTGACTCTTCTGTCTGTAACCAAATGCTGGAACTTGTTTTTGGTCATGGGATGCTTTGGTGGCTTAGGTTTGCCAGGAACCATCACTAGCAACAGATCAGGGTGAGAACAGGAGTCAGCACAAGGTGAGTCTGAGGTGGGGTGGATGGAGGTGAGACGACCAACAGGCTTGAGACCTGCACAGGTCTTTAGGGCTTGCTGTGGCAGCAAGACATCCCTCCACTTCTAGAAACCACTGCATTTTTAATTCTTCCTCGGGCTCCATGCTCCCAAGGAGACAGCGATGTTTGTACCTCACGACACATCACCACGTACTGCATAGTTATATCATCGGTCTCGTGAGGATCAACAGCCCCCCATGTGCAGCACAAACCTTCCTTTGAATCTGCACAGACTGGATGAGGACAATTTTTATCTGAGAAAAAAACTATGTTATATAATAGAAAAAGGTAGCAAAATACAGAGAGGGGGGAAAAACATTTGGCTAATTTTAGGCAGAAAAAGAATGAAGTCAGGTATTAATTTGCAATTGACAGAGATCTTTCCAGTGCTATAGGTTCATTTTTAATGTCATGGAGAAATTACATTATTCATTTGTCTGAGGCTTTATTCTTGTTTGTCTGAGCTTTTCTGAATATTTAATTTTACAATAATTAGCACTGAACTTTTTAACATGAGGATTTTGAAATACATAAGCATGCATACATGCACAAAGTCTAGAGATTATTGCAGAAATTTCATACAATAAAATGAAGAAATAAGCCCTAGTTAGTAAAGTTATTTTATTAAAAATTGCCTTTTAACTTTACTTTTGCTGCCTGAAATGGAACCAAATATCTCAGTGTCTAATAAAATAGAAGCTTTATAACTGCATTTAGAAAAGCGCCTATTGGTACAGATTTTTTAGTATCCCTGTTTTTGCAAGTAAAGCTTTTGCATTAATTAGTGTCTTCACATGCTTACAGAATTGGAGATGTCCCAGAAAAGAGTTTCTAGGGATTAGAAGCCTCTGGCAAACTTCAGCAAAATATAATAGGTCAGAGACCATTTGTTTATTCATTTATCTATCCAGCCCATTGTGAAAAGATGAAATGGCCCTTGTAAATTAATATTAAATCAAGATCCGAGGCAAGTAAAACATCAAATTGCTTTTTGATTCCATACATTTATAAACAGCATAGAAAGGAGTAGGACAGACACCTTTGACTTAAGGGCACACCACTATTGTTTCAACCCCCTGAAGCTGCATTTTCCAGGCAGGATCCTTTGCCTTTCATAGATCATAGAGTGATGGCTAGAAGGAACCTTAAAATCACCACATTCCAACCCCCTGCCATGGCAGGGACACCTTCACCAGACCAGGCTGCTCAAAGCCTCATCCAACCCGGCCTTGGACACCTCCAGGGAGGGGGCAGCCACCACTTCCCTGGGCACCCTGAGGCAGGGCCTCATCACCCTCAGAGGGAAGAATTTCTTCCTAAGATCCAATCTAAATCTCCCTCCTTCCATTTAAACCATTCCCCCTCGTCCTGTCACTCCAGGCCCTTCTAAAAAGTCCCTCCCCAGCTTTCCTGTAGGCCCCTTCAGGGACTGGAAGGCTCTATAAGATCTCCCTGGGGCCTTCTCCAGGCTGAACAACCCAACTCTCTCAGCCTGAAGCCCAGCTCTCTGAGCCTGATTTCAGTGGGATGCATTAGAATGAGTGTAGAGATAAACCAAGAAGTCTTATTTCTCTGGGACTTGCAGGCCTGCACCTGACTGCTCAGTTCTTCCAGGAACTGGGCTTTTAAAAATTGTTTTTCTTTTAGTTTGGTTTTCAGAGGAAAAGTGACCAGTGGAATTCCCCCCGCTGCCAGTCTCAGCTCTCCTCATCCTCTCAGATACAGAACAAGTGACGCTGGAGAGATGGAGGCAGGACTAGGCCATGGAGCAGGTTTGAGCAGTCTATTACTGTTTTTCTGGTATTTCTTTTCAAAGAGTTAGGTGACTGTTATGCTATGGTGGAGGCTTTGAAGAGATTAATGTATCTTCTTTATACTGGAAATGATATTTTTTTTCCCTGTAGCTAAAACCCAACTGATTATGCATTAAACCCAGCAGTGTTTAATATTTAATTCGAGTTTCTTAACTGTAGCAACTACCATGCCAGTTTATTCTTATATTCAAGACCTGTCTTTACTAAAATAAAATATTTAAACAGAAAAAGAAGTTGTTTGTCTGAAGGGCATTTTTGAACCTTTTGCTTCAGTTATCACAGGTTTTCTTCCATCTTTGTCCTACTAAATCCTAAAATACTGATATGCTGCCATCCACTGTACCTCCCGTAGAAACTGAAATCATAAAATAATCAAGCACATGGAGACTAGTCATTAGAAAAAAAAAAAAAAAAAGGAAAATGAAAACTAGACAGAACTGATGTGCTCTGGGGCATCAGAGGATAAACATTTGTTCACAGGAAGATGACAAGCTCTACTTTCCTTGGCAGCTAGGAAAGACACCAATATACACCAGAGGAAAGAGACTAATTAAGGAAATTAAAAAAGCAGCAATCAGGAGTTGACCAAGTTGAAAGCTTTTAAAAATGCAAACAGTCATGTTTGTGATAGGGGACATTCCTGTATACTGCCACATTTCCCACATTTGCTTTCTTGCTCTAGCCCCTGTTTGATCAGTCAGGGACATTATTTAGTCTTACACATTAGTGTAATTTACTTTATACTCCATTATGAGTTAGTTAAATGTATTTTCATGGTAAATTTGGGTCAAGAGAATAAACCAGAATCATTCTTCTCCACCTTCTACCATTTGCAGTGGAGGAAATTCTTAAAAGCAGTGTAAACAACCCTGATTTAGGCTGTATTCCAGTTTTTCCTTTTGCCTCTGCACACAGAAGCAAAACATAGCTTGGATGAAAATTGTTTACATCTTATTTTAGTAATTTTGCTATGGCATAACCATCTGTTTCCAGCCTGCTGTCTGTAATTGTACATCAGGAAAATATCGACCCTACAGCTTCTGCCAGTCAGCCAGGGACAGAGTGGGCTTGAGCTTTGTGCACTCCATGTGCCATTGAGCTTCACTCCATTAGCAAACCTGGAAGGACACAATGTGAAAAAAGCCCAGAACTGAATATCCTGATTTGCTTCAATAGGTCAGGAAAGGGAAGGCACTATTACAGCCTCTAAACATGCAGTAAACTCAGTGGGAAAAAACCTTTCTGATGATTTCCCATGAGGTGTAGAAAGCTTAATTAAATTATTCATTTATATGCTTTTATTGCAGCTTATCGTCCTTCTGGTCTCCCCATCAAACTTTCTCCTTCCCCAGAAAAGTAAAAAAAAAAAAAGCCACCAAACCTATATCAAAATCCTTCACAACCCCTTTATAGAGGTGATATTTAATTATAAGGGATTGAGTCATGTGGCCCAAATTAGACAACAGAATACTTAAGCACATGTTTAATTAAAAGATTAAGTACAGGGAGTTAAATATATCTTTAAATGCTTTGTTGAATGAGGCTGTGAAGCAGAATGTCACTTTCCAGTCTAATTTTCAGCTATCATTTTCTTTTCCACAGCTACGTGAGCAGGCTCCAACCAAGCTGCTACGCTGGTTACTTAAAGCACATCAGGACTTGAGTACCTGCCAGTTGCAGCTACTAAACAGGCTGTTGGAGCTTAGAAAACGCCTCTGATTCCCATGCCAGCCTCTAAATAGCTTTTCCTCCCCCAGGGCCCTCTCCCCACTAATAAATGTAAAATTACAGGGGCTTGCCATTAGGTTTTTTTTTAGTGTTATTATTTTTTTAATCAGCCTTAAGGAGCTGTAGGAATAACATCTAGCGCTGAAGTTTTGGAATAGCCATTTGCAATATTGTTGCATGCTGCTATATTTAATGTTGCACCATGGAGTTTTCAAAGTTAAATGGTGCAATTTTTGTTATAAGCTTACATATTCCAATATTTTTGTAAAGTTTTCCCTCAAAGTGCCAGCACTTCTGCAGGTTAGTGGTTTTCTCAGCAAGCTCTCAAAGCTGTAGCACAGGTGGTTGTTCCTTAACTAAGTTGCTGCTTTGGTACTCAGGAATGGGAGGACTAAACTATCTGCTGTTCAGTGGTTTGGGAGGAGGGGGGTGAGTCCTTTTTCCCTTGAAAGAGCACAATTAAAAAAAAAAAAGCAAACAATAACTACATTGCCCTATTCTGCTTGACAAGGCTTTTGAAGCCTCAGTGTGAGCAGACTTAGAAATGCTACTATATACTTTACATACAGCATAGGTACTGTCAGGATGTTGTTCAATAACAGTTCCCAAGATACTTTTGAACACTTCTTTCATCACACTATGCTTAGAAGGCCATGCAGCTCTTAAGGATTTCAGTTAACCTCCTCTAGCAAGAAACAATCTACAAAACTCCAGCTCATCCCCAGGAAACAAACAAAACAAATATCTTGCAGAAAGAAAAACATTCAAATATTCTTTTTGATATTCTGAATCAGAGACTTTAAAGGGGAAAAAAATTCACATACACACACAAATAAAACCCCACCCAATCCTGCATTAACTGTAGTAAAGACACCTGAGATAAATTTTGGCAAGGCAGCCATCCTGTGGAGAGCTTGGAGGTTTTTTTTTTCTCCTCCTGGGTGTTTCTGTCTGTGTGCTGGTACTTCAAGATGGCCTTTCTGGGGAAGAGTTGCTTTTAGGTGATGCAAGATGGTGCAGGGCTTAGTGCTCCCTGGGATGCTCAGCATGTCACCAAGCCTGGGGATACAGACATGTTTGCAGGGACTAGGTGAGTAGACCAGTTTTTGTGAGGAGCTCTTGTACTTCTGATCTAGATGCTTTTGAGTTTCTCCACTTAAAAGGTGCTTTATACTGATTTGTATTCTATAAAGTCATGCTTTGGTCTGAAGATATTTTTGAACTTTGCAGGGAGCTTGTGGTAGAGAAAGGTGTATTTCTGTCAAAGTGCTGGCCTGGGGTCTGCTCCCATCAGGAAGCAGTGGCTGAGCATTTCTTCTGAGCAGAATCCTTACTAGGCTTAATTTAAAAGTTATTCTTTTAGCTCTGCCAGTTCTTACAGGTGTTAATGTGTTGTATGCTGTAAATCTTAAATGTTTCTGAATTATTGCAATTATGAACAGAAGGAAAAAAGTATTTTTCACAAAAAAAGAATTAAAAGATGCTTTACCCTCTTGCTTGGTGTTCGTTGCTGAAAACCACTAACAAATTATTGTGTATTTCTGAGGTGGGAGCATGTGCTCAGCTGTAATGAGGAATATTGATTAGTGATTAAAAAGGTGGTTTGTCAGGTGCTTGCTTGTTAGATTTAGTCTGTGTGAATGCTTGGGTTTCTCAAGAGAGTCAACAAAGAAATTGGAAACCAACTTAATTTCAGGTTTTCATTGTGATGTTCTTACTAAAAATGTAACTTTAAAGGTGGAAAGAGTTGTATTAGGAAAGTAATTGTCAGTAAAGGCATCTGTACAGCTGCTACTGTTGTGCTCAAGTAGTTGGAAGGTGCTGTTTGACAAGAAAAGGCTTGATGGCTTAAAGAGTTGTCCTTGAGTTGAAGACAAGGGCTGGTGTTGGGAAATGGATGCTGCTTCTGGGTGAGTCTCTGTGGAGCTGTTGCAGCCACACATTTTCTTGTTGATCAGTTAAACTGAACTATGGGGGGCTGGAGGAAGAAATAGTTTTTGAGGAATGAAGTTCTGGGATAGAGGATCCCTGGCAGGATTTTTATTGTAAGCTTAATTTATAGAAGTAATTACACAAGTTGCCTGCTGAGGCCAGGACCTCTCAGTCCCGTGTTCCCATATTGCTTTTCACGCATGCAGGGAGCTTGAGAGCTGCTGGAGCCAGCAGAAAATAGGGATAAAATGAATTGAAATAACATTCTAATACTTGTTCCACATTAAAAGGTTCCTATAAACAGAACATTACAAATGGCCTTTTTTTTTTCCTTTCTTTTTTACAAACTTTATGTAGTAGGGGAATTATTCATAATTGTAGAGTCAATTAATTCTCAAAGCAATATGTCCAGCATTCATTGATGTTGCTCAGATGAGTAAGTAAATCAGAGGGTTAACAGCCTGAGAAGTGGTACAACATTTGCAATGCATAGCCAGTTCTAAAAGCTACTTCACAAAGCAGCTGGTGATGATACAATGATGCTGCACAAGAAAAAGATTGTTATCCAGCTGTCAGCAGTCTTATGTGTTTTCATCCATCAAGTGTTTTAGAGGGACACCTTCTCAGGCTGCCATAATTTAGGCCTTGTAGCTGTGACATCCTAGGTCTATTTTATGCAAATAGAAATTATTTGTGTGCCTAAAAAAGTTCTAAACTCTCCTAGTGAGATCTAGAAAATGGAAAATGCAATAGATCTTTCTAATCAAAATACACAGATGGATACAGAAGAGCATTTCTTGGATTAAAAGTTGTCCTGACTAGTCAGTCTCTATCATTCTTCTTTCTCTTTTTGTTCCTAGCTTCTGCTTTTATGGTTTTTATCACAGTTCTTCCAATAAATTGTGTGTGCATGTGCAGCAATATCTCTGCAGATAAACTAGCTGCTCCCTTCTTTCCAGCTATACCAATATTCAGTAGAAGATGATTTGGTTGAGAGTAAGAACACAGCCATGTGAAGCCTGTATTTTTTTTCTGTAGTCTTTGTGTCATTTAAAACTTTAATGTTTTCTTTTTCTTAAAGCTTACCTCTGAGAAGCATGCTCTAAGTGTAAATGTCTAATTTCATTAAAATAATACTTTTTATGGTTAAACAAAAATCTAGAAATCTGAAACAGATCTCACCCTACAGACTTGAAAAGCTTGTTTTGTCTCCCTTAGCTTGTGATGTTTAATCAATTTGCCAACACTTCAGTAGGAGTCAGTGACTATAGTCCCAAGCCACTTCTGAAAGACTGTCATGTTTTTAGCTGAATTTAAATATTTGGCTGTTTTAATATGTAAACCTTAACAACCATAAGATCTGAGACCTGCCAAATACTCATCGAACTTGCTGAATTCCTTGATTGTAAATATTCATGATGTAAAGGTAACTTGTTTTAAGTTTCACTTGCTTCTTATTTTAAGATGAAAATTAGTGTCAAAAGTAGGATGTTGCCTTGTCTGTGAAGTTGTGCTGAGTTGCCCTTCATCTTCTTGCCAAGCAGGGTGATGGATCTGGGCTGAGGCAGCAGGAGCAGGGCTGATCTCTATTCTGACTTTTTTTTATCCATTTCCATGAGTCTGAGCACCATTTTCAAACACTAATTAGCTTACAGACCTGAGCTGAACTGAAAATAAGCACACAATGCAAGCTGCTGGTAAAGGCTGTTGCCTCTGCACCCTGACCTTTATGCTATGACTTTGCTGTGTCTCGCTGTGGGGTTCATCAGGACTGTTAGTTGAGAAGGAGAAGAGCAGAAGGCTGCTCCCAGCTCCATCCCTGGCCCACAGAGAGGATGTTGTACATGCAAACATGCTCAGGGACTCTACCCTTCTTTTCTGTGGCTCTTGTGCCTGCAGGACCTGGCATCCTGAGATAAGCATTGAACTATGGGTTGTGGTCAGGTCTTAAGCTCAACTTCAGTCTTAAGGATGACAGTAAATACTGTAGATTCCAATAACATTGACCTCATGTCATGTTCAGTGCATGTCATTCAGTTGGGAATGGTATTTGAACAAATATGCCTGGCTCAGCATGAGTCTTACTGTACAGTGTTTAATAACCTGTTCACCCTGTGCCACACTGTGTTAAATAGATAAAACTAAGTAAACTGTGCCTGTTCCCAGAGTAGATAAAGCCTGGTGCTTTTTTTCTCTGCTGTTAGGTGCTACCTAATGTTTGCCATCTTTCTAAACTTCTCCCCACACTCACTGTCACAGTGTGTGTATGAGTCCTGCAGTTTAATTTTGCATCATGTAGCATACTGATTCTTTTTATGTTTTCTTTCAGAGTTTCATTTAATTTCTTGTAGCCTGTGTCCATGATGATGCAGTGTGGTGCAAGGAGCACCAACTTATCTCTGTGTTGCTGTTCATTATATTATATATATCTACTGCAATTCAGAAATCCATGCTGGTGTCATTTTTCCACAAAGTCAATGTTTCCTAGGTACTCCTGCCAATTAATTGGAAGTACTCTTGACAGAAATGACAGATATGCCTGAGGAAGAACTAGTGTCTGGGGCAGAGTGTTAAGATAGCTTATAAAGCTGAAATTAATAAGTAGATGAGTTTCTGATGATGCTCTTGAATAAAGTGGCTAATCAATAAAGCACACTTTGAACAAAAACACTCATTCATTATAAGTGCAGGGGCTTGTCTGGAGCTGGAGAAGGGAAAATATGAGCAAAACTTGTGACGTTAACAGGACTCTTACAGTTAAGTATATGGTTTTATTGCAAGCACTGATTTATATTTTTCCAGAAAACATTGTGAATATTTTGTAGTCAGGGCTAGAAACATAAGTAGGGATGGCTATGGGATGTGGTGCTTGAGGGATGCCTCTCTTCCACTCCTGGTGATGGATATTTTTATGCCTTGTTTTCTTGATTTATGCAAAACACCCTTAAGGGCTGCAGCTGCCACCCATCTACCAGTTGGACAGGCTGGCATTATAAAGTGTACATGGGTATGATGACAATCTACTTCTGCATGTCCCTCTAATTCTACACCCAGTACCATTTTTAGGACCCCCTAAGCAATCTCTTACTCCACATGGGTAATACATGTTTCCCTACAGATGTTCTCAGTGAGGAATTTCCCTGAAGTGTCCTTCAAATACACTGGATGCAAGTGTGTGCAGGCTGTACCATAACTCTTAAATACCATCTTGTAGTCTATTTCTCACTTAAGTATTTATATTCCATTTCACTCTTTGCAGCCAAGTGAGGCAGGTTACTTGTTCAACAAATTCATCCCTTCTGTGCACCTGTCCTTCTTTCTGTCTCTCCTGTGTTTTCCTTTGTGAGGACAGATTCCTGTTTTCTCTCACCCTGTTGGCTTTGTTATTTGGTCTGAGATTCAAATCCACACTCTTCAAAATGCCTGATAGGCACTATAAACTATTCTTAAGTATCTGTAAACAGAGTGCCTCATTACTTGACTTGTCTGTGGGACATGCTGTCCTTGCTGTGAAGTTTTGCTGATATTGAAGGAGAGTTCCAACACCTGAACAGTGGAGGCTTTCTTGCTGCTTGTCCAAACCCCAATTCTTATTAAACTACAGGAATAAATCACACAGAGTCACTCATATATGTGGTTTAGTCAGGATAACTTCTGCCAGGAAACACATTAACTTTTTTATGAATATAAAAGAATGAATTTCAGCAAGTATATATTGAGGATGGACATTTTATATGAATCACTTGAAAATGGGAATTTATGATATCAGTGGCAGGTTTGTAAAGGTAACATTGTTACCTGCTCTTAGCAGAGTGACCCTGGCAAGCAGGCATGTTTGGGCTTTGGTGATGTAGGACTATGGTTTTTCATGTGCCTTTTTTTTTCTTCTTTTCCTTGTTTTTCAGCAGAGTAAATATTACACCCTCCAAGTCTGAAATCCCAGTTGTCAGGGAGGGATTCTCCTTGCTGAGCTGTCTGGTGGATTTAACTGCCAGCTTTGTAAAGCATCTTCCCTGTTAGTCCTGCTCCTCTGCCTTCATAGCTTTCTAGTTGTGTGATGTCTTTCCAGCTTGGTTTTGACTGTGTGACATGGAACATGTTTCAAACAAGATGAAAAAGGCAGTCCATCCTAAAAACCCTTGTGTTTCACTGTTCCTCGAGGACCATTTCAAGGGCACATACTCTGATTTGATTTTGTTTCCCTGGGTTATAGATCCAGTCACACAGACGCAATCTGGCTATAGGAAATCCCTTTAGGCTTAAGTTATGTGGCCTTGGAGTACCATGAGTCAATACAGGGCCAAAGGGGGGGGATGAAGTTATTTGTGTCATAATACAATGTGTTTTCCACTGTACCTTTTGTTTACACTTTCAGCAATAAACCTGCAGTAACAGCCATACAGAGAAAGCAGCTGAGCACCTTTGGTACTCATTTTTCTCCCCCCACCCCCTTTCCAAATCATTACTGAACAGTCTCCAAAGAGCTTTTATTCCCACAGGCACTATGTAATTACTCCTGTTTGACTTGGAGACAAAGTAAAAAAGGGAAAGAAGTGGAAAAACTTAACCAGTGCTTCACCAAACTATATAGGTGTTCACCTGTGCCTTGGAGGAATGTTGTGTATGCCTGTGAGCTACCTTGTTTTCCCTTAATGTTGTTAAGGAAATGGATTCCTGCATCAGCACAAGTGTCATCCCACAAATCTTAAATGTAGGAAGAGCCCATTAGGAAAATTGGTTCTGTGTAATCTTAGTAAATTTTGAAGCAAAGGGAAAAATTGACTGCAGCAGGGTTAGATGGCAAAACTCTCATTGTTTTCAGCAGGATTAATATTTCGGACATTGGTCCTGCTTTTCCGTAGACTGAGAAGGGAAGGAAAGTACTCCCATGCTACCAGAGCAGGATGATCATCTGAGGTTAGAGATATATGTGTGTGTTCATATATGTACTCTCACATATACACAGTATAGGTAATACTTGCCAAATTGACTTAAAATTCCTGATGGGAGTCTTCTTATTTGCAGAGGTACAGCCCTGGTGAAGGCAGCATGTTCTGTAGGAATTTTGCTGATTTTTATTGCAAGTTTTAATTTGACTTTTTGAAGAGGTAATTTCTAATATTTTTTGAGGTGTGTAGGATCACAAGCTAAGCAAATATGAAACTATTGTTTTTAATAATACTGTATTATTTTAACAATTCAGTAAGTTTTACGTTGCTGAAAATCGGAGACTCTGATTTCTCCCTGCTATTTCAGTATTTGGATGAATTTTAAAAAGTGAGATTCCCTTGCCTGGGCTATTTAAACAGATTCTGCTTGTTTTGCTCCTGGAACTGAGGGCACCTGTGGGTTGCCAGTCCAACCTCTTCCTCTGTACTTGCATCCTGTGCCTCTGCTGGAAAAGGGTGCTTTTTTTCTTTTCGCTTTGATGCAGTGACTAAAATGGCTTTTCTCAGCCTGCTGTAAAAGGAGCAGGCTTTTATCACATCTCCTCTTGACCCTGCATGTTCCCTCAGGGATGCAGTTTCTTCTCATAGATGGTCTCTGTTACACAGAGCTATAAACCCACATATGGCCAAACTGCCACCCGAGCGATGGGTGTTTCCACTGTGGGACGCGCTTACGTGAACCTGGCAAAGGCCCATTTTTACTAAACACTCTTTCCTTAAGCCAAGCATATTTCCAATTTCTGTAGTTAATGTGTGCTGTAACTGTCTGAATAGAAGGTGTTTGCAGAGTACCTACTACAGCAGTTTAAAATGAATATAGGTGGGAAATGTTCCTTAGCACTTGCTGCATAGGAGTGAGCCGGTTGACCCAACACAGCAGGCAGACTGCAGTCACCCCTGTGAGTGCTAGGAGCAAATTATGGATGCATTCTGTCTCAGCTTGCTTAATTACAAAAACAAGAGTGGGTTGGGTGGTTATTGATCTTTCTATTTACTTCACTAGTCATTTAAATGAGTATGGAAGGAAACTCTCAAGCATTTCATTGCCAAGTAATCATGTCCATAAAGTAATTGTGGGTTGTGTCTCTACCAGGCATCCCAACTGCATTTTTCTGTGGGAATTCAGGATAGTGACTTGTTCAGAAACTATATTTATATTAACCTTCTGGCTTTAAAATATCATTTAAAACAATGTTCAGAAAATAAGATTTGATGTAATTAGTGAAAATCCTCTTACAGTGTTAGCTCTTCTTGCAAAAGGATAATCTGAGTATGGAAGAAGCAATTTGCTTTGTGTTTTCCCACGATAGTACCCCCAGGATGAAGAGAGTGCTGGATTCAGGTTTGGATGAAGCTGATAGTATCTGGCAGTTGTCTTAACAGCCCTCAAAGTGCATGTCCAGGGGCTCTACTTCTTTTTGTTCTGTTTTTTTTTTTGGTTTTTTTTTTTTTGCTTTTTTTTCCTCACAGGAACTATTTGACTTTATCACCTGAGCAGGGGTTGAAATACTTGGCTACAGCTGGCTTTTTGGGTCAAGAGACAGGTCTGTCACTGTAAAAAGCATGAATTTGTAGGGCCTGTGCTAAGGCCAAATCTTTCACACTAGCAAAAGACTTTTGGGAGATATGCAGCAGAGACTATGGAAATTATATAGATGAGACTTCAAAGAATAAACCTGCTGAGCCAGAAAGCCATTGAAAACACCTGCAGAAATCCTTCAGTGGGTCACAGCCTGCTTGTAGTATGCAGAGAGGCAAAAGGAGACTGGTTCCTTCAAGGAGCTGCTTAGATAATCTGGTTAACATATGGGCATGTATAAAAATACCCTTATAAGTATATGCATATATATATACACATATATATTTATATATTTCAGATACTCTTTTTGATTGCAATTAAATTAGTTCCTTGAATAACCCCCCTGGTAGTTTAAATGGGTTGCTGTAAGTTTATCAGCCCTGAGAATATTTAAATTATTGGGGTGGGCTCTCTGAACTGTTCCTATGAAAAGGTGGCATTGGTTGTTCTGTCACGTACAGGAGTGCTCCAGTGTTAGAAAACAAAAGCCAAGCAAAAATCTTCCTGGCCTTCTCCATTTTGCTTCTTTAGGCAATTAAAAAACAAACAAACAAAACCCCATAAACCAAAACAAACCCAAAATAAAAACCTGAATTTAAAAACAACCAATCACACACCCAAAAAGCTCAGCCAAAAAAGACCCCAAACCAACTCTTCATGGTTTCCCTCCTGAAGAGAAACTTTGTCCACTCCATGAGACAATTTGTGGGTATTTTCATGTATCAGTAGTTTTGGGGAGGGTGTTGCTGGTGCTCTGTGTGTATGTACCTAGAATAAAAGGTTACCATGTGTAATGACAAAAGGGCACATATTTCTTTATTCATTAAATCTGCTTGCAGGGACTTCAAGTCCAATGGTTTTCTCTCTTGTGCCTCCATCTTTTGAGAAGCAGTTAGAAGTTTTAATGCTCTTTTAAAATAAGTCATGACAGTTTCTGGATTTGTTTTCAAGTCTCTAAGATCACAAGGATCCCAAGAGATCCCCCAAATGTTTATCTTCCTTTTACTTGCAAAACTGCACCAAGGCCAAGTTGGTAGAAGTGCTGTTCAGTGCATCAGATGTTCTCTGTGAACACGTTTTCATTGATTACAGCTACATATTCAAATATTTCAAAGTTACTACCCTGGACTGCTTAGTTTTTATTGGCTCATCTTTGTGCACAGTCTGAAACAAGACTTTTTCTTAACACAATATTTATTTTTTTTCTGTTAACTATTACAGAATTTAGTGTTGATGCTTTTCCCACTCTTCAAACATCCTACAGGATATAATCTTGCCTTTATTTTGTGGGTGAAATTTATTTGAATGCTGGACAAAGGTAAAGCCTTGTGTTTCTTTAATCACACCATATAAATGGGTTTCAGAAAACCTGAATCAGTGCAAGTAGCATAAGCTTTGTTATCAAAGTTTCATCCATCTCATGGGACTAACATCTATTCATGTAGGGGTTTTTGCCTGCGGAGGGAAGATTAGAAGAAAAGAAACTTTAGTAGGAGCTAATCTCCTTTGATCACACATTTTATGCTATATGATACATACTGTGGTGTTTTAATGCCTGAAGTCTGTTAAAAGCTCAATAAATGGTCTCTGTTTATACATAGAAGAAGCAGAGCAGGCAATATTTCAGTGGAAAAGACCAATGAACTGATAGGAGAGTTGTTCTTAAATATAACTAATGCACTAAATATGAATACTTGATTATGCAGACTTGCCATGAATTTGGGATCTTCTGAAGGCTGGCTTCTTGTAGTAAATGTTTCTGAAATTATTAAAATTAGAGTTTCCCTCACCTTCAGGAAAAGCAGCCAGCAGGAAAATTACTCTATCAGTCACCTCCAGGTTGTTAGGTTACCCTGTGAGAAATGGCCTTACAGCCTGACTCAAGCTCACTGAGTGACACAAGCTTTTTTTTTTTCTGTTTAAAAGGACTTTGATTCTGACCTTGGTAAATGCTCAAAATGCTTAGAATGGAGCCAGTTATGGTTTTGGGTTTGGTGGGTTTTTTTTGTTTGTTTTTTTTTTTTTTTTATTTTTGATTGTCATCTGAAACCACTGACATAAAAGGAAGTAGACAGGGAGGCACCAAGCCAAACCTCAGGTGAGAAGTAAAATGTTGGGTCTGTCAGGTAACCAGAAACTGGTTTAGGTATAATGCCCAACAACTTATACAGTGCTGTTTTCTTTCCTGATAAAATCTGTATTTTCATACTCAGCTACTGTTTTCCCCAGGAAAACAAGTTCCTTATGTGATGTTAAAATGATTATTTGTTTAGTTTTTCTGAAGGCAAATTTCATCAGCATGCTGTGCTGCAATTGGTAACTATATCTGCAAGAGATGCAAACCTTGTTGTGGACAAATTAACTCTGAACTGATAAACAATTTCTTGAGTCTCTCTTTTTGTCCTCTTACTTGATATAATTCCACCCATTCTTCTTGCAATTTGAAGCCCATTTTTTCATTTTTATGCCTTAAAATTCTTTATAGCTAACATCTATGCTTCCTTGACACTGTCACTGAACCAAGCTACACAGATTCATCTCTTTTAATCTTCTCTAATAAGTCAGTCCCCCTCCATCTGCCTCAATTTTTGTTGCTCTCTGAACTACCACCAGTTTGTCCATCTCCTGCTAATGAGGGTGAGCAACCACCAAAGCTCTTGGGAATGAGACTGCTGCCTCCCCAGCTGCTGACATGATCCTTCAGGATGTGTGCTGAGAATAAAAAGGGATTGGGAAGAGTATACAGGTGGAGAAGCTCAGAGGCAGCAAAATATATATTAGTTACAGTAAGTCTGAGATAAGAAAACTGATTAGTCATGGCAGACTTTCCTTGTTGGACCTCTTCCTAATCTGAATTTGGCAACACCCACCAAATTATACTGGATTTCCCTTCTCTCAGCTGTGAGCTGTTTCCCCATTTCACCTCTGGCTCCTTCTCTTCTCCTGCCATTCTTTGAGATGCTCTTCATCACAGAGTTATGCCTTCCTCCAGTGCCCAGCTCAGATGTGCTGCTATGGGTCATTGTAACAGATCCTTCACAGCCTGGCCCCACAAGGAGAAATTTCATATGCACCAGTACACTAGATAATCTTAAATAACCATCCAGCTCTATGTCTGTGGGGGTTTGGGTTTTTTTGGGTTTTTTTGTAGGCGAGCTGGTTCTGCTTGAGATGGGGGGAAGCATGTCCAGTAACCCTTTGCTCCTATGGGACATGCTCTGCTGCCAGTGAACCATTCCATACCAGTAACATCCAGTACTTCATTAAAATTGCCTTCATTCTGTTGTATTGTTCCCATTGTATTTTCCATAGCATATTTTTTCAAGACACAAGTGGTTTCACTTGAATAAGGAAGAAACATTGCATGCAGAAATAATCTGTGACATTAGAAACTGATAAGCTGCAAAAGAGCACTAATTAAAACTGCTGGAGGCTGCACTGAATATAAAGGAACCATCTGTAACAGAGAGCCATCTCTGTTAGTCTTTTGTCTTCATATCCAAACAGCAGTCATCACTCTTAACCTATCATGAGGAAAAGGCAATCTTGGTGTTATTCAGCCTCCTCATGAGTTTTGCATCCATTAAGCATTGGTTGATTTTTATTATTTTTCTCCCCTGCCCTGTGTCTCTGCTACCCAGTTGCTGAAGACTAGGCATGCTGTGAGCATCAGTGTTCTCTGTATCAGTGCATGGGGATTTGTGTATCCAAATACATGTCTGTCATGTGAAGTCTGTCTTCTCCATGTGAAAGGTGCCCTAAGGCAGGCAAGGAGCACAAATGTGGCTTCCAGGCCCAAAAGCCAACCTAGAGGCTTTCACTCCTGTCCTTTTGGCTTGTGGATGATCCATCTGGGAAGGAATACCCTTCCTGTATGCAGACAAACCTCAGTTTCCCTTTCAGACTGAAGCAGGGGAGAGAGTAACTGACCTCTCTATAGTAGGGGAAGACAAACCCTGAGGGTTTACTCAAATCTTTGAGAAGTTGTTCCTGATACACACTTGTTTGGCCCTTTCCTTAAAGCCATTGGAGTGGGCTATGAAGAGTAGGGCACGACTGTGCCCACAGTTGCTCAGCAAGCCTTAACCTGCTCTTGTCTGGTGGCATTCAACCAAACCTCCTGTGTTGTGCTCTGATAGTTTGCTCCTGGGGCACGTTTGGCTTGTGGCCATGGAGCTCACTGTCATGGCATGTGCTGAGTGCCTGCACGCTGGTGGGTCCATCAGCTGCTGCTGTCTGGGTATCTCAGTCAACAGCACCCTGGTGGGGCAGACAGCAGACTGCTCTGCAACCCATGTGCTGGGTGGGGGGGGTAAAACAAAGCTACTGGATGTCAAAATATCCTGACATCTTCCCTCTGAGCTCCTCAAGTTCACACTGAAGGTTTGGGGATTTGTCTAAATGGAAATTTATAAAAAAGGAGGAAAATGATTCCAATCTGAGCATCTTCTTGCATGCTGCTGTTGTCTGCTCCTGCGTGAACAGCCCTGATGGGTTGGCGAGCTGCCTGGAAGAAGCAGGCAGCTGCCTGTCCATCCTTCTGCTGCCTGCATGCTGGGCAGGGGCCATGTCTGAGCAAAACCTCAGCTGCTGTGGCAAACAGTGCCTTGCTTTGGCATTGCCAGGCAGCAGCTGAAGCAGAATTCGTGTTTTTAAAATATTTTTTTACTGTTGAATTATAGTTCAGTTAAATAAGACTGAGTCTAGCTGATCTCTTCTTGTTCCTGCTAGGCTGGGAAAGGAATGTGTCTTTGGGTCTGTTCTGCATAGCAGAACTCTGCTCAGGATGAAGGCATGGATCTGACTCTTCTCCTGCAGTTTGGATCTTCTCATCCTTTGTTGCACCCATATCACTTGAGACATTTACTGCCCCATCAATATAAGTTTGCTGTATAAAGGGAAAGCACATGCTGATTTAATTTTCATCATCTGAATTTTTAGCACCACTACTCTAGAGATGTTTCTGGCTAGACAAAACAGTGATTTAAAACATAAAGCAGCACTTATGGCCTATCTTCTGCTATTTATAAAATTGAGTAAACATACATGCATGATGAATCACGGTAGTGTCTTTGTCAGAGCTCATTGGGATAGATGCTTCATGCATAGTCAAGCAGAGCTATGTTTATGCAAAGGAGAAAATACCAATGTCTTTCTGTGTTAAATGGCAGCCATGAGTTTAGGTGGGGTTTTTTTTATGGTAGGAGGGAGGATGGGTCATGATTTTTAAGGAACACAAAGCAAATCCAAACAAGCTTTTTGTTTCTGTTCAGTATTAACACTGATTGTATAGTTTTGGGTTTGGGAAAAGTGCTTAACAATCTTGTCTTACAAAATCAGCCTGAATATATGTTGTATTCAATGCTTCAATAATACCTGAAATAACACTAGATGTTCCTCCACCAGACTGGCTCGAAGGCTATATGCTCCATCGATTTTTTTCAGAGCTTATTGCTTGTAATATTTCTGCCAACACACTCATTACAACTCCTTGGTATTATCCTGCTTGGAGCAGGCAGCTGAGAGCTGACAATGACATCTGACATCTTGCATACCACAGGTTGATAGAGATTTACCCTTTTCAAAGTGATTATGTTGATCACAACAGCACCTTTTACCATTTGGAATCCTCTCACCGAGCTCTCAGGTGCTGTTTATACAGTATCTTATTGCTCATCTGAAAGACTGCTTGTTTCAGTCATAAGGATTCACATCTGTGCTGCTTTTGTAAGGAAGGAACTATGGGGAGGGTGATAACATAATTAGTACTGTCAGGAATATTTTACCAGTATAGTCTGCAACCTGAAACAGCTACTGGGATGTTTATTTATCCTGCACTCCAGTAAATACTGGTGGGGTTTCCTCCGCCTACTGGACAGTGCACCAGTGATTGACTTATTTCTTTGCAGCAACAGCATCTGCACTACAATCTACTCAGCATTTACAAGCTGAACCTCCTCTGTTCTGTAAGAAAAAAGTTTCCCTGAAAATACAGCTACCACCTCAGTGGAGTCCCTCAGTTTGCTGATTTAACTGAATTCTTGTAGCCTAATTAAAAAAAAAAAAGGTTAAGATGGGGATAATCCCATAAAACAAAACAGGGTTTGGACTTTAGAAATCTCTGTGGGTTATCTAGTCTTTGAAGGAAAACAGGCACATGAAATATCTAAACTCTTTACATGTCTGAAGCACGGCTGCAGCTCCTGTTTGTAGTGATGAAGGCTCAGTGGGTGTGATTCAGCTTAGACAATTAAACCAAGTTGTTTTGGGTTGCCCTGATTCAAAATAATGGAGTTTTATAATTTATGAGTAAAAAAAAAAAGTTAAAGTACAGAAAAGTAATAAGTATTTTTCTAGTGTGTGTTTTCCTAGTGTTGCAGCTACAGTATTTGCTTCAACAAAGCCTGTCAGTAACAAATTATTTTGATTTTGAATGCCAGAGAGAACAGACCTGATGTATACACTAAGAATGTAAAAACTTCCCCAACAGGGAAAGTTATAATGAATTGGAAGCTCTCTTCTAAAGGGCTGTCATGAGCAAGTTAAATCCTGAGCACATACATGTGGACACCACTGGAATTATGCCTTGGAGACTGGTAAAGCATATAGCATCTTTATGCTGATGGGCTTGTGCCAGATACCATCTTGAGGCTGCCAGTCTCAGGCTGTTATTCCCATAGAAGGAAAAGGACAGAAATCTCTGATTTCCTCCCACAAAAATGGTTTGCCATGCCTGGAAGTGATTTGTAGAGTGAGAGGCAACAGTAATTCATCAGAGCAAGGCAGCTGCCTGCAGGACACAACATCAGCTTGTCATTGTTTTCCCCACATCTTAATAACAAGGGCTTGGGGTTTTTTTGAAAAAGGGTGGTGAAGATTGATGTGAGTTGCCAAATCAAGGTGATGTATGAGCAGATGTTTTGCCTAATTCCCCCATGCTGGCTGGTTACTGAATTTCAGTTCTGACCCTTTGCTTTCCCTGTCTTTACCTTCCCTTCTTGCAGCCATGTAGTTCTTTGATACTGCCAGCTCCTACCCATGTTGACTGATGTCTGCTTTTCATGCCCTAGTAACACAATTGTGCTTTCTCACCTCATTTTTTGAGAGATGATGTGAATTAATGCTAACAAATACTTAGGGGGGGATGGGGGTGGTGTGAAGGCCACGAGCTACTGAGTTAAAACATTATCCAAGGCCTTGTCATTCTTATATCAAACTTCTGAAACCAGACCTGTGAATATTCAAGCATGTACAAAGAGAGATTGACCTCAGTTGCTTGAGAGAGGCTTTGTGCTAGGAGTAATTTTACACAAACCTGTCTGACTTGCATACATGAGCCATCCCTGTACACATGCAAAAGATAAAGGATTTGGTTGTACACTCAGAAATATCCACTTACCTGTGTGCAAATTTACAACATGCAGCATTCTTCAGAGTGTAGTATTTGGGTTACACCCATTTATGCTGGAAAACTTTTCCTATTACAATTCACTTGATTTCTTTAAGGGGAGGAGGCAATCAAAACATGAGTAACTTGGATGCTAAATATACCTGCCTCCCAGGATGCAGAGTTGTGCCTCTTGTTTGTCCTAGCACAGAAGAGCTGCATGTCAGACTCCAGAGATGCAAACCATTACAATAAGTAAATAAGCTGGCTTTATCGTTACAGAAAGCTTCCTTGCTGAGCTTAGATGTACTGATATATTTGTTTTTTAGTGAATATGAATGTCTATCACTGATGGAAACAGTCAGCTGTCACTACAGTACAAATGCAAATTGCAAACTAATGGTTGAACAATTAAGATCTAGTGCACGGAGCCTATTGCCACTGGAGGACTGTAATTGAATTCCTATTGCTGTCAGACAGGTTGAAAATTACTGTAATGAAGAGCATCAGTTTTCTACTCTACATCTGATTGTTTCCCAGCCAAGGAGCATTACTGTTAAAGAGTTTCCCACAAATAGATCAAATGGCATTGGAAAGAGTAACAAATGGCAAAGGGATGCTACCTGTCATTAAAGGGGAAAATAATTAACACTCTTTAGTTGAGTTCCTACATTCCGGTGAAATCCAGGAATTTAAAATCACAACCCTTCTCCTGGAGATCCTGGTCCTGTTCCTGAGTCTGCAGACAGAAATCTGGGATTGTGCAGAAGTGTACCCAAACACCAGGCAGCATGGTAAATAATTTTTAATTTGATATAATCTCTAACACCTCAAAGTCTTTCACAAAACTATAGACAGCTCAAATGTCTAATTTTCTCTACACCATCCCATCTTAAATCTGAGCCATTGGTTCTATAGTCACTGTGAATGACTGGGATGGCCCAGCACCCTTTCCTTAACAGGGTCCATGAAATGTTTTCAGACTGGGTCCCTGCATCAGGAGCTGGAAAGGATTGATCACCTGAATACCCTTCAGAAACTCTGTGCAGCGTGGAAGAAGTCACTGCTCCAAACCTAAGCACATACATTAGACCTGTACCATGATGCTGTGGTTGTACACTGCTTGGTATTTGGAGGTGACACTTAATCTGTCTGATTATAGTTCTTGAGCTCAGAAATACCCATGAAAGAACTTGACAGTTGTTGCTCTATAAAGCAGAGAACAATTTGCTTTGGAGATCTCGGGTTTCCTGTAAAAAGAGTGATTTAAAATCTTTCATCACCTAAGAGGCATTGGGGAGTCAATTGAGATGTTAAAGAATGAAGTATTTTGATATGAGATCTGTGTGGCCAGCTCTGTTCCTGACATGACCACAGGTTTGAGTCTTGCATCCAGACAATACAGGTGCAGATCCAGCAGTACAGAAAGCAAACACCTGCTTCATCCAGGAACTGCAAAATGTTTTGTTAGACTGGGGCATACATGCCATATGTTCTGAAACTTATCTGAATTTAAAATATTGCTGTTGTGAGTAATTCTGTCTGTTAAATTTTCAATTACCCCGCTCAGCGTGATTGTGCATACATTTTACTGTATTAAATGTGGATAGAGAATGAACATTCTGGAATATGAACAAGCAACATGCTGCATTGTCTGAATTGTCTAGCTACTTTACAATTCAAAATAGTGCAGTAGAAAAATAAGACTGAGGGTTCTGCTCACTTTTGTATATCTTTTCTTATCCTCAAAGTTCCCATATATAGTCAATATGTGACTATATATCCCACTACGAAAATGAAGATGAAATGGCAACTTTTTTGCTTGCTCTATAAGCAACTTGGCTAAGATGATGCTTAAGGAAACAGACTCTCTTCTCCAGTGGACTTCCTGAGTATCAGTTATTTTCAATCTAGTAGTAGAAACTTCTGCTCTCATGATCCTCAGTAATTACTCAGAACTCATTAATAACCTAGTTTGCACCTGAATCCACTTACTTTGGACCAGCAACAAATTCCCAACAGAAAATTACCTTATGGACCAATGCTAAGTTTGGTTTCTGCAATGGAAGTGTAAATCTGTCTGGATGCTGCACAGTAATTGTACTGTCACAGTGAATTTTTAGTGATGTCCAACAGAACTCAACACAACACTTGTCACTTCTGCAGGTAGTGGCATTTGATGGGACTATCCAGTTCTCACAGCTTCAAGAACCCTTAGATCAGAGCAGGAGAGCAGTTCAAAACAAAAACTCCAGTGCTGTAAGTCTCATGCTAGTGCAGAGGTGGTAATGACAAACAGCTTCCTTTTGGCAAAAAGCAAACCAATTACAATCTAATAAACATGTTACACCGCAGCAGCTAAATAATTCATGGTATTGGCAGAAGGCCTCTGTCCTATAAGTCTTCTCAGTCCAATACGCTGAGATATTAATGTATTGGAGATCCATTTCCCCCCTTATTTAGAGGTTATTGTATGTAAATAGAAAAACACCCCCAGGTACAGGATTTTCCAGCACATTTTGTGACATGCTTGAAAAACAAAAGCCATGTAATCAAGTGACTCAAATTAAAATGCTTTTACTTTTATAGCATGATTCCATCCTTGATGAATATGAAAAGTCTAATCTTTGTTTCAAGTAACAAAGACTGTTTCTGTACAGATGATGAATGATGTACTCCAAATGGGTCATTTAACAACAAGCTACACAAAGGCTGCTTTATTTTCCAGAATAACGGCTTTATAACCAGCAATCACCTGATTTTGGCACCTGACATCTCTCATTAAAAAGATCATGGTGGAAGAATACCAGGATACCTGGAAAACTATTTCTGTGATCCTGTCAGCTGTGCAATATATGTCAGGCTGGTGACACCCACCTTGGTGGGAACAGCTGGGAAAACTAAGGAATATACATCTCTTATGTATATAAGGAATACACATCTCTTATACTCAGCCCATTTGATAAAGACAAGTGATCTTATCCTTGACTTGAAAAAGGAGGATTCTACACCAAAGTTAGAAAGTTAATAGACTGTAAGCAGTAGGAATGTGCTGTTATGAGAAGTCCCCATATCCCAAATATATCCATTCTTGCTTACAGACAACTTGCAGTTGCTTTCTCACTGCACATCTGCACACACCTGTAACCTTCTGCTCCCCTGGGTGCTTTCATGGTATCTAGTCTTTTCATCCATCTCTTCCTACTTCCCAAGGTGTAGAGTTATACTCCCAGCTCCACAGCACTGGAGTCACAATCAGAAGTTATGTGATGCCAACAGAGAGCAGGTTTTGTATGGAAAGTATTTAAAACACCTAATTGTCACTCTCTTCACTTCTAGCACTAAAAGCTCATCCAGTCCCTGCCAAACCTTCATACTTCACACTCCTGTGTTGCTTATTTGCTACCAGAAAACCTGAGTGGTAGCAACTGGAAGCTAATTGGTGTAACTAAAGACTGTCCAGTTACTGCTGTGTGGCCCAATCTCTGTGAATAAGAACAGGAAATAATCCCTCCTATGAAAGGATTTCTTATAACTTCCAGCTCATTGGATTAGTTCCACGTTGAAGTGACATTTCACGTGGCCAAATTATATTAACGCTAAACCTTGACTACATACTTGACTGCTTACTGCCTTGGCAGAAAAAAAATGAGGGGTGTTGATCAAATGCAATGCTGGCTGCTATCAGAGGGGAAAAAACTGGCACCAGAAGAAAGGAGACTCAAGGTAATACCTCAAATGCCAAAATCTTATGTTTTAATTCAGCTCTGTTTGTTCTAGGCCTATGGACAGAAAACCAAACACTTTTCACAGAATGTCAGGAGTTGGAAGAGACCTTGAAAGATCATCTAGTCCAAAGATGACTTTTCCTACAGTTCATAAAGGGGCCTCAGTTTTTGTGATCTGTTTTCCTTTTCTTAAAGTATTTTTATACCTCTGAAAGGGGGGAAAATAAACCTCCTTTCAGAACATCTCTTTATAAAGAGGAAGGCAATATCTTGGTGATTATCCTCATCTCAGCTACAAAAAACCAGCCATTGAAACTGCTTGGATGTTCTTTTCTTCACTACATCTTTTCCTGTAAAGGGAACAACATCATGCTCTTAAAAATAAGAGCCATGGTAGTTTTCAACTGCCATGGGTGCAATTCTTCTATAACCTTAAAAAAATAAATTAAAAAATATCTGAGAAGTTCTCAGAGCCTACAGGGCTCTCAGAGACACATTTACAAGATAAAAATGCCAGATTGAATAAACAGATTCATCTATCAGTTCTGGATGAACTTAAATGCTTATTAACATAACTTGATATTGACCCCAAGAGAACAATTAATGAAATCGTTTCAGCACTGAGTGTTGAAAAATGTCCTAGTTTTTGTTTGGTCTAATCAGCACAAAGAGCAGCAAAGTAAATATTGTTAACTTCACCACCTCTGTCCCAATAAAAAAACGTGTGAAAAGCTCTGCTCCAGTTTTCCCCATCACTGATTTTCCTTAGGAAGATTTTAAAATTCATATCTGCAGCCAAATTCACGTCTGTGGTATGTGCTAAAACCACTTACATCATCGCTAGCATTGATAGGAAGGAATGAAGGAGAGTTCCTGCTTTCAGGGGGTTTGTGAGCAGGAAAACAAACATCCATTCACCTTGTTTAATTTTTATCTTGTGACTTGGTCCTACAAATACTCACACATTAATGATACATAAAAATGCATGTATTGCCTACTTACACAGCATGAAACGCTGCTCATTGTTCAGCCACTGCAGAACTAAGACTTAAATAAATAAAAAAAAATCATGTAAGTATTAAACCATTTTCTTCTGCAATAAACACTTTTCAAAGGAAAGGTAATGCATAAGCATGAGAAATGTGTGGAAGCAGAAGCCTGGAAATGTTAACCTTCCTTGCCTGCTCATAGAGGATAATTAAGAATTTCAAGTCTCTCATCTTCCTTGGAAAGAAAGCAGGGATGCTCTATGCTAGGGAGACTTCTTGTTTCTGAGACCAGAAGTAGAAGTTTCTGCATTTTACTAGTGTTATGTTAATTCTATCACTTAGGAATGAAAGCTAAGTCATTGCAGGCACTCCTGAGTTTTTTTTATTTTGCTTTGATTTTTCAGAGCAGTTTTCCCCCTCCTCTGAACATCATCATCTCTCTGTCTGAATTTCCTTAAGGCAATACATTTTCATATTTAAATGCTTGTTGAATAATGTGTGGGTTTGGGTTTCTTTGGGGGTTTTGGTTTGTTTTTTTTTTTGGTGTGGCTTTTTGGGTTTTTTTCTTTAGGTCTCCTTCTAGGAGAGCCTGCTGTAATTTTGAGTAAGAGTCAATAGCAGCAAACAGGTCTCTTTGCAAGCTGCTTTTGAAATACAGAGGCAGCAGCTAAGTGTAACTTTTATTTTGATGGATCCCCTTATAGTCTGGATTTATGAACACATTTCCTCAATAAGATATAGCATGTCCTTGTTATGTGGTTCTGTGCCAGTATATGTTATACTATGGTGGTAATATTTCCAGTCAATATTTCCAGGTAAAGAAGGTTGTAGTATCTAGTATAAAAGTTCTGTGTTAGATCAGAAAGATCCAGCACAGATTTATAGTGATCAGAAATAAAGATGTGTGAAGACCTGAGTTTTCAGCAGTGACTCTGGTATCATTGTATTCAGTATGAAAATGCTGAGGGTGGTAGAATTGGAGGAATTATCAGAAATGCAAGGAATTCTATGATAAATGGAAGAGAGGGTTCATTTCTATGTCACAGAGGCTTCTAATTTAGTAATAAACAGCTTAGAATTATTGAAAATAAATTAGCATGCTGACCAAAAATGTTTCAGATGTTTATTATGCATCTTAAATCTAGATTTCTCTGTCCTCTAATACTTACCAATTCTATATTTTTGGTATTTCCCAGTCCAACCTGTGTTAATGCAAAAAAAGCTGATTGCCACCACAGACACATCCCACAATTATCCTGAAGTTTTCCAAATTTGCAGTGTCAGATGAGGTCTGGCTGGCACAGTCTCAGCTGGCCTCACAACTGCTAAAATAAACTGTAGCATGAAGGTACGGCTTATTATAGAGAGGAAAAATAGTATTAGCCTGAGGAACCTTTTCTCTTGAATGGTCAAAGTACCCTCTGGGGAGGCTCTGAGGGACCTGGTTTCCCACCAATGGTCTTGGATTAAGCACTTTGCCAGCTGGGCTGACATTAAAGCTGCAGCTGTTGAATGAAGCGTGCTGGAAGTAGAGAGAGATGGTGAGATGCTCAGTGTTTCCAGGAACTATATGGGATGTCTGTAATTTTAGTTGTATAGTATACTTTGGGCAAAGCTTTTGGTTATTTTAAAATAAGATTCCTTTGAAAGCCAATTCTGTGCAGTTTTTGGTCATCTGGCTTCTCACTGTCTCTTTTTTTCTCCTGGATGTTCGAGCCTCTTCCAGCAGTGACGTCAGACAGTTTCAGATGTGGAAGAGTGCAGGTTCCTCAATTTTGGTGAAAAAAAAATTAAAAATTAAAAAACAAATGCTAATCCCAGTACAAATCCAACCCTAAAACTGTTATCTGGGTGTTAAAGGAAAACATTATTAATTGTAAGATAGTCTAGTGCTTCCTATTCCATCTCTGAGGGCCTGTGCTCTGAACCTGCCAGGGGTCCAAGAGCATTTCCATTCCCTTCCCAGAAATGGAGGGGTGCCCAGTGCCCCAGACAAAAGGTGTCCAGCTAGTGGAGCTGTCTGGGTGATGGAGAGAGCAGGGATGCTGTACTGAGCCCTGCCTGTGGATGCTAAGAGATATGGTAAAGCTTCAGTCCCTGGCAATTAGCCAACATCAGAGGCTGCCATTGCCAGCAGTTACTCAGCCTGGCAACAAGCTGTGCAAGTGTACAGAAATCCACATCCTTCCCTAGAGGGGAGCAGGGCAGGAGGACGTGCGTCATGGAGGCTCTTGTGTTCTGGGGGTGACAGGAGTGTGTCACACACCAGAAGCATCCTTACCCTTCAGGGGGAATAACAGAGCACGATGTGTTTCTCAGCCGCTCATCTCTTTCTGTCCTGCCAGGCCCTGTTAGTCACTGCGTGTGCCAGCGGGCAGTCCTAGTTCTCTGCCCCAGTGCTAACTGTAAAATTAACTTTCAGATACTCAAAACAGCTTGCAGGGACTTGGCCATATAATTTCTTCTGACATTAGTGGGAGATCTGTGATTAAAACTCAGCTCAGTGGCCTGAAATTGGCCCTGATGATGTTGTGTTTTCACCTTACCCTGGCACCGGCGATGCCGCAGCAGAGCCGGGGCTGTTGGAGGCAGATGGGCTGGAAGGCAGGGAGGTGACCTGCTACTTCTGCTTCTCACAGAGATTTCCCATCTCACTTGCTCTGGACACACTAGGCTGGAGCACCTCCTTTGCAGAACAATGATTAATGAAGCAGGAGGTGGTGTGGGAAGGAAGGAAGATGGATGGAGGGGAAGGTGGGGGGAGGAAGGACTGACAGAACATGAGTTGTGGTTCCTTGGTTTTACTCTGTCCCGGCTGAGTCCTGTCTTGTCTAATGCAGATTTCCAGTGAATGGCAACATGTACCTGTGTAGTAACCTCCCAAAATGGCTCCAGAATATCTGGGTACCTTCTAAGGCTTCAACTTTGCATTTATATTTTTCATAATAATAAGATAATACATAATAATACAGACAGAAGAGAACTCAGAATCACCAGGACAAGCTCTTGGGGAAGGTGTGGGGGTGTGTGTGTAAGTGTCCCATAATGTAGTTCCTGTTCCCATGCATGAAAAGTGCATGCAAACGTTTTTGAGGGGAAATTGGCATATTTCAGCTACTTCTAATACCTGGGAAATATGTGCTGCTACTGCCCCAGGGGCTGTTCACAGCAGTTTCCAGTCATTATAAATAAGGGCAGTAAAACTCTGAGGGAAACTCAGGAAGTATATATAATCTTTGCTCTCTAGCTAGAAAAAAATCCAAGAGTGTTAAATACCTCATTCCTCAGAAGCTTTTAGATTTAAAACTTGCCCTTTCAGTGTAACTCAAATTTCAGTAAACCAAAGGAATATTGGAGACACCCACCCTGAGTCATTTCTTCTCTTCACTCAGTAATAAAAATTAATATTATATCCTTTCTATAGTTATATGAATGTTGCAAGCTCTGTATACATTATTAATTGTCTGTAATAGACTAGTTTATATTTTTATGACACAGTCCCTCCTCTCCCATCACATCATCATAGCCAAAGTAATTTCCCTGCCAATATTTTTAACTCCAGGAGAATGAGAAACAGGAGGTCTCTCCTTGTTCTTTTCAGCCCTGCAGTGCCTCTTTCCGAAGGATGGGCCCTTGGTACTTGCAGCAGCTCAGGAGGTGTGAGCTCTGATGACTTCAAGTATTATTTTTGGGTTTCTCCCATCCTGGAGAGCATTCAGCTGCTTCCTGTCAGGAAGGTTTTTCTGAGTTATCTGCCTGCATCCCAGAGATGTATGTGACAAGTATCCCTGTGTCCTGAGGACATAAAAGTGCCCTGGCTGTGCTCATCCTCCTGACCTGTCCTCAGTGGATGCTGTCACCTCCAGCTCCCTCCTGCCAGCTTCAGGGTTATCAAATTCTTATCTCTTCTAGCTGGTTCTTTCTGACTTGTTGGCTAAGATTGGAGGAAGAGGAGGGTCCAGTTTGATGCAAAACCAGGCACTCATTTTTAGAGTAATACTTCAGAATATTTTCAGCATTTCAACATATAATGTTTTATTCTTCCTCTACAAAATCATTCAGTGTAACCATGTTATCAGGGAGCCAATGGAAATCAGTCAAAATGCATGTAAAATATTATTTTAAAAAGACAGTACTGATTAGTAAGAATAATCTAGGAACACAAGAGGTTTCACCAGAAACACACTTCTCACAAAATAACTTACTGGCATTTTTCCCTTAATATAATAGAATATTTGTGTTTAATTATCTGTGGTGGTAAGCGAGGTCTGTGAGTGTTATTATAGAGACATTATTAAATTTAACATGTACCCAGTAAAGAGATAACAATACCAATTCTATGTACCAGTTCCAGTTTTGTAAATGTTTCTTACTAGAGCAGATAATGTAGAAGGATTTCAGAATCTTCCTTTAGCTTTGTGCCATCAATTGTAACATGCTAACTGAGCAATCATTTACATTGATGATAAATTATGATGATTATACAACATAAACTGCTGTAGCAGAGCAAAGTGTTGGCAGTGGTGTTCTAGCTGGTTAAACAAAGGGCAGGTCAAGATGTTGGAGTGGGAGAATATTATTTAAAATGCATCCAAAGCATCATAACTCTCATGGACCTTTAACTATTCATGATTACTTCCTCACAGCAAAGCTGTGCCCATAAGTCACTGTGTGCTTCTCTCTGAGCACATGCAACTTCATTATTGTAAATTCTTATTTCTCACTGTGTGGTGGTTCCCCAGGGGCACTCTAGCAGCTCTGTGCCACAGCAAAAAAAATTATAAAAAATTAAATATCTATTATTCCCTGGGCCTGCATAGGTTGGAATTGAAATTTAAAGAACTTGGCATCACTGTCTGGGAGGTGTGAAGTGTGCAGAGTGCCTGGCAGCTATCAGAGGTTGGGGTCTCACTTGTGTTGTCTTGGTTAAGTGCAGGTACTAATGTGTTTGAGGCAAAGGCAGGTCAACAATTGCAACTCTGCTCTTGCCTTGGAACCGAGTTGTGTCCTCAGACCGGGTTATTTCACTAGTTAAAATACATCTGTCTCTGCAACAGCTACTCCACAGAATAAAAGAGAGCCTAATTTTCTAAACTGTGAAGCAAACTGTCACAGTTTGCATTCCTTTTACCCTTACAAACACAACACATATTGTATTAGTTCAGGCTTGTTTCACAGGCTGAATGTTTATGAGCTCCTTGTGAGTACAGTTTGCTGAAACAAGATTTAACACTTGCTGAAAGATTTTCAGTGGTAAAAATACTTTCTTGGTGATTCAGACAGTGACTGGGCATATCAGAAAAGAAGAGAAAAAAAATGTGTTTTGTGTGATAACCTGAGCAAGAGGTGCTTTTCTCTGAAAAAACAAGTCAATCTGAAAAAAACCTATTATTGAGAAATAACCAAATATAATATTAATTATCTCAGTGTTTCCCTAATTCCCACAGGTGAGAATGCCAAGAGTCTTTATTTGACTGAGTTACTGGTATTGTTGACCCTGAAATTATAAACTAAAGCAAAACTCTGGTCAGACCAAAAGGCTGGGGTAAACATCTCTGAACCCTGGCAGCTCAGAACATGGTTTTAAGAAAGATTGTTGGCTGGCTTGGGAAATTGTCTGGGCAGAAGGTGTTTAGCTTCCTACAAGGACTTACTTTCATGTTGCTGCTTTTTTTTCCCCTTCTATCAGGAACTCCTGGGTTTTCTTCCAGTCTATTGTGCCAAGCCAAAGGAGGGGAAACACAGACCATCCTGGAAGCAACCTCAGCTCCACATTTCAATTTAATAGCAAGATGTGAAGGTAAAATTCTTGTGCCTTAGCTCTGGGTGTGTATGTATATGTGCAACCTATAGTAGTACATAGGCTGAAAACACCTTTTGCTGTTACCTACAGCTCCAAAGGGGTTTTGGACAGCTTTTATCCTTCTTCCTCTTTCCTTATTTAAACTAGATCATTGGGCAGTGACAATGTGTGTTCCCAAGTATAACACATGAGCCAAAAATTCTCCTTTCTCATAAAATATACCAGGTAATGAGCATAACACCACCAGGAGGAGAGCAATGTTTCCTCCTATGTCTTTGCATCTGTCTTGTGAACTTATTGTGGCCACCAATTGCTGTGATGCTCTTGTGAGTGCTTGCTGCCAAAAGACAGTGTGGTTTGACTTGGCATTGCTGCTGTGTCCCAGCCAACCACTTTGGCTTTGTGGGTTCCCCCAGAGCAGTAAGCTATGGGTCAAAGCAGGGTAGGTCATCTGTAGAGTATGACTCAGGTCTGAGTTTAAAGGAAAGTGTACACAAATGTGCAGCAAGCTGGATGTCTGTGAAGTTGTCTAATAGCCTGATTCTCAGCACTGTGGAGTCTTTTATATACTAATTGGTGTCAGACGAGGTGATCACTTTATCTCAGATGGGTGAATTCAAGTTTGAAATTTAGTGCTGCCCTCTCAGCACCTTGCAGAATATCTTACACATCGTGGAGAAGACATTTACTTAGCATAAATTGAAAAGTTAATCAACTGGATTGGTGATTTTTGTGCTGTGTACTTCCCCCACCTGTAACATTAATAGGCTTTGATGTTCATTTAGGAGAAAGAGGTTGCTCTAGCAATCAGCTTAGCTCCCACAGACACCATCAGGAGTTTTGCTCTGTAAAGACTATAAGGAATTCATTAATGTCCTGTTAAACTGGTGTCAAGGTATCCCTTCAAGACAAGATTGGAATGCTGGTTTGCTCATTGTGATCCAAATTAATTGGTTGCTGTTTTCATTGATTTTAATCAAAGGTCTGCAGTGAGCTGCATGCATTAATTCCTTCTATATATGCATGCAAAGTGAATTTGATAATTTCTTGTCTACAAGACAAGGCTTCATTTCAGTGTTGAGGTTTCACAGCCAATGCTTATGCTGTTTGGAGTTAGCAGCTGCTCACCCCTTGGCTTACCCTGATGCTGCTTCCACAGATGGACTTGTGTGGTCACATGAACTGCTTATGTGTTTGTCATCCAAAACCTGCTGAGGTACCTTGTTGACTCGGTGGGAAGGGTGGTTGTGCTTCACAAGGACTTTACTGTACATTTGGGGTGCAGACAGGCAGGTCACTTGCCATTGCAATGGCACCTGTGTGCACCAGGTTTAAGAGAAATAATGTCTTCAAAAGAGTGATGATGGAAGACCCTCCCCTTCCTGCTTGACATGATGAGCTGTATGTACAAAAGAGGAACATGAACCTCTGTAAACCCTGACCAGGCAGTGTAAAAGGAGAGTGAGTTACCCAAGGCATGGTATTTCCCAGTGACATGGTCAGGGGACATGGCAATGGGTAACTTAGCTGAGCCCATGGGATTTGTACACTGGGGAAGCTTATTAATTGCTTATGGAGTGGGAAGTGAAATGCTTTGGAACAAGAGACTAATGTGACTTTTTTCACTTGTCCTCTGTGCCTCCAAGCACTTTTGTGTGTTGCATATAAATATTTTCCACTTGCTTTTCTTTCAACTTTGGGGAATTGTCTAACATGAAGACATTCCATGGCCCAGAGCTGGCAATGTATTAACCATGGTGCTGGGTTGAACACACTGTGTCCCCAGGGTGTGCAAAGACTAAGGGACTGCCCTGCCCCGTGAGTGCAAGGCCAGGACTGCCAGTGTAGTGGTGGGAAAGGAAAAGCCTCTTGTAAAAGCTGTGAAAGATTAAAAGATCACTACACTTGCAGAAGATGACTGTTAATGTACAGATCAGAGAGCTGGAATTCTCATAGCAACAATATATTTATTGGATCTGATGCAAACATTTTTAGCCAAGGGAATTACTCTGTATTCTGACCTGTATTACCTCTGCCAACCTTACAAAACAGGAAACTGTCTGGGTCAGAAAAGCTCATCTTTCCTATTATTTCTTTTAAGTGAGGTGTGGACCAGATGTTCCAGATCACTTATTGTGTGGATGTGACACCTACTTTGGCCAGAAATCAGTTATGAAACAACTGGTGTTGGCTGCATAAGCATTTCATGAGATGGGCTGTTTGGATTTTTTTCACAAAATGCTCCTTTGGCTTTTTCTCTCCCCCTTCATAACTCAGTGACCTTGTTACTCCCCTGAAATAACATGTTTGCAGTTTCAGGGAAGAGCAGAGACTCTGGAGGAATGAATGCAAGTCCCCAACTTAGTGAGGCCCCATAATGTCAGTGCTGTGTTTGGAGACTTCAGCAGCTGCTCTTTTGCAGGGAGAACTGTGGCCAGCGATGTCCTCCTTGCCCTGAAGCTGAGTGTTATGAAGCAGATAGTTTTGTGTTTGCATCTCTTTCAGGGTGTGAAGGAGAACGAGGAAGCATGACCTGTTATTTCAGTGTCTCTTCCTCTCCTTCATGTGACGTTATAGAATCACTAATTTATAAGCCTTCCCAAAGGCTACAACCAAAAAAAAACCCCAAATGAACAAAAAATTATTACTAAACAAAGTAATAATTAAAAAATCCCTAACAGTGATTCAGTTTTAAGCCTTACCCACACACTTCAGCAAAGGGAGAAGCTGTTTAACAGATCAAGGCTGACTTGATCTGTTGCCCTCCCATGCCAGCCTGTTCTGAAAGGCTCATGTGCACCCTAAATAACTTGTTCTTTAGTAAAATGGAATTCACTGCTGAATTTCTTTTCTACATCTTAGTTTCTGCTTAGGGACACTAGCCATTCAGAAGGGAAGGCCTCCTCATTTCCCCCCAGGTAAGGGTGGCATCATTGCACCCAGCTGTTTTGTGCTCTTTAACGTTCACAACCAGTAATGCTTGAGGGAGACGCTGGTGAGGTAGTACCTGGGATTGACATTCATGCAAAGTCCACCTCAGGAGTGGTGTTGCTGATGTGCCTTTCATATGAGGTGTTTTATCCCTCCTTACATTCAGATTGATGGATTTACTGGGATTATTCCCTCTGGGCTAATAGCTACAATTTCTTTGTACATAGAAAATTTAAAAGGAACAGTACATTTGATTGATTTGTTCAGGAACTGAGTGGGATTTTTGTGAACACGCTTGAAGTGGTAGATGTTTAAAGCTAATTGCATATTTAAGTGCTGAGCTGCACTGAGATTTAACCTTAGCACTGAGGGCCAGAAGAACCAGCAGGTACACACAACTGGCTAAGCACTAATGAAGCAATACAACCTCATCTACTCAACTTCTACCTGGCTTTTGTGCATAGCTGCATTTTTACTATCTCCTTTGCTGCTCAACTGTGCCAGTATCTCAAACCAAACTTTGAGATGAAACAAGTTGCTTAGAGAAATTGTGGATGCCCCATGACTGAAACAACTCAGAGTAGACAAGGCTTTGAGCAACCTGGTGGAGTGAAAGTTGTCTCTGCCCATGGTGGGAGAGTTGGACTAGGTGATCTTTGACCATCCCTTCTAGCAGGATACCAAGTTACCTTCAGCAGAGCTGTGCAGGGGGGCAAGTGTAGAACTAACCCCACTGTTAGTCACTGCAATATTTCTGTCCTGATGCTTTTCCTTCAGGGTTATGCCAGATCAACATACCTTGAAGAGAGTAATTTCTTTTTTATTCTTGTCTATAATTATTATAAATTGGGATGAATGTGAACAGTATTTTCAGTAATTCTCTTACAGTAGTTTTTAGTGCTCATATTAGGTTTTCTTTGATTGGCTTTCTGAATTAAAGCCACTTTACCTGTATTTCAGCTAGTTATGATTTGCAAAAGCTAGAGTGACTGGTCCTTCTCCTTTGAAGCACTTTTCTTCATTTCTAGACTGGTGCAGTAGCAATCTTTCACATCACACAGAACCTTTCTCCCTGAAAGAAATGCCTACTTTTCACTCAGATAATCCATCTAGGGAGATAGAAAATGGGTTTGGCAGTTTTTGGCAAGAGGTCTCAGGAGCATCCAGCTAAGTACTCCCATGCTATTGCAGAAGTGTGAAGGCAGGTTCATGTGTCAGGGTTGTGGGGATGCAGAGCTGAGCAGAAGGGGGGAGGGGAGCAGTGGTGCTCATCAGACAGACTGCTGCTCCAGCTGCTCAGACATGAAGGTGTCTGAGCTGTAGATAATCAAGCACAGCCACTTTCACAGCTCTGATTAAGTGGAAGAAAAGGATGTTTCAGAAGTCAGTCCTGTCTGCCACCTACTTCTGCTCTCTCCACATTCCACAAAACAGGTTAGTTCAAACCCTGCTATTAGATAGCAAGAACAGGGTCTGTGCTATGATGCTATACCATAGTGTAGGGGGTAGCAGAAACCACCCACCCCACCCCCAAGCACAGCAAGGAGGAGAATAAACCACCATCTCCACAAATTAAAAAATGTGGAAGAGAAGTCATACAAAACACAAAGCTTCTCACCCTGTGCTGGTCCACTGCATACAGGAGGTGTGGGGCCCTTCTCCTGAGGATCCTCAGAGCCAAAGGTACAAGGGGTGAACATGGAGGGAGCTGCAGGACTTGTCTGCAGACAACATTCCCACAGGCATGAAGAGCTTTATGTGACAGTATGTGACAGTACCAGAACACCCTTTGCAAACTGCATCCCAACCATGCCAGGAGGAGTAACAGTTCACTCCTGGATCAAGTATTTTCCCCTGTCATTGTGTAATGAAAATGGGACTCAAATATTTCAAGTAGGACCAACTCTTGTTGTCTCGGGCCTTGAATCTTCTAGCAGGGTTATATCCCAACCAGGAGGCTGTGGAAAGCTGAACCCAGATGAATGAACTGTGATTGCTGCTACTTGTTCTCTGAGCCTTGTGCTGACACCTCAGCTATCATTCATAGCTTCTGATTTCTTGGCAATCATCATGCTAATTAGTCATTTCTTTCCTGTGTATATACACGTTTCCCAAGTCCCCAAATAAGACACCTCAGGGATGTGAATAGGAGGCATGTTCTATTCTACATCAGGCTCATGAATATTTAGAAGGCAATTTGGAAATGTGGCTTGTTAATGAATTACAGTTCAATGTTTGCAAGTCATGGATGTATATTCTGCCTGTTGATCACTAAGGAAACATGTAATGTGTGGGGAAGATCAAAAGACCTCTGGATTTAAAGACCCACTGCCCTGCAGAGCAGAACTGGGATGTAAATAAGAAAGGCAACTTTTTATCATCTTTTTTTTATTTGTTTCAAATGTAAAAACCAAACCTTCTCATTACACAAAACTCTACCCTGAAAATTCTTCCCCTTACTGTTAACATTTTATTTTCTTTTATGTTTTTTCAGTTTCATACTTTCCCAAGCAAAAAATAAAGCAAGGAAGAGAGGTTTTTGTAGCCATTATTCTCCCTTGGGGAGAGTGCTTGAGCAGCCTGAACATGATGAGCTATTAATGAGGCTTTCTCTTCAGAGAAAAGCCCTTCTTTCCAGGAAAGAGCTTATTCTCTCCTCCTGAGCCCTATAAAAAAGGACAAATTACAATTAAAAAAAAATAATCACAGCATTAATAACCCAGGAGCTATCTCAGTCATGTGGCAAGGCTCTGTCTGGCAGGTGCTGTGAGACTTCAGTGACCTTTTGAGCAGTATGTGGGTTGGAGGCATGTGGGAGTTTGCTCCTTCGTTATTGAGCAGACCTGAAAGGTGATATGAAGAATTCCCTAGCAGCAGTTGTCTCCTTGAGGAATAGGAGATGGAGTAAGAGCTGTCTGGCCTATATCTTCCCTTTTAGAGGTCTTAATTGTGTTGAATTCAGTGCTCTGGAAAACTTCTAGGAACCCTTCACTCTGCTTTATGTTTCTTGCCACTGAGTTACATGATTTCCTTTGGTCACAGTCCCACTGTGATTTTATGAGATAACCCTGGGACTCTGCCCACTAACACCATCCTGACATGGAGCAGCTGAGGTAACACACCTTGGGACAGAAATCTGTTGTTCTCTTTGACCTTGGCATCATCATGAGGTTACACAAGAGGGACTGGCTGGATTGGAAAGAGCAAGACACTCTTGACCATCTACCCAACTCCATATTTACTTGTGCCAAAAATCATTTTCAAGAGACCTGTGTGTGTGGATGGGGCCTTGCTGGTGACTCAGCTTCTCCCTCACTTGAACTCCTGGCACTTCTTCATGACTCTCTTCTTTCCTTGTAACAGAGAAGTGGACCACCTCCCTGGGAAAATAAATAAATAAGTTTCTTACGCGCTGTACCTGTGTAGCAGCAGCACTGTGGGAGATGTTATTTACATGAACTTCATGAATATTTATGGTAATATTTATAGCTTTGTTCAGCAGGAGGCTTGATCAAGTCAGTAGTATGTCTGGGGATCTGTCTTCAGTATACTACTTTTAACAAGAATAATTTGCATTTAATAAAGGGCCTGAGGTAGCAAGTTTCAATCCAGATTCGAATTTTCTTGATATTTGAAATATTTGGATTGGTGGTTTTCTTCTATAACCATTTTCACTACAATTGATAGAATAGAAGCAGATCTCAATCCAAAGGAACAGATTTACAGGAACAGTGTGAGAATATACCAGAAAATAAAGAGGAAATTTTCCCTTCCTACAGCAGGGGTGCCACATAATTAAGCATCGGACCCTGATTGCTTTTGGTGTCTGCCTTTCTGCCATCATCACTGCAGATAATTAGGATGGGCAGCTGGAGAAGCCTAGGCGGCCTCTGATCCATTTTAAGCATGGTGTATGCGTTCAATCTCCCTTCCCCTCCCCACAAATTGTGTGATCAGGCTGCTCTGGGCATCTCGGGTGTAGCACAGCCAGGAGGGAGATGTGGGCAGGCTGGGGGTGCAGGGGGCTGCCAGGCTGGGAATGTGGAGGCTTGATGCACAATTCTGTGCCAGTAAAATTACAAGGTAGAACCCCCCTCCCTGTTACACCAGTTACAACTGACTGTGTCTTCAGCTGACTGGCTCATTATTTGAGAGAGCTGAAGTCAGGTTTTTGCCTGGGGAGGAACAGGTGGTCTCATTTTGCTTGTCCTCAGCTGTGTGACTTGACCAAGCTGCTCTTTAGAACAAGGAGGTTCTTGGGACCACCCCTTAAGGCAAAGAGAACCTTCTGCCACCACAGAAAGCACAATACTGACTTGGCTGTAACTATTTATAGGCCTAAGCTGCTCAACAAAAAGTTGAAAGGCCAAGGAGTTAAGAGATGCAGAGTGACTTCAGCCAAAGATGGGGATCAGAAATAGCTCTGGGATAAAGCACATAAGAAACCTCTTTCGTTCATCCTGACCTCTGGGTAACTTTATATTCTTTCTGGTTCTTCTCTATAGCAAAGTCATAAAAATATGCTGTGTCTAGTTATATGCACCACTGATTTTCATGATTTTGTAACTTTGTGATTTGTTTTAGCTGAATTCCAACCCCCACCCCAAGAATTACTGCTCTATGGGCAGCAGTATTCTACCTGGTCAGCTGGTATGGGCAGGCTGCCTGCAATGGAATATCTCTGATTTGGTTGATATTGTTTGGGAGCATCAAAGTGTGACCACCTTAAATGTTACTGTAGAGGATCTAATAATCTGTGTGTTACAAGCAACACCAAATTGCTCCATGCCCTGAGGAATTTGTGATGTGTGTGGTTTCTATCCATCGTTTGAGTCTTTGATGGAGCGTTTTACAGAGCAACCTTCTGGGACTGAGGATGCCCAGGTTCCCCTCTCTCACTTGAATTTTAGCTACATCATTCCATTTTTTGAGTTCTGCTGCTGAAGGCAGCTGTTTTGTCATCAAGTAGGATATGACAATGGTTTGTGATTATTATTATTAGACAGTGTGAGCTATAAACCTCTGGCCCTACTGTTACCTCCAGCCATTCAGGGATGATTGTGGAGTTGGTATCTCAACATAAATGTTACAGTAAGTTTACTAAAAAACATTTACAACTATAGTTGGTGCATATGCTTGAGGATTTTAATGTTCTCAGCTGGAAAAACATGAATGTAAAGATTATATTATGGAGGCTAGAACCAAGTTTTGAACAGCAGTTATAACAGTTTCTTCTGGCTGAGTGTTTTCTGTTGAGCTTGTTTGTGTATTTTGCAATCATTTCACAAGAATGGTTCAACAAACTCTAAACGAAGGGCTCACTGAGGTATGACCTTGCCAGGGTGAAAGGAAGAGGAATAAATAGAGGAACTGCATCTGTAAGTGCTTGCAAACTGCTGAAACCTTGGGCCAGGATGATTTGGAGCCTGAACAGGGTTTATGCAAATGTTAGGATTCTTTTGCATTCACACTTCAGTGCTGCTTCACTTCCTCAGGAAGATATTATTGTGTCCCAGGTCATTAATCTCACTGCACAGTGTACTATTGAGTTCAGGATTTGTTAATACATTTGGCAGTCTTGCTTGTTTTTCTTAAGCATATGTTGAATATTTACATGACATCCATTTGTACAATTCCTGTAATGTGCCAGGACAGCTTCCAGTTTGTGTTGAGAATCAATTTTCTGCCTCTGTAAAGAAATTTTTTTGGAAAGAATGAAAGATTTAAAAGATCTTACCAAACCCCTTTGACCATTTCTCCCTCTCTTGCAGTAAAATTTTACCCTCAAGTGGTTATGTGCACCTACTAATATTTTAAGAGTGTATCTTCATTATTTGTATGGTTGGTTTTGAAGTTTGATGTCTATTATATTGTGGTAAAAGCCAGAGAATAATTTTAATTAAACTCTGGAAGGTAATTGTAAGGTCTGCCTGACTTTCCACAGAATTTGGCCCACTGCATTTGTGGATAGCAAAGAGGGTCTGACTCCACCTTGCTCTGTGCTTGCACTCCTGGAGCTGTTGGGAAAATCCAGCTGTTGGGAAAATCCAGGCTGGCCCCAGGAATTGGTTGCCTGTGTTTGCTTCTCTTCTCTTGCTGTTATTGGCACTGAAAGGGTGTTGGCTTTCATGGAGTGGTTATGGAGAAATCTGTTGGAAAACTCATGACTCATGCAAGTTTGGTACAGCAGGTAACCAGACCTGCACTGAGGAATCCAACTACAGACAGTGGGCATCTTTATGTCTCAGCCAGACTCCTTCCTAATTAACCCAAACACACGGCTGGGAGCCTCTGCAAGAAGCTTCCAAATGTTAATTTTCATTGCAAAACTTCTAAAGCATCTATTATAGCAGCTTCTCCACTTATACTTCGTAAAACAACTGGGTGTTAATGGTTGCTCTGCTCTTCCAACCATATTGCAGACAGTCCCTGCACAGCAGCCAGGGAAAAATGTTCCAGGGTCTGTACTTCCAATGTGGAAGCACAGTACTTACAGCACAAGTGTAAGCACATGCTTACAGGGAGGGGTTGCAGTTCCTGGGCAGTGCAGTGGGAATCACTTGTCTTCACCAGTAAATAGTGATTAAGGGCATCACTGTTCTAAATGCAAAAGCTGAATGTTTTCTAATGTGGTAAAGAACCAGCAAAAGGAAAACTTTAGGCTTCCTTGTTTGGATAAGTAAAGGTGAATTGCTTTTGGGGAAAGGAAGTTGGTAGCAATGGTGATAATAGAAATGTATGTTTATAATTAAGAGGGAATAACTACATCTTAGTAGCTGTATGTGCTTTCAGGGTTTCATAGATGCTGATTTCTAAGGCACTGGAAAAAATATTGATGCATTTGATTAGGACAAAGCATTTAGCTAGTGATGGAAATTCAGATTTAGTGTAAAAACCCTCCTAATAAAGGCAGATTTTGCCTCTGCATGTTGTGACACTCTTTGTTGCAAACAGGAAGTTCAAAAGCTGAATTGGTAACAGCAAAGAGCTGAAAGATCAGTCTGATGTTGGAGAAAAATCCCTACAAAGGCTCCTTTCATTTAATACAGCAAGATGAGTGAGGATATGATTACCAGTCAAAGTTATTCTTCACCAGTGCTCTTTAATCTAGGAGAAAAGGATGAGAAGAGCCAGTGACTGGAACCTGAAACTAGATAACTTAGATATGTGCTGGATGCTTTCATCAGTGGGCATGGTCAGCTGCTGGAATCAAGTGCTGGGGATAGTAATATGGGTTATTTAATCAGGTTCTTGTCATCAAGATTAGGAGCCTTATGAAATCTGTGCTTTAGTGAAAACTCAGTTTACTTGGTCAAGCCCCAGTTGGTAAAGTATGCTGGTTTATGATATAGGTGTGTTTAAATGGGTACATTGGATGGCCCTGACCAAAAGGAGTTGGTCAGAAGACTCTGCCAGCACCTGAGCTCAGGTTAGGTGTTGGTGAGCAGAGAAGGCAGCCAGCACATTTCTGCCCAGCTTATCCTACTGGACCAGCACCAGAAGAAGCACTCCCAACTGTTACACTGGGATGGCTGCTTTGAATGGGGCACTGGGAGCAGTTAAAGCGAAGCATAAATTGTTTAATCCAATTATTTTAGCAAGTGAAGTCTGAAGATCTCCCTCTAAGAGGACACATGTACACAGTTATTTCCACTTAACAGAATTAGCTAAATAACGTAATTACATGCATAACACGCACTCCATTTACTCAGCATTCAGTTATCAATTTTTAAAAAGCCATTTTCTAGTAAAAGTAATTAATTATTACTTAAAGTTATTGGGATGCTCAAATGAATGCAGGAATAGTGCAGGCTGCACGCTACTCTATTTGCTTCCTGTGTTAAGTGTTGCTCTGCTTGGTGTGTGTTCTTTAACCTCTTGAATATGTTGCACAGCCACAATTTTCTTTTATAATGGGGAGAAGAAAATTTGTGATAAGGCAGATGAGATTTTGGTATATTACATACTTTAATTTCTTTCAGGACATAGTTTTCCCACAGAATGCTGCACTAGGAGCTATCAAAGCTGGGAAAAAAAAACCCAGCAAACCAACATTAGAACCCAGAGCTTTATTAGTATGATTTATTTTTTCAATTTAATATTGTACCTGGAGCTATTTTATATCATGATTCAGATGGAGGGAACACAGTTTATAATGCAAAACAGCTCACAATTGGAGTTAGTTATGTTTCACTGTAAATAATGGGCTTTATTTAAAAAAATAATTTAAAATCACAAAGCTATACTAATGTTGGCAGAAGTTCTTGGGCATAAATATCTCAGTAAGTTTGTGGGGTTCTTTTACCCATGCCATTTCAATTTATAAGATTCAAAATGCCAAAATATTTTAAAAATAATTACACAGGGGTTTTAAATCATGTATCTGCGTGTTCTGTGCTACATGTGTCCCATTTGTGCTCATTGTGGAGCAGTGATGCAGTGGTAAAAGTGTCTCATCTTTTCAAGGCCATGAGCTACATCTGGATGTGCATTGCCATAGGTTAATGTTTTGGTGGTTAGGCATTTATTCCACCATCTACTAAAACTAATGGGAAGGGAGATAAGAGTCACTTCTAATGAGTTCTGAAGGATGTTAGGTGTGTTGTGGAGAGGATATAAGGATATAATTAATCCCACTATTCTGAGGTATGTAATTATTTTGCAAAATGTTAATTTTTTTTATCCTTTAAACGTTTGCCCATAGATCTACAAGTAAATATTGATTCTGACCTTTCCAACATCAGTTCAACTTGGAAGCACTTCCAGTGGAGCCAGGAGCATTACCCTGGTTTGTGGAAATGTGAAGGGACTCTGGCCCCTGGGAAAGGGTGCACAGAGCTCAGGGTTTCCCCTGACAGGATGGGTGTCCTGTGTCTGAATTGCATTGAGAGGTCATGCAAGGAAGGAAACATGAAGCATGAGCCATAGTTAAGGAACATTAAAATATATCTGAAAATTAAAGACACAAAGCTGCAGAGAGGTTTGGGTGAATGTCTCATTTCATTCTTATCACGTTGGACTAGTTAAGGCAAATAGTTATTTTTATAATCAGGGCTGGAAGGTGACAAAGAGGAAGCAAACTGCAGTCAGGATGGAATCATTTCACTGGTGACACATGCACACAAAACCTTGAAATGCTGCTTGACTTTTATAGGAAACTGTAAATCAGGCCTGGATTACTTGAAAAGTTCAAGAGCCTTAGAGAACGTTTTAGCTAAATGCAGCTGAGTTTTGTGATTTTGAGCTGTTAAGCACCCAGCTCTGAAAATGAGCAACGCAAAGGAGGTATTTGAGAAGCTCCTAAAGCAGAACATTGTACCTGCCAAAAGGAAAAGTAAAAACCTGTGATGTTCTGTTTGGTGTCTGGGTAGATAGAGCTGTAAGGTTCACCAAGGTGAACCCTATGTGCTAAAAGAAGCAGCATTTTAAGGGCTGCAGTATGTAGGCATTCCTTAAAGGTCTACAATTGTGATGGGAAAGATTACAAATATCCTTTCCATGATTATTTATTTTTTTTAAATCTTGTAAGTGCATTGTGTACCTCATATTGCACAGGAAAGCAGAAAACATGAAGCCCCTCTAAACTATTGAACTTGTTGCCTATTAGTAATTCAGGAATACCATACTAACCTTTCTGATGTCAAAAGGCAGCAGGCCCAGGGTCTCACCCTGTAACATAAATACGCTCTGATGTTCCCTCGGTGCTTTTTCTGCTTTGTATGACATGGGGAAAAAAAAATTAGACTGTTAATTTGGTTTATTACTTTATTGTATCAATAGAAATCTCTGTTACATGTTAGACAAAGAGACCTAATTACTAACCCACAAATTAAATGCCCTGAACGATGCCCTGATTAACCTTTAACCCACACTTGTTCACACACATCCTCCCCATTTGGTGCAAGGGCTCTTTTCCTCTGCTGCTGTCCTATTTAAAGTACCCCAAAGGCTTACAAACCAACTGGCAGCCAGAACTGTGAATCTGAAATGTGTCCATTACACCCTGGCAATGTACTTTTTGGGGCTTTAAAGAAACTTGAGCAGAAATCAATTTTAAGTGCTGAAACATTTTGTGAATTGATACACAGTAGTGGTGTGCTGCCTGGAAAAGAATGCAGAGGAAGAGAGAAAAGGTTTCCATGCCAGCAAATGTGTCTTTGACTGTACCAGAGAACAAAGTGTACAGACCTTGAATATAATTTATATTTGCCATGAGACCTAGAGATGTCAGAAGGCTGAAGTTAGTCAGGACGACTCAAAATGAAGGATTCGTACTGTGCTGCTTTAGCCAGAATGTCTCAACTGGGAAAAGACATGTTGAACACTTCAAAAAAAGGAATGAAATTGGGTTTTATTTCACTGACTGATGGCTGTACATATCATTTGCAGGAAAACCACCAGTAATATCTATGTCAGCTGTACTTGCCATTTAAAAACCTCATTTCCCTTGAAAAGCCTTCTTTTTTATTAGATCATCATCTATACCAACAAGACTCCTCCTTGGTCTAAGCCCATGCTGGAGCCCAGCCAAGGATGGGGTGAACAGCATATGGGTACAGCTCTGCATTTGGGGTGTGGGTGGGTGTCACTCATGAAGAGACCAAAGCAATACACCCTGCAAGGGCAAAGGCACTGCTAGAGCCCCTCATCTCCCTCCCTGGCACGGGTTGTGTTCAGCACCCACAACCAAGGGTTGCCAGAGGAGCTGCTTTCTAGGAGAAGCATGCAGAGCTTACCTGTTACAACAGCTTGTAAACCAACTATGAGTTAGCCCTGGATAGTGATGACCATGGGGATGGGCTTCTTCAAGTACATGGAAGTGCTTGGTCAAGAGCTCTGTAGTGACACTCTGCCCTGATGTATTTGGCACAGCACCCAGGTTGGCTCTGGGCTGTGGTGATGGGTAGGAAGGCAGAAGAGCTGTGCAGTTCATAAAGTCAAGCTTCTAGTTGCAATTACTTTTGTGTTGGAGAGTAACATTGTTTTATAGGGAGCTAATCAAATCACCAGCACATGCATTTTATGGTGATAACCGATTTGATTTACAGATGGGATTCAGGAAACTGAACCGAGAGGCTGAAATGATGATGACAGTCATTATTGACTCGGGCATTAACTGGCTGGGATGCAAAAAATCATTCTGTAGGAAGTAAATTAAAATCCAGGAATGAAATTAATTCAATTTGTACTACTTGACCAGTAGGCTTTATATTCCATCAACATGTCATACGCTACAGCGTGCACTTGGAGGTCACTGTTGTCACAGTCATTTGGAGAAAGGGGGGTAGCGAGCGGAGACTGAGGACTGGAGATGCAGGAACTAGTGTGAACCCAGGCTCAGCATGGTGCTCAGCAGATGCCTGATTTTAAATAGTTATAGCCACAAGTCAGTCCTGGCTTAGAGGAGCTTCTGCATGAGGCANGGAGACGTTCAAGGCCAGGTAGATGAGGCCCTGAGCAACCTGATCTAGTTGGGGGGTGTCCCTGCTTCTTGCAGGGGGGTTGAACTAGATGACCTCTGGGAGTCCCAACTCCAGCCATTCTATGATTCTATGAAATCCCCAAGTATAGAAATAAAGAGTGTGAGCAAGTGCAGGTCTGGTTATGGGAAGTGTTTCATGGCTGAGCAGAGATGAGTCCTGAGATGCAATACCTGTGAGGGGGGCAGCAGACCCCCCTCCATCACTGGGGTCTCCCTGAGCCTCTGCCAGGGATTGGATTGTTCTTTGTTAGAAGGAACTTGGCTGTTTAAAAAGGAAAGCTAGTGACTTTGTTCTGCTGGAGACAGTGGGGCATGTCCTGGGGGAGAGGGGGTGTGTGTGTGTGTCAAACATGAGGTTAAGTTTACTGTTCGTCTTGGTTCATATTCTGTCAGTATCAGACAGTCAGTGATTCTTGTGGAAAGCCAGTACAATTAGCTTTGTGTTAATAGCCCTCTTCTCCCCAGGTCTGTGTGTCTCCTGGTTTCCTTTCAATACTCTGGCAGCTCTCCAGACCAGAAATTTGATGAAAGAGCAGGGCTGTGTTACGAGCATTGGCAAGGGTTCTCCTCTCTGCTTCACTGTTCTCTGCTCGCTCACCCTCACGTGAGCAGGGTACAACCGTGTCTCTGCTCTGGGTGATGAGTAGAGAGTATCCTGTCAGAGAAAACAGATGCTATTCGAAGGTTCTGGGCATGAGTAACCAACAAAGGGCAGCGAGTGTGTCTTCAGGCACCTCTGAGCTGGCACAGGAGGAAGGCCCTGGACGTGGCTGTGACTTTCTGGTCACAAAGTCGCTGTTTGACATGTGCCTTGCTCCTTGTGCTAGGTGATGTGCCTTTGTTTCTCAGGAATTAAAACATCTCTTGGAATCTGAGATCAGCTATGAAACTTGACTGCTTAATGCTGTCCAACCTAATAAAAGCCAAGACTGGTGCGCAAGCTCTCGGCACTAAGACTGATAGAAGGTGGAGGAACAATTTGGGGTATCCAGAGAAGCAGAAGTGTTCCATTCCCTATTTGAAGGGGCAGCCCTTCTAAGTCCCTTGCAGGCAGTGAAAAGGGAAATAGCCTGTTCCAGGGTGCTCTTCTCACAGAGGAGAACCAGGACTGCAGATGAGAACAGGATGCACAGGCCGTACTCTCCACTTATAAATCAGAGACTGAGATCCTCCAGCCCTACTCCTTCATCTCTGCAGACACAGGTCTCTTACATCATCTGTGGAGTTATTAACCTGAGGTGTGTGGAATAATCTCCCATGACTGCTAGGAGTGAAACACCTCATAAAGGGGGCTGTCTTCCATTGCATCTCAGCACTGTCTGTTCAGGTAGGTTCTGAAAACGCAGCAGGTGGGCAGAGATTGGCGCAGCCTTTCCAGGCAGCGGTGAGGGGCAGAGCCTTTAACCAGCTGCTCTGCTTTGAAAAGCTGTAATCTCTCTCCTGAAGTTCAGAAGTGGATGCTCCCCTTTATCTAATGATGATGGATGTTGTAGTTGTGCCAACTAGACAGCCCTGGGCACCAGGAGAGTGAGGAAAGTCAGCGTTAAGGTGCTTTCCATCAAGTGAGCTGCTGATTATCACTGTGCAGGGAAGGCTCCAACACTCTGCCAGGCTGACCCAGGCAAAGCAAGTCATTCCTTAGCAGAGCTTAACCAAAGCTTCAGCATGATTTCAGCCCTGCCTTAGACATCAGAGTATCCAGAAAGAAAAGAAAACCACCTATGCCTGAGCAGCGAGTTCTCCAGTATAAACTGCAAGAGCGATCGTGGTTTCTCTCGGCATTTGGGCGTTTGCAAGTCTCTCATTTGGGCTTTCTGATCCCCAAGATGTGTTTTCTGCTGCTCTCTCTCCCTAAGTGGAGGCGTTAACAAGTCTCTTCTCTTCTTGGCTGTCCATTCTCACACAACTTGCAGAAACTTGTTATCCCTGGGATAGCAACATCTTTGTCACACATGATTCATTTGAGAGAGAAGCAAAGCAGCAAGGCTGCATGCAAGGAACTGAAGTGAACTGAGGGCATGTTTTCTTGTTGAGATTAGACAGGGCTTTGCTCTTTTTTTTTAAAAAAAAAAACAAAAACAAAACAAAAAAAAACCCTCATACATACTCCTGGCTAATTAATGTCAGCAACAACAAAAACTGGTCCAAGCATCATAATGACAGAAGTCAAAGATTTGTTTTCTAAGAATGTAGGCCTTCACTTTTATTAATAGAAGACAAGGTTCTCTCTTCAATAAATCAAAGGCAGAGAAATCAGGGTAGACTTAAAGATTAATTTCAGGTCTCATTTCTCTTAGGGGAGAATAAGGGAAAAAAGTGACTTATTTTTTCACATTTTTCTTTGTCCTCCTCTCCTTAAATACTTCCAAACCTGGGAAGTTTCAGCCTTCCCATTTCACACCACACAGCCAGCCCTGTCCTCAGATCCTAACCAAGAAAAGCAGAATGTCACGGGATGTTTCTGAAAAGATTTTAGTGTTCCAGGATGGATGAGGCCCTGAGCAACCTGATCTAGTTGAGAGTGTCCCTGCTTCATGCAGGGGGGTTGGACTAGATGACCTCTGGGAGTCCCTTCTATCTCTAATCATTCTATGATTCTATGATTCAAAGCTTGTGTGAGACTTGGGAATCCTGGATAAGGCAAAGCTTAACAAGAATTAAGCAACAAATGTAAAAATGAAAAGGTTTCTGATTTAATATTCATGCTGTAAAGTAATTATCTTACAATAAGTATGGTAATGTCTGTCCAGCAGCTTGTGTATAACTTTCTAAGACCGAAAAAAATGCTGTTTGAGGATTGTACATTTAAAACCTTAATGTCCTCTATGAAGGTTTCTGTGTGTTTGCACTTTACTAGGGAATGTCCCTTTGGAACTAAGAATTGCTCATCATCCCCAGATATTTACTGCAAGGTGGTAGAGTTAATATCATGTTATAAGGTTAATATTTTCTTCTTGCTCTGCTGTTAAGCCTAAAATTTATCTTAATGTCCCATCCCCACAATCCACTGGCTCCTTTTTAGCGTGGCTGACACACAACCGAGAGCTGCCTGTGCTAAAAGCATAGGAAAGGCAATAACTACAATTGAGCCAAAGGAAATATCCACAACAGTCCAGTAAGTCAGAGAAATCATGTTGAGGATAAAAGAACAAAAAAAAAAGAAATTAAAGGGTGGCTTAAAGCTGGAATGAAATGTGAAACATCCTGGGAAAGCATATAGGCAGGCTTAGAGCTGGGTATAAATAGCTTTGCTGTCTGCTTTTCAAGAAATCCAAGGAAAGGTGCAGCTATAACTTTCCCTTACTGCCAGCTCTAGCACTTCTGCAAAGATGGCAATATTCCTGTGTCACACTTCCAGCTGAAATAGTGAAGAAATAAGGTAGAACTCTAAATGTCCAGGCTGGCACACACACATTAGCTGTTGAGACCCACATACACACTCAGGGTGGTACTTGGAGATGTGCTGGATGCCAGACCTGCACCTCAGGGCACTGTTGCTCCTGCAGCACATAGGAAGGTCCTTCATCACACAGTTCCCCATCTCCCAAGAAACTCTGTCCTGGAAAGCTTTGGGGAGCAGTGGCAGGTAAAAAATCCTTAGAGCTGATGTGTGTCCCTGACTTGGGGACCTGCACCAAAGAGAGACTTCATCTGTGCTGCAGAAATCACTGTCCCCAAACTGCTCCTTTTTAACCTAGGGGTTTTCTGGCCCTGGGATCCCTGCTGATTGTGTTGTGCTGCTGTAGCAGGGCAGTCTGAGCTGAATAAAAAAAAGTCCTACATCATTTCTGTCTTCATAAAGCAGAATATGAGAGTCTGAGTACTACTTATCTGAGACAACAGAGGTTTTATTTCCGGAATATAAGATCCCACACAGAGAATGACAGAGGATATTTTGTAACTGTGTTATCTACAGAAAAATAAAACCAAAAACATTGTTAGGTCTCTTGAAAATAAGACAAGGGAGGAGGGAGGAAAAAAAAACCCAAGCAGACAAACTGTGTTGATGATCTCCTTTAATAACAGTTGTGGGACCAACCTTTCCATCTTCACTGGCAAGAGGAAACAATTAGCTAAAGTGTCTCATACCATTTTGTCAGTGCAACTTCCAGGCCTAAGACAGAAATGACAATCATGTCCAAAAACTGAAAGATTGGCTTGCTTAGCAGTATGAGTGTAGGTCAAAAATGCTGATATACAGCAAAAATGATTCAGGGATACCCTGCCAGGAACCCACTTATCCAGGGTTCATAACCATTGGAAGCTTTAGTCTCAAGCAGAACTGGAAAATAAAATCATTATCAGTGCTTGATATATATTCACAAGATTTTTCCTAACTGCAGTACTGTCATAGGCACTTGAAAAGGGTTTTTTTTCTTAACAATAACTTTTCTGCAGCTTGAGAAGAGGTCCCTGCATATGGCAGTCAGGCTGCAGGGCACCAATGTGACCAGGCCACTGGGTGCCCACGCATGACATGCACTGCCAGTCACCTATCCCTGTATAAAAGGGAAGAGGGAACATTTTTAGGTGCATCTGTTATTTGTGATAAGGAACTATTTTTCCAGACACTTACCCAGCACTTGTAAGAGTCATCTTGATGTTGACTGCAGAGCCTCCAGACGGATGTGCGCTGACCACTGCCATTAAGTTCGTGGGATGACTGTTGATCATTAAGAGCAGGGTTTTAATTTGTAAAGATGTCAAAGGTGTTGGTAGCTGCTGCCTGGGTAAACAAGGTGCTGATTTGTGTGAAGGTGCACTGAAGGTCCATTGTTCTTGCTATGAGGTAACAGCGAACCCCAAGGAATAATTTAATACACTATTGAAAATCTATTTCAGAAGAATTTTAATTGAGTTTGGTGCTGAAGTTGAATTTTGAATGAATGGAGGGAAGCAAAACACTTTTGATTATAATGGAATTTCTTAGCATTTGCTTTCACATGCTCAGAGTAATTTAAATAATTAGGTAAAGGTAGCAGCATCATTGAGTGTCAGCAGTTTCTGTGTAAACTGCCAACAAATCGTTGATTGAAACACTTAAAATATTTCTCATGTTAACAGGAAGCCATCAATTCACTTGATTCCTAATCAAGTAACTGAAATCAATGTGTGACCTAGTTGGCTTTGTGCACAGTCAGATCTGTGTAATAAACACATCTCTAATTTCTTTCTCCATATAATAACATCATTGTCTTGACTGCTGTGACCTCTGTCTCCTCTTTGAGGAATATATCCCTGGTCTTGCAGACAGAGGAGGAGAGTGTAGGATGCTCTTGCCTGTGGAAAGAGGATGCAAGAGGTGCATGGCTTAGGGGAGATTAACTGTGCAGCTTCTTAACCTGAGGCAATTACTGCACTTTAGAAAAGTTCACCAAATGAACTGGATGTTTGGAAAGCAGCAGAATTGCCATCACAGGATCCTGCCCCCAAATCTGTCATGTTCCAGTGTTAATGTCAGGGCTGTCACTGGTGGCTGGAGCGAGGGCCTCAGGGTGGTGACTGTGAGCTCTGTGGGGATCAGCCAGCGATGGCTGTGCCGCTGCTGCCCGGTGTGGGCACCATCCTCCTCGGCCACAGCAAGCTTGTTAGAGGAGTGAGGGGCAGAGCCTGCCTGCCCTGCATCTCCAGGGAATGTTCTGCTCCAAAGGCACACAAGCTAATGTAGCCACTGTCCCTGTGACACTGTTGCTGGCTCGGTGTGTGGCTCAGCTCTCACAGGGCTTGGGTAGTTTTCTCCTGTCAGTTGTTTGAGTACAAGAGACCCCTTTTTGCTTTCTCTGGTACTTGCCAGAGCACCTTGAACCATCCCCCTAGATGGTCCATAAGGACCCAGAAAGGGGACACTCATTTTCCCCAGGAGTTGCACAGCCAAAGTCAGAGAGCAGATGGGTGCAAGCAAAAGTCAAGGAAGCACAAAGTACCCAGCAGCAGTGTGGTTGTGCTTTGGGAAATGGTCAGACCTGGTAAATGACTTTTCTTTGAGTGCAGGAAGCTTAGGATGTGGCAAAACCATGAGTTTGAATGCTGAACTAAACATCACCTTGGAATAGGAGCAGAGCATTTCCCAGCACTTGTCAAGCAAGCAGCGACAAAGTCCCTGCAGTTTCATGCTTTGGGTTCTAAAAGACTAGTTTGTTAATTACATACACATTGCTGTAGCAGCTCCTGCTGCAACTGTTCTTCTCCATGATGTGTTTGCTATGAAGGGCTTTCAGAATTGGGGGAATTATTGTCCTGCTCAAAACACTGAAACACAAAGAGATCAGTGGACAGCACCACTTCAACACCCTGGTATTTTTTAAGGACTCATTCCTCTATCTTCCATCACTCTGACCGAAGCAGCATCCCCCAGCCCCCTGGCTGTGGGTTAGGCATGGTAAACAGAGGTGTTCATGCCGGGTAAACTGGAGTTTGAATTATTAAATTACTACTCCCTTTGCAATATGCTTCTCATCTGCTCGCTGAAAAAAAAGGATTTCTGCTGCTGCTGGTTTTTGTCTGCGCAGGATGCTGGTGCCCTCTACTGCTCTGCCCAGTCTCGGTTTAGAGGGGTTTGTCTGGAGGCAGCTTTCCCTTGCTAAATCCCTTGGGACAGATAGACACTTGCCTGGCAAAGAAAATGTCCTTAGTACTTGAGAAAAAAAATAGCAAACTCTAGCACCTCTGATTCTTCAACGGGTTATTTTATTAATTATATGGGGGAAAAATTCCCCAATAAACAGCACTTACTGGTTGATATGTGCAGGTATAGGGATGTTACTACCCAGGCAGGCTCCTGCAGTCATTGATGTACTCATCAACCCTCTGGCCCGAGGTCCATGTGCCTCAGTAGCTCTCCTGGCTCTTGAACCAGTTGTGTGAGTGCAGCTGTGAGTGCACCTTGATCCAGCTGCTTCCAGCTGTCAGTTGTCACAGGTTGCTGATGGACCTTCAGGGTGTCTTCAGTCCAAGTCAGCTGGTTCCTAGGAAACATCCCGGAGCTGCAACGCTCCGGCAGCCCCGCTGCACCCAGTTGAGACTCCCTTTTGCAGAGCATGAAAACTGTCATGAAGAACTTGATGAAAGGGCATGATTTTTTATTGTCTCAGGTAATTCTGTGCTGCTGGAAAAACACCACAGTGTCTTACCATTTTTAATTTTTTTGGGGGGTGGGGGGGATGTTTCCATTCTCTCTGTAGCTTTATCCCAGTATGTTTTTATCCCATTAATGTATATTTTTAGCATTGCTTCCATTTGCAAGTGACACATAGTATGAAAGCTGTCATTGCAAGAACACCCATGTCTGGCTTTGAGCTAATCATGTGCCATCCCTTCTAACATCAGCATTTAATGTCTCTGTATAATACCTGGAGCTAAAAATACATCTTTCTCTCCCCACACACACACCTTGCAGAGTGAAAGCTGCTTAATGCAGGAGTATCACCATGTCTTAACTTCTACAGTCACTAGATGTGATGTGATGTGCCAGGTCTGTCACCAGCATGTCATCCCACCAGCTGCTCCCCAGTGATGATCAGGAGGGTGAATATAATGGTTAGCATACACACTGCTGACTTCACTGGACTTTTTAGTTTGTTACAAGAGTTCAAAGCAAAACAGATAAAAACTTATATAAAAAAGCTTAAAATTGACCTTGTTACCTGACTTCCATTTATAGATTGGGAGTTTTTATGGGTGGGAAATAGTGTTGAAGTGTAGTGGAATTTTTTTGGTGTAACAGGATTCTATGATTTATACTGAAAACAGTAGAAAAAAATGCTCTCTTTCAAGTCAAAGTGCTAGTGGAGGAAACACTTCTGTCAAGCTTAGGCTGAACTGGTTTTTGCCCTCTGGCTAGTCAGCACTAGGAGTAACTTGGACACATTCACAGTTGGATGGATCTCTGACTAAGAGATGAAGCTGAAAATGCTTTACACAAAACCAAAAATCCAGCAGTGTCTGTGGTTATAAGACTGCCTTACTACTGACCTTAGTTTTTTTCCTTAAACCATCACAGATTCTAAGTTTTGGGTAAGAGTAAGGCTGGATTTCAGGAGAGTCAAAGGTGCACTGTGAGGCTGCCTGATCTCTGCTCCTTTGCAGGAGAGGGACAGCGCTAAGAACCCTCTGCAACCTGTAGCTTGGTCCAGCTGTACCCCTCCTACCATAAGTCTACAAACAGATCACAGGTTTTTGCCAAAGATACGCTTTGTTTGTCCTTGACAATGAACAACTGTTCCCTGAGAAGAGCAATTTGTGCTTTTTCACAAAACTGGAGGAAACAAGCACCTGAACAGCTTACCAGCACAGATCACTGCCTCTGCCAACGTGTGAACCTTAGCTAATTACTTGTCAGCCTCCACGGGAGCCCAAGCAGTTACCTCAACAGCTCTTAGTCACTTGGGGGCAGGGAAAAAAACCCTCAATTAACTTTCGTGCATACAGGGAGATCTGCATAATGCTGAAAAAACAAAAGACAAGTCAGAATGCAGCCAGATAGCACTTCAGGGCAGAGCAGCAAGTGCCCAGGAGGTATTTATTACACACTGCCCTGTGCTATTGCATCCAGCCTGGCTAAGCTACACCATCAGAGTCTCTAAAATAAATTATTTATTCTGATTCTTCACAGACTAAATGCTCCAGCTGTAGTTTATGATATTTCAGTGTCTTTTAGAACAGCTAAGCATCCCTTGCTAAAGTGCAGCTCAATCAGCATTCCTTGCTGCTGCAGATTTTCTGTGCTGATATGGTTTTCTCTCCACAGAAAGTAGAAATCCTCAGTTTCCATTTCAACTTCATGTCCAAAACTTGAAGATAAAAACAACCAAACCCTGAATCCTTTTAACTCGAGCAATCTTACCTGCTCAGATGTTTCCTCTCTTTTCTTTCTTTCCCTCTTATTAGCCTTCTGCCCTTCCTCAGATTGATTCTTGCAGTTGTCTGTACTCAGGGCCAAAGCACTGTTACATTGCTACAAGGGGGTTGTACTTGAAAGCAGGTGTCAGAACTTGTGATTATCTCTCCCTAAATTTCAGTTGTGTCCATCTAAATCTATTTTATCTTTCATAGCTGTGCATTATCTGTTTGCTCCTGGTTATTATTTTCTGTGGGCAGCTGTTCTGTCATTGCAAGTTATTTTTCTGGTCTCTTTTTTTTCTTTTTTTATGAGCAGTACATGAGCAGGATCAATACAGTTGCTTAACAGTTTGAGTTGAGGCTATCTGTTTCTGTCGTGATTAATTAAGCTTTGAAAACTTTCATATCTGAGGTCTGTTTTGTGAACTTGAGTATTTATAGTGATTTTAACTAGAGTTTAACCCTGAGGTTAAACCTCAAATGAATTGTGCAGAGCTGCTCAGAAAGCCCTGGAGAAACTCTTGTGACTTCCCACTGTAAAGAACATGGTGAGAGAGACTCGAGTGGCAAAGATCCAGACCAGGGCTTCAAACACAACTCCCAGGGATGTGAATTCAAGAAAGGCTCCAGGGCTCCTGGGGGTACAATTCTAGGTGGTGGGTGGGGTAGGAGCTTCACTGAGGGCATTACAGGACACTGAAAGCATTTCCCAAGGGGTCTGGTGCAGGGAAGTTGCCCACAAAGAGAGGAGTGGCATTTGCAGAGTTTTTAACTAAGTCTGGAAAATTTCTGGTTTACATTATTGAACCTGGACCTGAGTCCCTGAGCATTTAACGAGGTCACTGTGTAACACTGTTGCAGTTCAGGCACAGGTTAAGCATCACCAACCAGCCCTTGCCTGTGCCCACCCCTCAGCCCCTTTAATAGGAGCTTGATTGATGTCAGGGGGTGTGGGAACAGCCCAGACCAACTCAGATCACCTGTGCTGGCTGCTTGGGGAAGTCACAGAACCACACAGAATATTAGGAGCTGGAGGAGACCTCGAAAGCCCACCCAGTCCAACCTCTCTGTCCTGGCCAGAACCAGGACACTTGCTTTCAGCAGGGCTTTTTTTTCTTAAATCCATACTACAAGTACACATAAACACTCTGGACCATGGTGTAGATATCCACCCAGTCTGGTGGCCAGTACCTACTACTGGCAGTACCTATTTGACAAACGAGTCCCGAGTGGCTGCGCTGCTAACCCTGCTCAGTGTCCCATTAGTCCTTATCAGCTTATAAAGACTTATAAGAAGAGATGTGGGCTCATGAGAAGCGATAAAGCAGTGTCAAAGCACGCAGAGTTCACAGCCGGCGGGTTTTACCTTTCCCTGGCTGAAGTTTATACCGAACCCAGAAGAGGGCAATGTTGGCTGCCTTAAGGCTTCAAGCTGCACATCACTGCTGCTCCTGCCTGTGCCCATCGGCATCTGGCCAAGTAGCTGCTGGGACTACTGGGAGCCTTTGCTCAGTTGTATTTACACGCCACTGTAAATGATTCATCCCCTTTTCATCACATGGTTTGTGCTACAAAAGATGGATGCTGAAGGTCTCCTAACTTCACCCAGGACTTTTCCTGCTGTGACAGGACAAGGGCTGATGGTTTTAAATTAGAGGGAGGGAGATTTAGATTGGATATTAGAAAAAAGTTCTTTACTGTAAGAGTGGTGGAGCACTGGAACAGGTTGCCCAGGGAGGTGGTGGATGCTCCATCCCTGGAGAAGTTCAAGGCCAGGTTGGATGAGACCCTGAGCAACCTGATCTAGTTGGGGGTGTCCCTGCTTCTTGCAGGGGGGTTGGACTGGATGACTGGCTTCTAACCCTAATCATTCTGTGATTCTATGATTCTATGATTCTCTCCTCCTTGGTGGAGGAGCCCTGGCCACAGCTGCCCCAGTCTGGGCTGTCAGACACTGTCAAAAGCTGGTGAATTGAGAGCTGCACAATGCTGTCTCCACACTTAATAATCCTAACCAGAGTTTTCCCTGGTTCTAAAAGGAATCAACAGTCAGATACCAAACACAAAACTGAGCTTGTCTTCTTCAGGAAGGCTGTAAACAACGCTGAATTTTGTTCTCAGATTAATCATTCAAACTGAGAGTGAGCTCACAGGAAGGGTCTAGGAATGTGAGCTACATTCAAAGCCTCTGCTGGAGCCGTGTCCCAGTAGATGTCTGTGTGTGGGAAGACAGGTCAGGAGAAGCCTTTGCAGAGTGATCCAGATCAAAGAGCTCTTCCTCGCTGACAAATCTGGTTGCATAAAGGACAACTCCTCTCTCCACAGTTCAGGCTTCTGAAGTTGCCTTTAGATCTCTGAAATGAAAGTAAGTTCATTGATCAAATGCCTTTAGATCCCAGTGATTTCCAAGTCATCATCCTGACTCTGAGCTCGCAGGGCTTTGAGAGGGAACATTTCCTTGGCTTTGCAGGGGGGGACAGAAGTGCATCCATCCCCACGAGGCACTAAGTGTCACAACCAGAGCCCTGTACTCAGTTTTGGTCAGCTCATAAAAGGAACAGGTCAAGTCCTACACCTTTCTTACTCAAATGTTGCATTAAAAGTGTGATTTACCAGAGGCTGTACCTTTACCTTGAGACAACAACTCCAGCTCGTGCCCTGGAGATTACCCACATAATGTGGATATGTGGGTATCCACCTGTTCTGGAGTGTTCAACCACAACAGGTTTCTCCTACAAACTTCACTTGTTCTGAAACCACTGACTTTTCCCAGTGTTAGTGTTTCTTCCCCCCTGTGAGTGACACCAGCATCTCAACAGGCCAGGTAACATCTGAGTGCAGGCTACCAGAGGCTCCCACAATCCCCAGGCTCTCACTGCTGTGCTCTTCCCCTGCACTTTCCTAAGGGCATCCAGATGTTTCACAGCAGTCACCTCTCTTCTGTATGGCAGCATCTTTGTTAGTAGGCTAAATGACCTTTCTGGGTTTTTTTTATCCTTTCTTTTCTGTCTACTTAAGAGGAAGGTAGATAAGCTATTAGACCAAATCACTGCTCTCAACAGGATCACCAGCCTCTCTTTTGATTGCTCACGGAGCTGGATGACTCTTTGACCAGTGAAGCCCCTTTACACCCTCTGAAATGCCACAGCCACAGACCAAAACCCAGTTTCAGGCCTGATGCTCAGTGGTGCTCAGAGCTGTGTGGAATATCTCGATCACATTACCCCCAAGAACAGTGTCGTAGCCAGAGGGGAGCACACTTTGAAAGACACCCCAGGTTTGAAGCCTTGTGGCTACTGATAAAACAATTTACAATCACATTTCATACTGCTCAGGTGGCAGAGGAGGCCCTGAGGTATGCAGGGAGCTCGCTCTGGCATGGGCAGTAGTTGTTGACATTCCAGTGAGCAGGAAAGACAGTGGACATGTGTCTTTATCTATGATTTTTGCCTTGTTTGTATGTTTTTCTGATGTTTCAGTGCAGAGCTCTGTGTCCACAGGAGCTGTAGGTTTACCAGGTGCTCACCTATATCCAGGAGAAGGATTGTAAACCTTCCTGTTGGTCATTTCTGCTACTGCATTTTAAGTGCATGCAAAGGAATGTGGCATCTTTGGCTTGGGTGTTGATGGGATGTTTCTGGGTTAATTCAGACAGAAAATCAGTGTGTGAAGAAAGAACTTCTGGGAGAAACATGAAAGGTACACGAAGCTTTTGAAAGCTAGAGAGCAGCAGCATTCCAGCAAAAACAGGCTGGGAAAAGGAGTATTAAAGAGAGCAGTGTTAAATGGAGACCTGCAGGATCACATAACAAGTGAGCATCTAAGATTAACAACGCAGCTAAGAATTAATGAGCCAGTGGTGCTTTCTTCAGTCTGCAGCAGTAAAGTGTAATGCCTCTATGGATTGCCTCTTGTGCTCTCCTGCTCACCACACCTCATCTCCATCTGCTGCAGAATCATTTTGCAAATCTCTATTAAAGCCATAAGCGAGATGGCTTCATGGGTGTTGTGTTAGGTCATTCCTCCAGTGAAGCCACAGAAACCAAATTTCACAGTCCTGGAGTCTGATGCTTCCCAGATGAGACCTTGAGCTGAGCCAACCCAAGCAAAAATCTAGAGGAATGGGCAGTGTCATCAAGCAAGATGGGTATTGGGTATATTTGTGTTCTCCTGTCCCGTGGCTCTTGGATCACTATTACTTTTTGTAAAAAGAAGGGCCTGAAGCCATTTCAATCCACCCTGACATTTTATGTTCTATAAGGGATTAAGTCTAAAAGCTATAGAGGTGCTGGACTTTAACAAGATTTGTTGCTCTAATCATCCTGGGATGTTTAAGATGTGAAGTTTTTTGTATCACCAAAAAGTTAACAAAAAATTTTATAAATTACTAATTTATTTTTCATGTGGCCTATGATAACCCTAAACTCTCAAACATAATCAGCTCTAAAGAGAGAAGATAGTAAAACCCAATCAAAGATGCTTCTCCAACAGCAATGGTTGTAGGTTTGCTCTAGGGGTGTAACTGATGCATAGGTTGTTATGATGCTTTGGTTACAAGTAAAATGTGTACATACCAACTGCAGTGTCATGTGTGAGTTCCAATGAGAGTATAGATCTATGCTGATGTAGTGCTTTCCATCACTTGCACTGCTCCCCTATGCCTCAATCAAAGTGTGTTCTTGCATGCTCTCTTCCCTTGGCATTAGAATTTCTAAACAAAGTTTCCAAGCTTTTCAAATCATTTTCTGCATCTCTTGTTTTCCCAACTCCTAAAAATTCAGGCAACTGTGGGTTGTAAAGAATCTCTTTCAAAGCTGATGCATCAGTGCTTCAACCCAGACATAATGGGGAAGGTCAAAATGAGATGTGAAGGCTAAAGAATATCTGAAAGAGAGAGAGAGACATATATATTTATTCCAGGAGCTATCTCAGTGGTTACAATACAAGGCAGTTCTGTATCTCTATAACCAAAGGCTGACTCTTGTTGCTTTTTGAGTCAGTCATAAATTTCTAGCAACTTGGATAGGAAAAGTATCAGAATCTTATTGTATAATTGTGTTACATAAAAAAAAAACAAAGAAGCAGCAAACCACTTCCCTGTGTAAAAATAAACCTGTTGTCTATTGTAGTCAAGAATGCACCAGAAAATAGCTCATAGTGCTCAAAATGACAGTCCTGGTTCAGTTTGTGAAAATTCCTGATGTTTAAGATGATGAGATTTCTGTAACTTCCTCTGAGACCCAAGTCCCTCTGCTCCACACCAGGTTCTTCCCAGACCTTTCCCTCATGTCTTTGTCCCCCACTCACATCAGAGATGTCCTGTAATGCACACACTGAACTGATGGAAACTTCACAACCAGGTGAAAGCAGTTTTCAGGTTACTGCCAATAACAAAAATAGTTACTAAGAAAAAGAATAAGGTTCCCACCAAAGTCTGCTTGATCAAATCCTCAAGTGAGATGTTTCCTTCCTTTGATGGGAGAGAAGACACCCATTGCCACCAGGTTTTCCAACAGGCTTTTTGTGTATTATTTGATCTGCTGTTACAGGAGTTCAATAGCTCTTGCACTCTAACCCTCCAGGGACCCTTTTGTGAGTAGATCCCTCTGTTCATGGGTGATGTCTAAAGCCAGGAGGACCATGGCAATTATCTGCTCTGATCTCTTGCAAAACTCAGGAGAGGAACCTTACCCTGCTTTGTGTGTTAAGCACTTACCTCCTGTGTGAGATGCATCATAACGTTATAAATTTATTTTCTCTGTGTGGGGACAGGTTATTTGGTGATGCTGTAACTCCAGGATGCCGAGCAGGAGCTGGAGTGCAATCCTTGCTATGAAATCTCTACAGGAGCTGGACCTGTAGACTCCAAGGGAGTCTGGGTTTCATCTCCAGCCTTAGAAAGCCACCGAATTTAATCGCCGTTCACGTCCAGTCTTGTTAAAGGTTAGAATAATCCATTCCTTTCTATTGCTGCAACCCAGACTGCTGTTAGCACTCCAAAACCCATTAGATTCCAAAATATGATTAAGCAGATTCCTAAGACAGGTGGGAGAAACTGGGGTGGTTTTTTTTTTACCTGAAAGGTTAAAATTTTCACCTGAGTGTCATGCCCAGAGCTTGGAGGAATTCTTGATGGTATATTATACCCAGAGACATTACATATTAACAAAACCCACTGATTGATTTTTTTTTTTTAAAACCCCACTCCTGAGCTTGTTAAAATAATGTTTTCCAATTGTGAATGATTCCTAGGAGGTGAGAGAAGCAGCACAGTGTTTCAACCTGCCTTTTTCAAGACTGTTGCCATCACACATAATGACTTGTTGAATCAGCCGTGAGGTGCCGTGAGGACAGTTCTGTCTCATTAGGGGCTGCGATCATTTGAGATGGGGTTTTACTCTGAAGCTGAAGAAAAGCAGAAAAGGTCACATTTCTGAACAAATTCTCATGCCTTTGTACGTTTTGCTCCAACAGAAAAGGAAGTGTTTTGTTTCATGACTTTGTTTTGTACTCAGGGATTTTTTTAATCAAAGGAAATCCAGGAGAAATGACCCAGTTGTGGCGACTTACAGGCGCAGCGGGTGGAGATGGTGGTGGCATCATGTGAACACACACCAGCTGGTGCTGATGGCAAAGAGCTGCCATGATGCTCCTGGCTCTTAATTACCTGAGGCTGTTTGCCTTTTGCAAACTTTTTTTGTGTTATGTTATTATTCAGGGGATCTGGGTACGCTGAGAACTTTGTATTTGCATGGCCTAAAACTTTTCGTTGAGGTTGATGATATTGAGAGGCTTTTAGAACCACTTTGAAAATATTAATTGAGAGTATTAATCTAGGGGAAAAGGGAGAAGCTGCTTAACCTGTGTCTCTAATATATGCACAAACTGCAAGATAACTTTGAGAAAGAAATCACTTTGTGTCATGGGACACTAGATGAAAGGACAAGCTCGGGAACATTGCTTCGGCTGTCCAATGCCTTTCTCGTAGTCCTCTGGCCTCCCTCCAAGGAAACTCAGCAGCTGTTTCATCTCAAGGCCAATTTAATGCTCAGAACAAACTTGGGTTTGAAGTATTCTCAGAACATGGGTGATGGGAGGGGATGGGGTGCATAACTGGCACCATTGCCAAGCTCTGGGAACAATCTGCGTGGCACTCAGCGGGCGTGATTGAGGGCACAGTGGAAAGGTTGTGTTGCTCCTCAAAGACTCCTTGACTGACAAGATGTTTCACTGTGAGGCAAGAGAGCACTGTGAGACAAGGGACACAAAAGGGAGGAGAGAGAAGGCAATTTACAGTATCTCTGCTGTTGGAGTCCTGTTGTAGTGCTTCAGCTAAGCTTCTGTTTTGGAGAGCACTTGAGAGAAACAGACAAGGCAACATTACAACAATTAAATATTATGTAACTTTGGTTCATTGTATTCTTTCTCACTGATAAGCATGTCCCTTTGCTGCCATTCCACCAAGCCTTATACTTAAATTCAGTAAAATATTCAGAGTTTGGAGCTATTCTTTTACTCATTAAGTTGTTTGTTTTGCTGTATATTACACATCATCAGAGTGTGTATTTCATCTCTTCTTTGGAACTTGTTTGATCCTGTTGTTCTTTCATATCTGTCTCCTGAATAAGACATCTGCAACACAGGCTGCAAGAAGTCATGGACAGAAAAGCAGCATCAGGGACAGTTCCTCCAATAGTAGTAACACTGAAATCCTCTATGTGCAGGTTTTAGATGAGGAGATATTTTTTAATGAAGGTAAACTTTTTTTACTTCTAATATGCAATGAGATCCCTTGATGGGATTTCAATCTATGTTGACTCCATGACTCCAGCTCTTTTTATTAACTTTAGGACCCCCCAAGCATTTTATGAGCACATGTTTTAGGACAGGCACGTGGTCATGAGCCAAAAGCTGTGCTGGATTAAGAGTCAGAAAAGCTCTGACTGATGTATCATTAATCACTAATTCCCCATTTGCATGGTATAACAGATAAAGAACGCTGTGTTCAGAAATAGCATTTGACAAGCTAAAGAAAAATGCATGTCAGCAGTGGTAATGAGAGGTAGTCTGAACACTGACAGGATCTTGCACGTGGAAGAAGCATGCAAAAATGTTTTAGCAGAATAAATGTGTATGAAAACTCCTAATGCATCAGTGCTGGAGGCAGAAATCTCTGCATTTCTACTTTATGAACTGACTTGGATGCTAAAACAAAATGGTATTTAATATCCATTTTGCATATGTGTTAACAACTGCACAAGATTAAAAAAAAAAAAAAAGTAGAGTATGTTTCATCTGGCATATGCCATAGTGCAGTAATTTGCATGGTAAACTGTGCTCCAGGAGTGTCAAAATCCATCATTTTGTCATCAGAATGATACTGACCACCAATCTCAAACCCAAAAAGAGTAATTGGGGCTGTACCCAAAAATCCAAAATTTTTGAATTGATGCCTGCCAAGTAAATAGGGTTGGACAAGTGTGACTGTCACTTAATCCACACAAACAGCGGATATAGAAAATACACTTAAGAAAGCTTCACAGTCCTCCTCTTCCTCTTTGTAACAGCCCTGTAAGTTGATGAAGGATGCTTGTTGTTCTTCTACCTGGTGTAACTTACATGGAGGAGAAAAGGCATTAAGTTGAAAGCTTGATTTGGGAACATAAATGCCAATAAATGCTTGTAGATCCTTGGAAAGGAGCCTTCCAGAGAAGCCACACATGCAGATGTTCTTGCCCTCCAGCGATTTCACTTGTGTGATCATGCTGACAGCTCATAACCCACCAAGCACAACCTGGCTGCAGGCAGGAGCCACCTCTCATGCTTCCACTTTGGAAGTGTGGAGGCTCTCACCTTGAAGCCAACCTTTCATCCACCCTTGCATACCAATGTGATGGTCACTGTAATGGTAAACATCCCCATGGAGTTATTTCAGGTTCAGTCCCGGGCTGTTGTCCTTCCCTTCTTTATTTTTTCTTTTCTGTGCAATTAAGCTCAGCTTTAGCTGCTGTAGCTCAAACAGCAATTGTCCTTTACAAGATTACACTGGAAAATGATTTAACATTGTATTACACTGAGCAGATAAAGGGTGATACTAAACCCAGGCAAGTATGCAAACATTTCAGTAGGCAGGTAATCACTGTAGCCAGAAAGATGTATTTGTAGAAGTTCTGCAAATACTCAGTGATTTAAAGGTTGCTGCCGTTATTGTACAGACTTAGATTGTCCTACCAAATTATACTCTCCTAGTCTGAAAACTAATTATTTCTTTAGCAGAAGTCAAGGTGCTTGAAGTTAGTCAGTCTGTATGTGCTGGTTCTCTGCAGGTACATGCAGCCTGTCTGTGAGAAAGCAGCTCAAAGCTCTTTGTGAAGGATATCATGGTATTTTAATCCAAGTCAGAAAGTTACTTCCAAAGTTGTAGGACACTGTCAACACAAGCCCTCCATCCAGCAGGATTTATGTGATGACTTTCTAAATAGACTAATTCTAACCAGTGAAATACCACCTCTTATAGTTTTGTGTGATAAGAAAATAAATAGAATACTTTAAGTTGTGATTTGAACAGCATTTAATGCCATTTGCATCTGCAGCAGTGCCAAAGTGCCTTCTTATAAATATCTAACATGCAGCAATTTTCTTATTCAGTATTCTAGTAAGAATACTGATTATTTATTTCAAATTTACAAGTTAGCCTTGTGATTCCTGGTCCCATACCCTCAAATCCTTTTCCAACACAAGTTCTGTTGAGATAGATCCTCTGCATTGAAAGCTGTCCTGTAGCCAGACCTTCCTTGAAAACAATAATTTCAAATCCATTTGTCTCAACATTTGTATCTCATAGAATAGTCACTGCAGCACTTAAAATGAAAATACATCCATCACCTCTCCCACTAGTTTTTCCTTTTTAAAATTTTTTGGGGTGTTGTTTTTTGACAATGTGGATGGACACCTCAGGTACCTTCTGAAGGGTGGTCAGCTGGAGGCATTACTCAGCTGTCTCAGCTTTGATCTCCTGATGTTAGAGTGACCAAAGGCTCTTTCCAGCCAGATGCTGTACAGCCAAGGTCCCCAAATATGGTGTTATAGGTCTAAGAAAGATAATGAGCTGTTTCTTGCTCAGCTGCTTTGGAGTAGTGTTAGTACAGTTGTGTCAACTAGGAACTAATGTGAGAAGAAAATAAACATGTGGGTTATCTCTCTATCACTGCCCTTTAATTTGTAATGACTGAGTTATCATGAAGCTCTTTCTAATCACTTCTTTTCCGCTGAAGATTAATGCTGAGTAACAGGGTTCAAGAGAAAAGATGTTTATCCTCTCCTTGTGCAGCCTGGAGTGCTATTAGAATATTCTGCTGAAGCTTGTACTCTGGGGGAAGCAGCATGGATGATTAGAAAGGGCACTGGAGTTAGGAACCCTGCTAATGAGGTTCACGTTGGTCTCTTGTATAATAGAAAGGTCATTTCAGTTCACTGCCCTGCTTCATCCAGCCTGGCTGACACGGGGATGCTCCTTGCCTTCTTTTGTCCAGCATCTGCTTCTCTTACTCTGAATCTCTCTCCCTCTTTGCCCTTGTTATGGTTTAAGCCATGCAAAGAATAATTTCTAATATAATTTGAGAATCAAGCTCCCCAAAAATATTTAGAGCTTTAAAAAAATCATTTTAAATTAGATTCAGTTGGGTTGCCTTTCCTTTTTCTGAGCTAATAGAAGCTACTGGTGTGGGACTGGGGGAATCTGGGCACTGCAGAAGATAGAAATTTGCATTTTAAAATAGCAACAGCTAAGATTCTCAGGGGTGTTAGAGAACCCAGACTTTAAAGGAAAGAATGAAGTATTTTGAAGCCTGGGAAACATTGCAAGAACTGACAATTGGAAAACTACACTGTACTTTTCCAAGAGAAGCTTTCCATTTCTTTTCTAAAGACATTCCTGTGCCTGTCTTATGCTCTTGCTCTTGGAGACCAACACTGTGCCTGAGATTAACACCCCAGTCCTCCTGAAGAGCTAGCTGCAAGTGAGAAGTCCTCTTCCACCTTTCCACCTCCACATTTCCCATACACCACCAATCCTTATGAGGCTGTAGGTGAGTCATTTAGCTTGAGGCCACCCTGTTCCACAGCAGATAGACATTAAATCAGCCTAAGGCCAGACTGCAGCCTTAGCAACCAGTGGCTGCTCACTGATAATTTCCAGTAAAGATTTCTCATGCTCCCAAAGCTCTCTTCCCACTGAGAAGTCTGCTGGGCTTTTATTCTGCTTTGTTTTCCAGGTGGCCTTTATCAAACTCTAAAGGCATTAGCCAAAAGTTTGAGCAGAGCCTTGATCTGGCAGAAATCAGCTGCAGGTCAGCAGTGAGTCTTATTGACTCACCTCTCCCTGTGACATCCCTTTCATAGGCACATATGTTACTGTGGATGCCCCAAAATCCATTTTTAAGACATGAAAATATGAAATTACCTTAAAAAGGGACCAATCTGTGATCATTTGGATTTGGTCCTTTCTTTTCAATAATGGTAAGGTATTGAAAAAAAAATCAGTGCTGAATAGATGGGTACAGAAGCTGTTGCATGCTGAGACAAAACAACTTACAGTTCTGTTCAAAACTGAAATGTGAGTTGGATTTCATCTGTAAGTAACAACAAACAGGTAAAGTATTGCAAATGTTTGTATGTGCAGGAAAAGAGGGGGGAGAGATGAGCATCAAGCAGAAGACTGGAAGTCAACAGCTCCAGATAAACTCTAAAATACAGCTTTGCATCTTAGTTCACTGTGTAGGTAAATAGTAAGTACAGAGAGGTTTACATAGCATCACATTCACCAGTGGCAGATGGCACCTGAGGTTTTGATGAGGCCTCAAAGATTCATCTGTGCTGAGGGTGGCTAATGATGGCAGAAAATTAGTTTCATTTTCTGGGAAACTGGGGAACTTTGAAGGCAGAAAGACCACATTGCTCCTTAGGAGGTAAGGAACCCAAGCCTGGCAGAGCACCACTTGCAGATATTAATTTGGGTTTGTGCATTTTTTTGCAAATTCAAGGAGATTCCTCAGCCTCCCTGCTGAATGCAGAGGGGTCTCTGTACATGTGTGTGTGTATAATCCCTCAACTTAATGGAACAGGCTTTTAGCAGAAGAGCGTGGTGAGCTGGAGAGGGAAAAAAACTCCTGGGAAGTAACAAAGTGCTGAGAAGCTTCACTGTTCTCTTTTGGCCATCTCACACGAAACCCTCAGCACTTTTCATTTGATTCTGTATTTTGAATCCCTGAAGGCTTCATCAGCACAAAGGAAAAAAAATCCTAGTGCTTGTCACGCTCGTTTTTTGCATGTCTCTGAGGGATAGTCTCTGAGAAGACAAAAGCAAAACTCCTCCTTTGTCAAAAAATGGTCCAGAAAGTTAATACCTTTATCTCCACACACAGAGTACTCAGTATCTCTAAAAGCTTTTTTTTTTTTTTAATTTATTTTAAAATGGAGCTCTACATTGCCAAAGCCTGTCTATATTTGTGTGTGCATGAGGCTCTTTTTCTGTACAATCTTCCTCTCGTACAATAAGCTCCCCAAGAACAGGACTCTGCACTTGAAACCTTCAGTGCCACCTGCTCCAGGTGAGGAGAAACCCTGTCCAAATGGGAGAGGCTTCTTGGTCTGCTTAGCTGTAGATATTCCCAACGTGATGCAGGAGAGCTGTGGGTCATATCACAATGTCTGCAGGAAACCTTAATCAGCATAAACTGAGGATTAAAAAAAGAAAACCAAAAAAAAACCCCAAAAACCCAAAAGGAGCTCTTGCTCTGAATTACATAGAGTTAAATAATGACAAATTGGGCTGTAGCCATTACCTGCAGTCAGCTGTGCTACATCAATGACATGGTTAGGAGGAGAGACACCTATGTCAGGAGTGACCCTACTCAGGGACTGCATCTGAACGTGAATTTTGGTTTTACAGAGTGCATCTGTTTTATTTTGAATAGATCACTAAAACCTTACATTGAAACACTGTGATACTGGTCTTGTCTCTAGTTAGAGGTAGAAGAGCAAAGGGTCAATTTATTCTCCACATGTTGTGATCTACAGAAATTTCTCCCTGGGTTTTCAGCAGTGACAGGTTCACTTACTGGGTTTGGTGCAAGAGGGTGGCTCAGTGAGAAGGGTTTAGGGAGCATCCACCCAAAGGGTTCAGACAGACCTGAGCACACTGATGCTCCATGCTGCCACGACAAGCTGTCTGGCAGAGCTAGACTTGAGGCTGAGATCTATCCCAGCTCTCTGTGGGGGCAGAGTGCTGTCAAGAGTAGCTGCCTGGCTTCCCACCTCCAGCAGCCTCACATCTTGCTGGCCTGAGGGGAGAGCGAGCTCAGGTTAGTCCCTGCAGAGGTGACCCCAGAGAAATGGATTTTGAAGTCCACTGGGAATTAAAAAAGTTTCATAAGTACTTGTGAAAATCCCTACTAGGCTTCTCTCTTTGCAAATGTAAACAGTTTAATACTCTGATTCATAGTGTCTCTCTCCCCCTGTCTTTCTCAGTCTTAGTTTGCCTTTAAAGTGGGGAAGTCCTGTCCTCCTCAAGCATATTAAATAAGGAGCTCAGTCAATTTAATAAACCAGGGATTGCAGAGGAGCTCACAAGGGGGGAAGTATGGATACAAATATAGCCTGATTAAGCTCTGTTTCAAATACAATTCTGAATTGCAATATAATATTCAAAAGCAGTATGAAAAGACATACATTTCTCACAGACAGATATCACAACATTGCACAAGACTCCAATACCTTTACTGTCATCATGCATAAAAACCCCTAAAGTCCATAGTGCTTGGTACTTGCTCACACCAGCAGAGACATCTAAGGGCACGTTGCTGTTTCTAGGAAGACAGATCAAAAGAACTGAGCCAGCTGAAGGCAAATCAGCTGTGCCATTCTTGACCACCACAAGTCTGAGGGATGAAGTAGAAAGATAGATTTCAGACTTTTTCTGCCATTGATATTTACCCCGGTTGATCCAGAAGCACTGAAGACATTGCAAAACCTTTGAGATCTATATTTTAACTGTGGTATCAAATTATCTTATGAAGTACCTGTTAAAGATGACTGGCCCACTAAAAATTGCTCTTATTTGCAAGTGAAACATATTTTATACCTCCCTTTTCCAGCACTGGAGTACCTATGGCTCTCAGCTGTGTGACTGCTGTAACAGGAGGATCACTGCAAGGCAGCTTTTCAGGTCACTAGTCATTTTCCATCAAACTGAGAAATCTGCCCTCTCAGATGGTTGGTGTGTAGCTGGGACCTGAACTGTATTTCCAGTTGTCTAATGAGGACAGTGCTTGAGCAGCATATAACACCAGGCAGAATTACTTTCTGCAGAAATACTAGGTCATGGTGATTCTCTCATCCTGCCCAAAGGACATGTCTCAGCTGAGGTTTTTGAAGTTAGGTGGTTTATGATCTTTTTTTCCTGTGATTTAAAAGTTCTTTATGGCAAATTCAAACAACTGGGCCTGAAGTTGTTTTGTTGCAGTTGCCTGTTTGTGTACTAAGCTTGAAGAAATGTGTTTCATATAACTTGGACTTTTCTTTCTTCTCAGTGTACTTTGGGATTATTTTTTTTTTTCCTCTGCACTCTTGCTTTAGGGAGCTAATCAATATAGATGTTTGGATTGGATTCTTTATGTCTTATATAACCACTTTGGTAATCAGGAGATAGCAAGGAGCTCTAATTTGACTAATAACAGGGTCTGCCCAGGGAAGACCATTCCTGTGCTAGAACTCACAGAGCCTGCACAGCTACAGCTCAGGGACAAACATCTAATTACACCTTTCACTTAGGCTGAAGGAGACAATTAGAAACAGTGTCTAAGATAGCTACTAAGAATGAAATGGGAAAGCTGGTGGTAATGCCATACAGGTATTTGTTGAGAGAATGTAAAGATGGGGGTGCTGGAAAGCAGCAAAGGGACCTTGGTGTCCCCAGGCTGGGGTCACAAAGGTCCCTTTGCTGCTTTCTAGCGCCTTAGTTTCCCTTTCTACCCATTGCTGGTAGAGAGGGAAACTAAGGCACTGGAAGTAAAGGGAGCAAAGACTAGAGGAGACCAGATTTGGGACTGTCTGGCTCTACAAATGTAGTGTGTGACCATGATTCTAATCAGGTCAAGGCCTTGGATGAGACAAGATCAGTGTCTGTGGGTGACTAAGTGTGTTTTGTCACGAGGGCATCACTACAGACACTCACTGCTGTCCCTTGGCAGAGGCTGGCTGTGTACCTCTAAGCCATTCATGCAGGGCAAACAGCTGAAGTGGGACAGGACCTGATGTGGTTCCCACTGCAGACTAGATGGTGGTGAAGCAAATGTCTACTTTATGTAGCTTCCCAGTTCAAGCTTGCTCAAGCAAATAGCTGTTTCTGTTTTATCTTCCTCTACCTTCCCAACAGGATGCCTTTTTTCAGTCAGAAGGAGAGATGTGCATTGCTAAACTGCAGTGGGCCCATCCCTCGAATGAGGTTTGTGTGATGACCCCTCTGTAACTGGATCATTTTCTGTGATATTTTCTGCAGATTGCAGCAGGTAGCAAATAGTTTTAGTCAAAGCTTTCAAATACTGTAATTTGATGTTCCAGATGGTGGTGTATGATGTTATTTTGACTTTACCATTACACTGTTTTATGCTCTTTTTGAAAACTAAGTGCATAATGTGAAAAACACTTCCCATTAAATTATTCAAATATTTTCTTATGAGGCTTATAGGCCAAAGGAATTATTAGAGTTGTCCTTTTTTTTTTACTTGAGAACTATAATTTTCTAATAAATGTAATGCTCCTTGCTGAAGAAGATATATATTTATTAAAAGGAGTTGTTTGCTTTTCAAGGTAATGTTTTGGACTTTTGTTTGCTCCTTAAGACTGAATGAATAACGTGTATTTACACTCACTGTATATAAAGCTGCATTATCTTTCATTACTCAGGCAGCCTTCCAAGGGTGTTAGGTTAGGAACTATATCATAATTAAAAACGAGGAGGTAGCTTTAAAAAAGAGTTATCCATTGCTGTGCCTGGAAAAGAAATGTTATTTCCTTTGTGACAATGGAATAATAACCCTGGCAGATGGGTTGCTGCAGAGCTGGAAGAAAAGCTCTGTTAGAGTGGGACTGACAAAGCTGTCTGTGCTGAAGGGGAGGTCCTGTCATGGAGGTAATAAAAAAAGACACTATTTCAGCTCAACTAGTTCCAAATAATCCCTACTTTAAAGCTGCCTTCTGACTTGCTAGGTAAATAGTATTGTGCTAAGATATTAATGAGTCTGGTAGTTTAGTGAAGTGACCTTGTTGTTGCTACCTTAGCATAGACTGAAATGCAGTGCTGTGCTGAGCACAAAGCTTTAATATCTCCTGGTTTGGATGGGACAAAAAGGTTCAGACATCCTCTGTTTGCTTGGCCTGGCTCTTTTTTTTTCAGTAGATTGCTATTGTTAGAAGACATTAATTAATATGTTAGTGAGCCTGGACTTTCCCATGTCTTTTCCTCTTTGGAAAGGGGTGATATCTCTGTGAAGAGCCCTCCAGAGAGCTTGATGCCCATCAACTTCAGCTTCATAAACGCTCTGACCTGAGGGCAACAGAGACAACCTGTGCTGTGGGCAGGGTACACAGGTTTTCAGGGAAAACATTTCTTTAAAACATCAAACCCTGTGAAATCCACCTTTACTTTCTTCTCGTTACAATCAGCAATAAGATTTCCAAATTTTCAGTAAGAACACAATTAAAGCTGGAATAATTGACACAAAGGAGGCTTAACAGATAAGCTTGGCTCCAAGGTGGGCTTGCTGCAGCATTGCAGGGGCCTGAATCAGCCTGTAGTAACTGTAAAGTAGCTACTCCTGCCCAGCACCTCAGTAGCTGGCATGAACCCAGCGCCGGTTTGTCTGAGCTGTGTCGCAGCCGTGGCCGTGACAGCTCTAGATGCATCCCACCGATACAGGGGGATGAAAGGTTCCTGTATTTACAGGGTAAAATGATCTTTGAAAAGGATTATCTGGAGCAAACTTCTCAATGGAACCTCAAGGGAATCATTTCAATTTGACTTTTGTTTTGTTGACTATTCAATGCTACCCTGTCTCCTCTTAAAATAGATTAATTGATTTCCCACCAATCATTCCACCACCCTTTTTTTTTTCCTTTCTTTCTTTCTTTCCTTTGCAGTGGTTTTCATCTACTTTTGCAGGGGAGGAAGAGATACAGATTTGAGTATTATTGGCTCCTCTGGTCTCTTAAACAAACGAGACTGATTGCTGGCAAATAGGACCCAGATTGGATCCCCAGTATTTGTTATTTGCTCTCTTTATTTTTACAAGCCTTCTATTTTTTTTTTCTAGAAAGTCCATTTAAAAGAAGTGAAGCAGAAAATCTTCTTTCAAAAATAATTAGCTAGAGTCTTTTCAACCATGTGAAAAGGAACAAAAATCTAAAAACCCTAAATCTTCAACAAAGAAACAGAAACCTAACAGTAATAAGGCCTACCTTGAAAAGACAGGAAGATGAAAAGCAAAACATTCAGGGCCAGGCCCGTGGTTCCTTGTTGAAGGGAAAGATGCCATCGAATTCCAGTTCTAATTGGGAGTCTTCTCTTTCAGGTTTGCTGAAGTTAGACCTGAGCAAACATGTTCCTTTCTGATCTGGTCCGAGTTGCAGCTGATGTCCACTTTGGTGAAAGGCAGAATGTCAGAAGGGTTTATTGATGCTGTGATCAAAGCTATGTTTGAGAATATTAAGTCTTATAATAAACAGCAGTGGTTGTTTTTCCCATTTTCAGAGGGACAAAATACATTTAAGAACTTGCAGAGCTTTGCATTATGAAGCCTGACCTCTCCTGGCATTCCTCAGACCTGCTGAAGATGTAAAGCTCAGCATCTTCATGAGTTTGTACCCAGAGGTGATCTCTGGTTCAAACCATGCACACTTGAGCATTTGCTTTATCTGAAGGGGTGCACTTACGACTGTACTTGTTGGATTCTTACTTGATAAACTTCTAATACCTTATACAGACATTTTAGTTTACTTGGAAATGTGAATATTTCATGTGAAACTTAGCAGGAGTGTAGATTAAGCAGTGATGGTCATTAAAATTTGCTATAGGTAATATTTATCATTTACATAATAGTGACATGTCCTTCTTGGCTAATACCTACAGCTCTTTCTTGAGATCCTGTTGCTTGGACCTGCTGAGACAGCGCCTCTCTTTGCCAAGTAATGCATATTGCTAGTTATAAAACTGCTTCTAGGGGAGTAATTATTGCTAAGGATGATAATGGGTTCTGTGTAGAAGGGCTGGCACTTGATTAATTATGCCTCTTCACTGGTTTTGCTGGACAGGGAAGGAAGAACAACATTTCACAATTTTGTGTTTGTGATGTTGCTGAGGACAAAATTCTTCACCAATAACATCTGAGTCTCACCAAGCTGGGCTCAAACTTTTTGCCTATAGAAATGCATCAGGTCCAAAAGCAGCTGTAGTTCTTTGCTTTCTTAATCTGTCTTCTGAGCCCAAACTCATGTTTCTTTGCTTTATTGACCTCAAAATTAACAGTGGTAAACAGTTCAATGTCATTCGCCACCTAAGATTAAGCTCTTCCCAGGCTCCTCTCATAAAACATCTCCAGGGAGTCACTGCATGATTCTTTGTAGTCAAATAAGTAACAGATAACCTTAATTCCATGCATGAACAGAAACCACATAGTTATTTAATGGTACTAAGCAGAGTTAACTAACAAAGTGAGATGATTAATTGAGTGAGATGTCTCAAGTAAACATGAGAATTTGTCTTTAATCTCTGGGTATGCAGCCACTGGTGTAGCTATTATACTTTTCTTTTTTTTGTAAGAGGGAAGAGAAAGTAGAGCTGATGTTTCTGTCCAGAATGTGTTGTTCATGCTGTATCATTCAGGATTGTTCTGTTACAGAGTTCAGATTTACCATGAGTATGAAAAAGAATGTGTAGCAAATCAGATCCACAGCTTTCTGTTTCCACCACAATTATCACATCATAAGCAGTAAGGAATGGGAAAACTTAATTCAAATCAGTGCCAGAAACTCATCCCCAGGTAGACAACTGGGGAGCTTCAGCTGCCAGCTGACTGTCTCCTACAAGAAGCCTACCATAAGTCCATAAAGCCTATCATAAACCCATCTTATATCATAAATGCAGAGACACTGTCTGGGGTTTAGTTGAGACATGGCAGAGATTGTGTTTATGCCAAGAAACAAGCAGCTCTGCTGAAAACACTGAAAGAGGCTGAAACCTAGCAAGACTAAGTCCTCAGTTGTTTAACTCTTTCAGCAAGTTGGGTTACTGAAGGAGAAGATGGGATCCTTTTAGGCTGGCTCTGATTCCCCCAGTGACACTAGACATCAGGTGTTGAAGCAGATATTGCTGCTCCTGTTGCTTTAAGGTTTGCTGGTTTGAGGCCTAGACCTTTCACTGTGCTTAATGGGAGTTAATGGCACTTGAGATACTCTCTGAAGACATTCAAATCTCAGGCCTTAGGTACTCATCTAAAACCCACTGGCATTGACCCTGGTCCTAAGACCCTCATCATCCAGTGGCCAAGCTGTAACTCACTGGACATATGTCTTCTGCAGTGACTCTGGAGTTTTCTGAGAATGGCAAGTGAATGTTCATGAAGATGTGCAAAATCTTATGACTGAAGCAGAATAAGAGCCAATTATCCATATTTAAGTAACAAAGGGAAGCTTTTAATTTGTATGGAGAATGTACAAAAAAACCTCACTGTTTAACAGCTGCCTGTAACTGGAAATTTATTAGTCACTACTGGAGTCTTAAGATTTTAAGACTGAAATAGACTCTTTAAACTCAAATGTCTTTATATTTTAGCTCAGTCTCAATTACTTCTTTTATTCTCCTTGAAGGACAGCTTAATAACAATTAAATAGCTTTTATTCACAGAAGATAAATCAACTTATGAAATGCTGTATCAGGGAGTCACAAACATAAGGTTGAAGTGAATCTTACTGTTGGAGGAGCAAAAAACAAGCTTTATGCACAGCTATAATAGTCTCTTTCTGCCTGTTTAAGAGACCTTCTATAGTAAACCCCATTAAACTGGTGATAACAGTTTTTCAAAACGGGTTGAATTAAATGTTAAAATTTCAAACGGTGTTGAGCTTCTGTTTCTGACAGAAGAAAATGAAATGTAAGACGAATATAAATGTTAAGAAACTACCTCCTATACCTGGGCTAGGATGTGAAAATCACTTTCCCTTCTTGGTAAGCAGTCAATGGTAGAGTTACCTAAAAAGAGGCCGTTTCATCCACTGTGAAATATGTGGGTAGAAATATCGCAGCATCCAAAGTTCTGCTTTTGAGGAAAGGCTTTTAACAGTGTTAGGCTGAACTCCCCAACTGTCTTTTGGACCAGGGAAATTATTTTCTTAGCACCTTCACCTCTGCTGACAGGGAATATAGCACCCTGCTCCTGTTCTATTAAGCACTAACCGTTATAGCAACTGGAATGACATCTATAATGTTCTGAGAACCATAAAGTTAGGAAGGCTGCATCCAAGATAGTTGCCATCCTTCTCTTAGAAATAACATGATTTTAAATAAACCAAGTCCCAAATGTTCCTTTTAGCTATCACCATGAAACAATGCATGAGAATACTGCTTGCTGCAGCTGACATGATGAGTGATGGTGGCCCTTTGAAAAGACCACTCGCTTCCTTAAAATGCAAATATCTGCAGACAAAACCTGAAAACAGCTAATGAGGAATTGCCCTTGGAAACATAGAAGACAGAAGACATTCCATCCTGTTCCTTTACATATTCAGAGACATGACTTCTTGGTAATTCACCAGAGCCATCCCCCACTGTATGATTCATTAGATGTTAAAAAATGTTTGAAGTTGTCATGTATAAGACAACAAATGTGCAAGCTAGATAGGCAGCTGCGATGAATCTGCAGAAAATGAACAAAGCAGACTTTCTTGCTATTCAGAAAGTTCAGAGAATGCTTTAAAAACTCCCAAACCACAACACTCCAACTTAAGGATGTCCCAATTTTGCAAAAGCTTTCATATACCATCTGTCACGAATTTATCTGTATAATTCACAAGTAAATGTTCTATAGTAAATTGTCAGATCTTATGACTAAAGACTAAAAAAGAAAACAAAACTGCTGAATAATTATAGTATACATCTCTGCTATTCTGCCTAAAACATTTTGTTTGACCGAATGTGAAGGGTTGCTCTGTCAGCTTCCAAGATCCAGAAAAACCTCAATGAATTATTAATCTATGTTAAAACAGGAAATAATTCTGCTCCAGTTCTGACTATCCATACAATAAACTTTCAGACACTGCACAACTGTGGAAGATGCTCTAAAACACAGTCTGTATCACCTGAGAATTCAGAACTATTCCTTCTTGACAACTAAATCTCTGCATCTGCATGCAGTCCCCGTGTAAAGCCAGTGTAAGCTGTGCCTTGAAAGCCTGTATGTTCTGGGCTTCCAGTACTCCAGCTGAAGAGATTTCATTTCAGAAAGTCGAGTGTTTTGATGGTCAAATTCCTCCTTCTAGTGCAGGGCTTGAATTTGCTCACATTCAGTTTGCCTGTGAGCTGTGCAGTACTGTGAATATTGGGAAATGAGATGAAAGCTTACAAAGGGTGTGGAGGAAGGAGGAAAATATTATAAAATACAAGCCAAGATAATCCAAAGCCTTACAAATTTGTGTCACATCTTAGGAACAAACTAAGGACTGTAAGTTTGCTTGTCAGAACCTTTTTCTGATTCCTGATCATGTTAGTTCAAAACCAAATGCTCTGGGTTGATTTTTTTTTTTCTTTACTATTTGCCATGTTTCTATGAGAGATTTGGACTGATTTCAAATGAGGAACAAAATGAAGCTGTTCTAATGATGACCAGCAGCTTTCAGCTGTACATCTAGCCTGTGCTGTACTTTTGGGAAGAATGCCAATGAATATTAGATAATAAACTAACTTTATTAGTTCAGTTAACGTAGGTTCAAGTTCTATTTCTGTACAGTTTAGAAAGAGACAAAACAGTTGTAAAGCAGACCAAAAAAAACCAGTCAAAGGAAGCAGAGAGTTCTACACCAGTATACCTTTCTTCTTCTAATATTCATGTCATCACAGGTACATTTTTTCCCCCCAGGCAGTGTTTCTGCAGAGCTAAAAGGCTTCTAGGTTCAACTGATGTCCACATCCTGCTATGAGATTAAAGGAGATCGGGTATAATACAGGAATGACTTGTACTCTCCGTGAAAGCATTTTGTTTCATACCATTGTAAAGAGTCTTTTGATTATGGAGTAAGGATCTAATTTCACAAGTCTTTCATGTAAATAATTCAGCCCTAAGAAACCACACCAGTCTACTTTCTTTTTGATGCCTTGAGATATGTACGCAACAGCAATCCTACAAAGAAAACTTCTTGTGCTTCTGAACGATGCTGATGGCTCTCTGACAATATTTATAACTTGCCAAATAGCCTGAGCCTATTAACTGCAGAGGCATTGTTTGAACTTTTTATTTTCCTAATCAAGATTTACACATTTCTGAGGAAACAGCTGGGTTGCTTGCACTACTGAGACTTCTAATTCCTTCCTTCGCTCCAAAGCAGGGACAAAAAAAGTCTCCCAAGTTTTCCAGCATTCACACCATGACCCAGTGTTTGTGGCTCCTATTTCAAAGCACCTTTGCCACCCCAGGGACAAGAATGTACTCCCTGCTGTGCCATGCCTCAGAGGCACCTATAGAATGGGTAAATAAATTCACAGATTGGCAGGAGGGTGCCAAATGACCTGTCACATATGACCTGTCACATCGTGGCAATCCATGTTCTGTTAGAGACCTGGCAAACAACCTCACCCAAATGTCACAGAAAAACTGAATAGTGAGAATGGAGGGAGAGATGGACTATGGGAAGGGAAAACAGGTGTAAGAACTTGTTAGGTCACCTGGGAATGCCAAGAGCAAGATTTAGGTTCCTTTTCTGACAGATTATTGTGTCCTCTAGGAGAAAAAGAAAAAAAAAGCCATACTGTGAATACAGAGGCCAGGAATTTAATACTCAGGCTTCTAAGGAAAAACAAGTCCTTACTGGAAAACTTCATTTATATACTGTCCAGAGATGAGATGTTCAGATTTTGGTCAGCAACTGAATGCTTTGACACTGCTTTTTCATGGTGGCTTTCACAGGTCCCATTCCTGCTTACTGTGAAATAAAACTGTCTAATCTTGAAAGCTGCTGTGGAACTGAATGTGCATCCTCCCAGCAGCTTCACCTGTGTTGACATGATTATTTCCATGCTACACACAGGCAAAACAAAGCTGGGAGATTAAAGGATACACCTTCCCTGCACATTTTAGCTCAGGTTTGTCTCCTCATTTATCCTGCACCTGTATCACCTTCCACCATTTGGTTATTATATCACATCATCTAAATCTGTGGCTTCTAGAGTCAGGATGGGTCAGAGCATCTGGGTAATTTGTAGGGTAGGTGTCTGTGTAGCACACATGAATCCTGCAAAGCTGTCTGTCTGCACTGCATGTCTCTCAAGACTATATAGGTGGCCTCCTGTAATCTGAAGTCAGAAAAGGTTGCTTAAATGACAGGTGTTTTGAGGGTTGTCTCTGAGCTTAAAGAGAAGAGGAAGAATAGTTCTGTAGTGTGACACCAATCTTAGTTGGAAGTCCAAAGTCCACAGCTGGCCTGCCTATCAGTTTCTGAACTGTTGGACTTAGGAAGGGCAAGTCAGGAGAGCCACAAAAGCCAAATCAGAAGCTCAGGACACAGGTATGGATACTACTAAAGATAAATATAAAGCTAACCCAAAAACTGGCAAGGTCTTTTCCTGATGCTGATTCCTACTAACCACACCACCTTTCCATTTAAATCATCTCACTTACTTGTGCATGGAGTTACATGAAAAGCAAATGATGCTTTAAAGCAATTATTTCCCTGCATGGCCCTTGGAAGGTTTCTTTCCTTCTTTTTACATTCTCCCTCTTGTTGGAGGGGTCTGAGCCAGTCCTCCCCACTCCTCTCACTCTGCTGTTGCACTTTTATTGTAATTGGTTGCTGTCTCCTGCCTGCTTCTGAGGGATTCAGTTTGCCCACCTTCATTATCCCATGCCCTTTAGTTTCTACTTAGCGTGGACATCCATATGTTGGCATCAAGGCTGTGCTTAATGTATGCAGTGAACCCTCCTGATTCTGGGAACAGGCTGCTCCTTGGTGACAGAATTATCTTATTAAATACTTTTGTGCCACTTTTTTTTTTTCCAGGCAGGATCTTCTTTGTTCTGTTTCTCAGAATTTAATTCTTCCAGCAGAATCCTAATAGAGGGATCTTCTTTTGATTTGAAATTCTCAAAATTTAAATTTTTTTCCCCCAGAGCTGTGTAGTTTTGATTTCCATAAGTTAACTTTAGTGAATGCAGTACTTAACATTGCAGTGAATGTGCTTGATCCCTTTGTTACAGGCATCTGGGAGAGAAACTCAGGACAATTTAATGCATACAAAGGCACAAGTACCAAATTTAAGTCTTTTTATTGATCTAAACATTGAGATATATCTGTCTTACAGAAAATATCTCCAAGCATGTTAACTCTGAGATGGCTGCATGCTCAGAGTGTAACACATCAGCACAACATGACTATTGCTCAGAACTCTTAATGACTGTGAATGTGACTACCTTGTAATAATTACAGGATATTCTCTACATATAATAACAAAAATACTTGTGAGCTGATGGGTGACTTAGGCACACAGCTTGCCTCACAGTCTACAGTGAACCTGGACTGTGTTTTATAGGATTTGGCACAGAAAAGCTATTAAAAGTTCAAGCTAGAAAAGCTGTGGGGAAAAGACTCTCTCCACTGCTCCAGGGAGAAAGGCAGAGATGGCTCTTGCCACGCCACATGCAGCACATTCAGGTCTTAGCCTGCACACTGTAACTTCCACTCTTGATGGCTCTGGGTAGTTCATTACTTTGTACTCTTCAGGGTTTTTCATATGGGACAGCTCAGAAACGTTATGTGTCCCTGGACAGGAGGTAATGGCAGAAGAAAATGACCTGACAGGCATGAGTCAAGCTCAAGAGGGGCAGAGGGGTCGAAGAAGCAAGCTGAGCGAGCCCTGCTGTACTCCTGGTCTCCTGCTTCGACCCTCCTGCCCACTGGGGCAGCTCTGAATTAGAGACACTTGGTCAGGAAGCAGTACACCAGCTCCATAACAACTCAGCTGTTGGAGCAGTGTTACTGTGAGGGCTGATGAGAGCTCTGTTACATAGAAACTGATCTAAACCCAATGATTTTGGGGTGGGAAATTGCCTCCATCCACTTATTTGACCGTAACAAGAGTTGATTAGAATGTGTGCCTGAGGTGAACAACAGACTGCAATGTCAATAAGCTCCAGACCCTATTGAACTAAGTAAATAATATCCAGAACTGTGAGATGAGCTAAAAGCTTCAGACACTTTCTTGTTGCCTTCCTAGGTGAATTGTGTCCATCTTTCCCCTTGCCCTTTCTGGCAAAGGGAAGACAGAAATTATATTCTGAGGCTATGGGGGGAGAGGGGCAAACAGTGATGAAAATCCCTGAAAGTATAAATATTATATCTGAGAGATTGACAAAAATATTTAAACAACTCAATTTTTGCTTTTATTTTTTTAACACAGAGGTTTCTGGACTATATAAAATCTCATCTTTGTTTTGCTAATGATGGACTGCATGAGCCTCTTTTAACCCCAGAGTGCTTGTTAGGTATATCTTCTCCTTTGGGCCCAAATAAAATCCAGCTCTGACTCTCCTGTTGTGATATCTTGGTTGAAATGGTGCTATTTATGATGGGTCTTCAAACTTCTCTATGAGGGAGAGATTTGTCTCCTCTGGAGACATTCCAGACCAATCCGAACACGTTCCTGTGTGATTTAATCTCAGTGATCCTACTCAGGCAGAGGGTTGGACTGGATGGTCTTTTGAGGTCCCTTCCAACTCCTGACCTTCTGTGATTCTGTGCTCAGATGTGGTTAGATTATAGTGACAATATTGCAACATTTACTAGACACCCACTTTATACCTCTGTCTCTCAAACAAACTGCACGTAAGCCAGTAGAACCGTTTTATCTCCTGTCAAAGAAACATGCAAAAATAGAGTAGGGCACAAACACGTGTGGAAGGCAGAGGACAGGGCTTTCTGCAATCTGCCTTACTCATGATTAGCTGCTCCTGAGTTGTGCCATGTATCCAGATAACGATGGGATCTGATTTTTTTTTTTTCCCCTTTAGAGAAATGACGTCTCTTTCTGTGGACCCTAACAATGAAATTTGCATTACAATGCATGGCCTTTCTCACCTTCTGCCTGCAGTGTTCGAACTTCCCTTGATCATAATGATTAAAAATCTCTTGAGCATACAGTGCTTTCTGATGTTAAGAGATTTTATTAGAGAAAAATCTTAAGTTAAATAGGGTATAAAGATAATTAAACACGGAGGGTCTCATTTCCTTGCATCTCCCTGTTTGGTGTATTGCTGCAGGTTTCCTTGCTTGTGATCAAAAGACGAATGTGCAGTTCAGATAGACACAAATAGGTCATCTTCTCTTGCCTGCCTGTATCAGTATTGCACAGCTGTAGTTGAGGTTCACAAGATCTTTAACAAAAGTTCATTTCACATTCAGAACACAGACAGATTTGTGTTGCTGAATCCTTTTCACATCCACTCACCACACAAAAAGCATGTACTAAATTGAGTTCAGCCCATAGCAACAGTTCTTCTGATAACCTTAGAATGCAGGCTGCATGGACAGAGGACACTTTAAGTCTTTAGGATAAATACTTATTAAATAAGCCCTTGCTTTTATAATAGCAGCCTGACTTCAACAAAGCACTCTCAGGCATTCTGTTTCAAGTAACTACTGCATTTATAAAGCCAGGTGCTCATCTTGATTTTACCTCACCACTTCTTGCACAATCTCAGATTATGTTTTTAATTTTTTTTTTCCTTCTGACTTTTGTCCATCTCTCTCTATAAATGTTTTGGGATTTTTCTGCTTAACTCTATCCTTGCCATCATGAAATCATGAAAACACAGTTGCTGCAGCTGTTCAGATTTTTAAATTGCAGTTGCTTAATTACAACACTTGTGGGACTTTATATGCTGTTCTTTATCACTGTAATCCAGATTTCCTTCTGAGAAGAAGGAGCAGCAGGGAACCACAGACTTGAGGTGAGATTTCACACTTTCTCTTTTCTCTCTCTGAAATGTAAGGTAGGGCACTGTTGGAGGCGTAAAACCAAATGTTTGAACTTTTCCTTCCCTTTCCTCAGCACCTGCACTATCCAGCAAAAATCAGACTATTGTTTTATTTTTGCTCAAGCTCTCTAGCAAATATGATGCAGCATTTTGGATGTCTGCTGAAAGAATCCCGTTAGGAGGTTTATCCTCTTTCATTTTGTACAATTTAATGTGCTCTGCTCACCTTCTAAGAATTTATCTTTGTTTAACAATGGCAGTGAAGCAGCTATACAAAGACAGACTAATGGACATTAGGTGGTAGTTGTCTCTGTGTCCTCTCTGGGGCCATGTAGCTTAACTGCAGGGTTGGCCAGCAAAACAATTCAAAGGAAAAAAAGATAAATGTCCCTTCAACAGATTATCATCTACTCTTACTGGTTAGATTAATACAATATAAGTAAAATACTGTTTCACATAAAACTCCCATATGATAAAAGGAAGGCAGAAAAATCCTGTTCAAGTTGAGTGTACAATGAATATTTTCACAGACTCATCTGCATCTAGTTTCATGGTTTCGTAGCTGCATATTTTTATCATTACCCTCAGCAAAACTATTCCATGTTCAATTACTATAGCCACTGAAAATATTTACTCTCATTCCTTTCACTGTTACCCTACTGAATTTTTACTATCATTAAGTTTCATCCTTCCTAGGCAAGCAAATTCTTACAAGCAATGGAGCCTTCCTACCATCCTGCACCTTGATGTGCTGTGAGCCACCCTTTAGGAAAGCTCTGCATATCTTTCCTCAGAAATCAGTTATGTCAGCTCTTAGTGGAGTTAGTGTTTCTTATCTAAATTACCTCCTAGTCTCACTGGGGGTTTGGATGATTGAAGTGGAGAACTAGATCCTCAACCAATGTAAATCAACATACTGCTATTGATTTTAATTAAGTATGGTGTTCTATTATACTAGCTGATGATCCAGCCTGGAATAAGAGTATAATAGATGGCTTATGCTTTTCAAGAAAGGAAGCCTTTTTTTCTCCCACTGGAAGCATCTAGACTTGTTGTTTGCACCTGTTCCTTCAGCAGCAACACTGCCCAGGGGTAATGAGAGTCTTCTAAAGATTACTCTTTAACAGAAGAAGCATTCTTGTGGTACAGGACAGATTTTTTTCCTGATTTAGCCTTTTCTAATTCAAGATACAGCCATAAGCTACCAAAACTGTATTCACACAGTTGCAGATCTGATTTAGTATAAACCTTCCCACTAATGAGTGTTGATGGGATTTAGCCTGGTCTGTTTTCTTCAAGCATTGATGAAGACATGGTGAATGGATGAAGAATTACTTAATACTTCTTCCTTTTGTTAAGATAGCTGTGATATAGGTCAAAGCTGTGTCCCTGTTCTCTCTGGTTAATGCATGCCATGAAATATATGTATCCCATATACTGAGGTCAAATTCTAAACATCATTGCTATAGGCTACAGACCGAATAATGGGCTAGATTCAGCAGTCTGGGCTGATCCTGTGCAAATTCAATGTGACACAGTCTTAATTTGACACATATAATTAAAGGTCATAGCAGCATTTCCTAGTGTCAGAGATTGATCTTTTTTCACCCTATCTCAGCTACTTAGATGTATTTTTAGGAAAATTTTATCTAGGAGAATAATCACATCATTTAATAACCATTTTTCATGTTCATATTTGGTGAGAAATGTTCACTAAAAAGAGCACTGGCAGTATCTTCAGGGAGGCTGTTTTCATAAGACTGCACACTGTAAATATGGATTTTACAATTAAACCTGACTGTGGGGTTTGGTTTGGTTTGGTTTTCTGTTTGTTTGTTTTCTGTTTGTTTGGGCTTGAGGTTTGGTTTGGGGTTTTTTCGTCTGTTTGTTTGTTTTGTAAATGTACAGTCCTACCCATAATTTTATCCAGTATTTGCTTTGACTGAGATTTATTAATTGCATCATATATAGCTGCATCACAGTGATTATTATTGGGGTTGAAGACAGGAGATGGTGACTGCTAAACTACAGCACAGCTGAACTTTGAAGATAGGGACTTTGGTTTAGGTTATGTTTAAGTAGCTTTGTCAATAACTTAGTGTGTATGAGGGAAGTACATGCATAGTGGGAGGGATAAGGGAGGTACCTGCTGAGTGCTGGATGAACACACAGTTGTATGCTGTGAGTACATAATGATGTGAGTACATAAAGATGTTTAGATATGAGGGAGAATTCTTTATGGAACAAGTGGTGAGGGGCTGGAACGGGCTGCCCAGAGAGGTGGTGAATGCCCCATCACTGGAGGGGTTCAAGGCCAGGTTGTCCAGCCCTGGACAACCTTGTTTAGATCCAGGCCTGGAGGTTGGTGGCCCTGCCTGTGGCAGGGGGTGTGGAACTCAATGATCTTCTGGGTCTCTTCCAACCCTGACCAGTCTGTGATTCTGTGATGTGCATAATGATGAAGAAACCCACAGGATACTTTGAGTTGTAAAAACTCCTGTTCCTTACTCATGGCAGAGAGAACTCAAAGTCATGAAAGCTGGGCTCCTGTTGGTTACCACAGAGAGCAGTGGCTCTGGGGACAACAGTACCTGAGCCAGAAGAACCTTTCATTATTCAAGCGCTTACCTTTGCAAGGCTTGGACCAGTGAACTCAGTAGAGTAGATACTCACTAAAGCCACTTCCTTATCAAAAGTTTTACTCTTATATTACAGACTGACACATTACTTCACTTTCTTCCAATGGAATGAGACATAAGGAAAATGTACACTAAGCAAGAACTCTAATGGATGACAGATGTCTATGGTAACAGTGAATAAAAACAAATCAACAATGAAAAAAGCCCCATACGTAAGCTTGTGAGGATAGAAGAGAAAATACATGGGGTCTAGGGTTCACCAATCAAGAAAAGAGTATGAAAAACCAGCCTGGCAAGTCTTCTGTTGCTTATCTGAGACCTGAGCAGTCAGGCCATACTGATCTTGAGGAATACAGTTTCTCTGAATCTGCCTCTGAAGGTCTTTATTGAATTTCTGAGTGTGAATTACTTAACATTTTAGCTCTGCAGCAGAAGCAGGTAGAAGGAAGTCATTAATGATTGGGTTAAGATACTGTATCACACTTCTCTGATATTCCACCTTAGTAAAATGTTTCCAAAATAAAAAGGCAAGCAATTCTCCCTCCTGCCAAGGAACAGAGTAACTACAAAGGTGGTTATGGCTTCTGAGTTTCTTTTACTGCTGTGCTTCCCTTTTGGGTTCTTAAATACCCTGCCAAGTTGAGGAGTCAGACCTTTAAAGACAAAAAAAAAAAAAAAGGTGAAAGGGTTGGGGGAGGAGGGGAAAGAAGTTACCTCCAAGTTTACTCACAAGGTCATATCTATGTTTAAGCACAGAACTAACTTCTGCTATTAGGGCTCTGGCAAGGATTGTCTCATATTTTATGTATGAAGTCCCTGGTTGATGTTATAATATAAACACTAGTAATTATTTTTAATGTTATGGCTGAAGATAGCAGTCAGCTACTGGATCCCATTGCTCTAACAGATGTAGACTATGAGGCTGCCCTTGTCCTGATGAGTTTGCAGTCTAATAATGAGTCGAAAGCTGTCTGAAGATCGACAGCCACACAACTACCCACATGTGTATTTGCCTCCTCAGTTCCTCAGAGATACACAAAACCAAATCTGTGCTTCATTTAGAGCCACGTTTAAAGAAAATGAGATGTAGTAAATAAAGCTGAGTTTGAGAGGAGAAAAACATGAATAGGTTTTCTCAAGTTGGAGGGAAAGTAGAGGATTAGGAAGATGTATGCTTGAAATATATGTTCACACAAAATGGACAAGAATCAATGAGAGTCAGATAAGTGCTTTCTTAAAAAATTTCATCTTAGAAAGATAGACTTAGAAAAGTAGCATCAAAGTCCCAAAAGAGTCATGTAAACAACTGCTAGGAAAAGTACAATAAATTTGATAGGTTCCAGAACAACAATCTTAGTCTGCTTCATCCTATATGATCAAGTCTGTGAAGTGAGAGAAAAATATTAGTAAATACAATCAGGGTTTAGAATAAACATGCAGGCATTTTTAACAATGGTAGAAAACAAAAATCTTTATGTTGTTTCTATTTCTTACAGAAAAATAATCAAGTTAAATCAGGATAATAAGAGTAATCAAGTGTCACAAAACCAACAGAGAATGTAACTCAGGCTAAGGGTCAAAATGACACTCCCCCATCTTTAGGGTTTGCCAAAGCTGCAGATAGAAGCTGTGATCTACATTCCAAACTATGCTGCAACCTTAAATATAGAGTGGTCTCCATTTAGAACAAAGCAGCATTGTTAGTGCTCTTGCAAAGTGTTGTCAGAGCAGACTGTTTTCAGATGTTCAAGGCAGACTCCGTGTGAGGCATCTCAATCAAAGCAAATCCACGTTGGAGCTTCCATTTCCAGAGCAAATCTGCCATGTCTCCGTGGCTCTCTCCAGTAGTCCATGGTTCTCAGAGCATAGCCTGTCCCACCTGTCATCATAGAAAAATACATACAGGATAAAATGGGATTCAGGGGGTTTCTGCATAAGGTGATGGGTACTTTCTTCTATAGAAAGGACCAAATCTCCCACATTCCAAGCAGTAAGGTATTTCCACTGGTTATAAGGGAGAAGTTCACCACCACTGTCAGTTAGAAGGTAAAAGTCTTAGTTACATAAAGAATATAAACAACTTGAAATATGAGGTCACAGATACAAAATCTCACAAGAAAACTTCACATCCTATTGAAAACTGGTCAACTATTACCAAAACTTGACCCTGTTGCTTTGAGTTTTTACTATCCCTTTGGAAAGTTTTGATTCCTGCCTCAGGGCTTGGAAGCAGACCCTCAGTGTTTTGGGTGCACACCTGGAAAACAAAGATGATCCAGAATTCCTGCTATGTGGCTTGGTAACCAATACATGATGTAAGTGGTGAAGATGATGTGAGCTCTCTTGGTTTAAAGAACTCCATAGGTATTTGTTTTCCTGTGGTTCACCAGGAAAATCCATTCCTTTTCAAAGTTTGCTTTCACAGGAATTGCTGCTGTACCCATCCTGCATTAATATTCAGGCTCTGCACTCATAATCCATTGCTAAGCAACACTTAACAAAATTGATCTTGCATTAAGCAAGCTCTGGAGCTTGAATAATACATTATTTCCTCTTTCTACTTCTAATCGCTGAAAACCTTTGGTTGCTTTTTGAATGTCACGATATTAAAACTTTTTATTTTAAACCCAGCTTTAATTGCTAAGAAAGTCCATTTGGATTAAGGATCAGATGTAAATTCACCCTTAGTACTGCTTAATGCTAAGAGTAAATAAATTACAAAAATTCTTGAACCCTTGAAGATGGTGGAAAAACTTAAAAACCAGAAGGAATGTAATATAGAGCAGTCAGATCCCATCTTGCATTCAGATACATTGAAGGCAATACCTTGTCAGCTACTGTGTGTACATCTTAAGCATCTCTGTCACTGTTTATTTATATTCTGCATTAAGATCACACAACTGTGTGCTTTTATATGCTGAATACAGGAGTTTCTGATTCCTATACATGAATTTTATGTACATAGGAAATAACCTTGCCTCTCTGGAGTTTTCTGAATGGCTGCTGGAGATGGAATTCCATGCCTTGAAGTTGCTAGAAATTACCTGTTTTGTCTTCTAGCCCATTTCTCTGCCATTGCAGGATAGCTCCCTTGAGTAAATTCACCAATGCCTTAATCATCCTGTTCTTAAGAGTCTCAAGCAATGTCTCCTTTGAGAGTTCACTGCACAGTCTATTAGATCTTAGTGCTAGACAATACTTATATTCATCCTCTATTTATTAAGCCAGAGACCTCCTTGCCTCTTCCCTTCCCCAACCCCAGCCACACCAGTCCAAAAGAGAATGCAGGAACTGATTTTCCTGTGGTTACTGAAGATCTAGGTTTTGAAATAATTATGTATGCTACCACCATCAAGCCTTTTTTTTTAATTTCCATTTAATTATTAGATGTCTTAAAACTCTGAAATTTGAGCCCTAGAGAATAGTTGATTCATTTTAAATATCCCACAGTTCATCCTATAAAACAGCATTCTAAACTAAATCTGAAATGTAATCTTAATTCAAAATTCTTAACAGGATCCAGAGAAGGTGTTAATTTGTTGTCATCTCCTATGAACTATTTTTGTTTATGCTTTGATTTTCTCCAACAAGCAATCCAGATTCCATGTTGTAACACCTATGACTGATGTAAAGAACTTTAATCAAAGGCTTTTCCAAGAATCTGTACTTTGCATTTAAGAAGTGTGTGAGTTGTTTCAAGGAATAGAGTATGTCAGCTGTGTATCAATGTAGTTTTTTGGGTAAAATTAACAAAAGCACTTCACTTTATTGACTTGAGGTCATTTTTTTTTTCCTTTTTTTTTTTCTTTTTTTTTCTTTGTCTTCATCAATGTAAAATTTATGTTGTGGTTTCTCTGTATCTCGTTATGTGGATCCCCCCCATTCAGTACCCTATACAAATTCCAGGAATGGGCTGTATACTCCTTCTACCAAGTAACTGATCCAAGTGTTTTATTAGACAATCCAAACATTCATACTTGCTTACTTACTACTTATTTCTCACCAGTCAGTGCCTTAAACACTTGACTAACATAATTACTGGTCTTTCTTCAGCCATTCATTTCCACCTGGCAAGCCTTGTTACTCTACTACAGACTTAACCTGTTTATGTGTTCCATCACAAGCAGAGTAGGGAGAGAATCGGCCAATTCCAACCTTTGGCCTTGGTCTAGTTGAACTTCTAGACATCCTCTGCTAAAATTAAATGGTTTTGTGTGGTTTTGAATAATCATGCAAATAACTGAATGAATTCTTTAGTGAAGATGTGTAAGTAAAACCAGACACTTTCTGTGACATGTTGAAAATGAATGCAAAACTGCCAAAACAATCTCACTGTTTAACTCAGCATAAATTTTCAAACCCTTTTTCATCATATGCCATCAGTTTCTCTGAAATCCTTATACAGCTTCTGTGAGAAAAATAAAACATGCAATCTTTATTTAATAAAAATGTGTCTTGAAATTAAAACCATGAGCATAAACTTTAAATGTTCTGTGGGGAGACATTTAGTCCCACAGTAAGACTGGACTTGATTTTTTAAAGTTATCTGAGTATCAACATCTATATCTCAGCAGAAGTTTTGTTCCTTGTATTTCATCCCATTTCATTCCTTCTCTTTATTTATGAAGGCTGAAAGTTATGTTTTTTCTCTGAAAAAAACCAACCCCAACCCACTGTCCAGTGCTGTGATGGATGTGTATCTGTTACAAGTATCCCACCATTTGAAAGGGTGGCTTGGATATTTTTTAAAGAGGGAGAGAGTTGTATTTTTTCTATCTAGTTGAGAAAATATTATAACTTAGTGCTTCCCCATATAACCTTAAATAACATTTTGCTCTTGCTTCCCTGTCACTGTGTATTTATTAGGCATAAAGCAGAATGTATACATCTGGTCTTAATTATACTCTTTGTATTTTGAATGGAACATGACAGTTTGCAATCAACCCTAATAAGGAAAGCAGAATTATCACAGTAAGCCAGAAAGAATCAGGCTTGGGTGCCCTTATATTCTTTCTGGGATTTATAGACAGAGAAGTCTCGACTGAGATTATGGGATAAATCCAGGACCCAAGACCTACTGTTGATTTTACACCTTCTCCCTCTGACTTTTTAGCTCTGTGTCTCTGATGAGTGCAGCTTCAGTTTTTTGAACATCCAGGCAACAGGTTTTCAGTTTGCTGTTGAACAAAAAGTCAGCAAGTGATGACCTGTGCTTCACTAAAACTATTCTTGATTTCAATATGAAGTCTGGAAACAACTCCAGTATGGCTGAGCTGGTTCTTTGTTCTTTAGGCAGTTTCTCCCAGCAACCCTTTGGACTATGAATGATGAGAAATACTGGTCAGGAGCCTGACACCACATTTCAAATGAATGGCTTGATGTCACACATACTGAGCAGCCTACTGAGCTTGTCAGTATTTACATATCTAGAAAAACAAATTGAGACCTAGGATTTTCTTTTCAGCTGCAGAAAGCTGTTGAAAGGGACAGGAAATAACATTACTATTATCTAGTTGTTCCTACTCATCATTGTTAAACCCTTCAGTTGGAGAGCTCAGGCAATGCTTTTTATGTGGCATCAATGTGATGTTGATTGTCTCCTAATAATGTGCTCTTTCACTCCGTGTGGTTCCCACTGCTGTCCTAAGTGACAGTGTTAAATAGCTCATGCTTCATTTGAGGCCAGACTTCAGACTTTTCCTTTGACTTTTCAATGTCTAAAGTCACCTCTGTGTATGTCTTCGTGCATTTCTCTATGAAGCCTTGGGGGATCACTATCTTTGCCCCTTTAACAATTTAATAATCTTATTAAAAGATATATAAGGGGCAGGAACGTGCAGACCTGACTTATGCTAAAAAGATTATTTTTTTTTCTTGAGAGGTATCTCATCTGTGGCTTTGAAACTAGCAGTTTATACTTCATCTGAGGTCAGACAGGCTGGTGGTGTGAATTGCATTTAGAAAAACGTGTAAGTAATCAAGCTCTACACTTTGCTTGGTTGCACTGCTGTCACATGCTCCAGAGTGTGTGCATGCAACCAAGAATCCTGTACCTGTAGATGAGGAAAAATAATCTTCTCAACAGGTTATTCACCATATCCTCTAGCAATAGTAACAAGATCTCTATACTCAGTTTGAGCTGATTTAATGATCCCAAAGTTCTTCAGAAAAATGTTAAACCTGTTCCTGTTTCATCAGCCCCGTAGATGTTGGGGTGGGCCTGTAACATTTGAGACAGACCATCTGGTTTTCATTGCATATGTGATATAGCTCTCTTACCTGAAACCAGAACTGCCAAGATTATACAATACAAAGTATTATACCTAGAAACTCAAATTCCATCTCTATCATAACTTTTGAGTTTCAGATGTTGTATGAAACACAAATACCCTTCTGTAGTTAATTCAAGAGATCTTCATTCCTTCTTTTTGTGTGTTGGAGCAATATATGATTATTGTCACTGGATGATCTTCCTGGCTCCATTAACTTCTCTCATTGCCACATTTATTATTTATACTACAAGGAATCTACCTCGTTTATTTGTAGGTTCTCCTAGTTCAGTAGCTCTTGTTTCAGTAGCTCTAAAGCTGCCTGGATATCTTATACTGATACTGTGAAAATCCCAGTATCTTTTGTGTCAGAAAAGAAATGGTTACTTTTTCTACTAAAAAAATCCACATGAAGGATGGAAGAAGACATATCTTTCCTGGAAGATATGTAAATGTACAAGAATAGGGAATCAAAACTTAGTGCCAGAAAGCCTTCAGGAAGCTGTCTAACCAGTCTGCTCAGAAGTCATCTCCTCATCTCACCAGTGTCTCAGAAGTCATCTCCTCTGCTTATCTTTTGTTTCCCTCCTTGCAGACCCCTTTCAGAGCAGGATGATTCACAAAGGAGAAAGGTGTATTGTTTCAAGCACTTCTCTCCCTCAGTGAAAAACACTTCCAGTTTATGCAGTTCACTCTTTAGAGCCTATTAATAAGGAGAAGGTTCTACTTTTTCTCACCTCAGGGGAATACTTCCCTTGGGATAAAGCAATAAGCATCTTGTTCCTTTTCATCTTGTCCTTGGTTTTTTTTAGAGTCTGCCTTAAAGTGAGAGGAACTCTCCTAGGGGCTTGTGCTAGTTTGGGCTGGGGTAGTTGATTTTCTTCACAGTAGCTGGTGTGGGGCTGTGGGTTTGATTTGTACTGTGGTTTTTTGGGCTGGGTTTTTTTTTCAGTGTTGGTAGCACAGGAATGTTTTTGTTCCTCCTGAGTGGTGCTTACACAGAGCCCAGGACTTTTCACCCACCAGTGGGTGGGCTGGGGGTGCACAGGGAGTTGGGAGGGGACACAGCTGGGTTAGCTGACCCCAGTGACCAAAGGGATATTCCAGACCATGTGATGTCATGCTCAGCATATAAAGCTGTGGAAAGAAGAAGGAAATGGGGGATGTTTGGAGTGATGGTGTTTGTATTCCCAAGTAACTGTTACAGGTGATGGAGCTTTTCCCCAGGAAAGCTTTTCACTAGGAAAGCTCCACCTCTTCTCCATTTCACCTGCCTGATGGTGGGAAGTGGGGAAGGAATTCCTTGGTTTGATTTGCTTGTGTGCATGGCTTTTAATTTACCTATTAAACCATCTTTATCTCAACTCACAAGTTATCTCAGTTACCCCTGCTGTTGTCTCCCCCATCCCACCTGGGGGAGAGTAAGAGCCTCCATGGGACTTAGTTGCCAACTGTGATAAAAGCACAACAGGGATTAACTATCACATTTTCTTCTGTGTTGTGCAATATCTCCCCTATCCCCTGGGAAACACATATCCTCCTTTCTATTTTGGATTCCTTGCTTTTCCAGGGACTTGGCATCATCAGGAGCAGGAATGAAACAAAAGGCTTATCTTCCCTTGAAACAAATTAAATCTGCAGCTTTTCTCAACTTCATGTGCCTGTAGACTTGATTAACCCTCTTAAGAGAATTTGCTCCCCAATAAAATACCCTGAGCCACTGTCACTTAGCTTATTCTGACTTTTTTTCTTTTTTTATTTTTAATAAGAATATTATTTTGGGTATTTCATTGGCTTGTGCCCCAAAATCCAACCTAGAATTAATACAACTCAGTTTCTCTCAGTCTGATAGTCCATTCATCTCCTGCTGCAGTGTTATGTGCTACTCCTCTCAAGGATTTCTGTGAGCTGCTACTGTCACTGTCATGGGTTTTGATGCAGCAAATCACTCCTAGGGCATGTGAAATTATGTAAGCCTTTGCCATTATGGCATTTCTTTCCAGACATTGGCATAATTTTGTCTCAAATAGATGGCACTGTGTGCCACGCTGTGCACTACTACTCATATGGCCTTTGACATTTAATTCTGTGTATACTCCTGGCCCCAGGCACACTTTGTTAAAATATTAGCAGATTATTTCTCCACCCTATGGAATCAAGGCACTGCCCACCTTCCATAAACGTCACTGTAGCATGAACTCTGCTTGGCAGATTCAGATTGCTTTGTCTGGGGCGAATTCCAGGTCTTATGCAGTTTCTCTGCCTGAGCTCTCTTCCCACATGTGAGTGGGTGTCCTCCTCCCTTGGTGGATTCACTCCTTCCCACACACCTTGGAATTGCAAGATCTTGAGCTGCATTAAAACTAGAAAAATTCCATTCTTTTTGTACTCTGCATTTAAAAGCCCAACACTCCTCTTCCTATGCACTACTTAGATCCCTGTAATACAGTTTCAGATTTGGCCAGAATGAACTGAAAACACATCAAGCACTTCAGAATCACTCACTGTGAGAAATAAGGCTACTGTCCATCCACCTGCCTTTCTGCCTGTCTCCATGCTGGCTGACACAGGTGAAGTTTGGCATCCTCCACATTCCTGGAGACTGTCACTGGGGGAAAGGCATTTTCCTCCTTTATAATTCCTGACCCTAAGAGTAACATAAAGGTTTGGGGGTTATTTTTCTTATCCTGTTACCACAGACAACTCAGTAATTGCTTAAAGCAGAGGAAGATGTCTGGAATCTGTTAAAATTTGAGTCCATTTTCTGACCATCACATGCACCTTTGCAGAATACTGTCCATGGTTTGAGGACCTGGCTGAGCTGATGGTTTATAGAAGCAGGACCCTGTTAAGCTGGCTCAGGATCTGCACTGCCATGCTTGAGCAGTGGCTGTGATGGTGTAGATACAGCAATAAGAGCTTGTCACAGATCTGAGACAATGGCCAATTTTTGTCACCTTCAGTATCCCAAGGCTCAAAGAGAATTGTGAGTTCAGAACCCTCATGCTGCACATATCTCAGATTTCTTACAGCTACCTGGGTGCCAGCAGATACTGATCCTGCTCTGATTTTGCACCTTTCACCTCTCTTTCAGCTGTTACCACACCTGATGCCTCTCTTCTCTCCTTACCCACACCTGTCACCATAAGCAAACTGACTTTAAGGGATTTGGTGACTGTAAAAAGTGATTTGGTTTTCCATAAAGGTTCAAGTTATTGGCAAAAAGAATCATCAGCTTCCTTAGAAAGCTTAAGCTTCATGCCTAAAATGTAGCAGCAGGGAGAAAGAAAATTGTTTCTCTATATTATCTGAAAGTACTGCATTCTAGAACATTCTTAACATTATCCCCCATAGGAAAACATTGAAGCTGCAAAGACTGGGAAGGGTTTATGAGTATGCAAACCATTACGGCTCCTTTGTGGCTCATCTTTATTGTCCTCATCTATAGACATCAATATGTTTGTTTTATTTTCTTTAATGAAAAGAGGGTTTAGTGAGAGCCAGAAGATTGTTTGGTACAATAAATCCCTAGATCTTCTTGTTTTCATGCTACTCAGCAAATTCACATCTGATGTTAACCATATGTAACTGGGCTGGTGCCAGGTCTGGTCTCTGAAGTTGTAAGATGTTTTGGGATTCTGTCCATCAGGCAGCACTGCTTCCAGGCTGGATCCAGAGCCTCCAGGAAAGCTGCAGCTTTTGTAAGGATTTCAGTATGAGCAGGAAAAAAGGAGGATGGGAAGAGGGAAGTAAATGAAAGGAGGAAGGGAAGAATGGAAGAAATTATCATAACCACAAAGAACACAAATTGCAAAGACTGCCTAAGATGGTGTTAGAGACAAAAGAAAAAAGTAGCAAAAATTGGGAAAAATAGAAGTTGATAACAGGTGGACAGACCAAGAACACTGGAGACTAACACTTACATGAATGCAAATTAAATTTTTGTAATTCAGCCATTAATTATGCTCCATCTTCCATACAAGTATAATCTCAGTTATTTATTCACAAAATGGTGCTACTCATTACTGTTTGGTACTGTGGTGTCTCAGAGATGTTCAAAACAGGATCATAAATGGGTATTGAACAAATCTGTTTGCTATCCCATATATATCTCCAAAACCTCTATTTCTGTTCATATATTACACAGAGGGCTTAAGGCAACTTTGTAAGACTGCTTGACAATGGCAAATCTTGGGATGATATTTTCCAGGATGAACAGGTTACAGTGTTTCCTCCCAGCTAAATATGAAATCTGAGGACAAATTTAATTCTAATGACCTTTTCCATCTGAAAATGAAGGCTGCATTGGCAAAGTTAGCTCTGGCATGAAATGGTGAGAGCTGTTCACTGCAATATTTATGTTAACCGATTTCTGTGATGCAATTCCTAGTAAAAGTTCCAGTAGTAATAAAAGCCACTATAAAATAAGGTTGCCATTTTACAAGATACTTTGTGAAATGCTATAAAATTACTCTTGTCATGATCACCATAACGACTAGAAAGATAAGAAAGTGAAACCATTTGTCAAATATGTGGGAATTATCTTCCCATTAAACACTTAGTCCTTAAATTGATGAATGTTCTGGTCTGACCCAAATTGACTAATTCATGTGGGTAAAGGTATTTTTTTAATGTTAGTCTGCAGGTTTTGAGGACAGTAATGACAAGGCCTAGCTTTTACCTTGTGTGCTTCCAGTCTTGTAGGCTCCTTCTGAAGTCACTATTATCCTTCAGAAAACACTCTGCAGTGGCTAGGATAAAATTCTTCTCTGAAGCATCACTCAGAGGACTTGGTTCTTTTTCCTGGTGACAGATGAACTTGAGGATTAGCCTCAGAAGGCAAAGTTAAACACCATGAATACCTGCCTCAATCTCATCTTTCAGGTGAAATGCAACCATACATTTCATCATGCACTTTATGCAAATGCAAGTCTTTTCAATTTTAAATATATTTTTCTCTTTTCTCTTTGCTGGTGGGCAAGATAGGTTTGCAAGGTGGGAAAAACCCAGTCCTGAAATTCCCTTCCAGCTTCTGTAGATCACATGTCCCTTTAGCATTGTTTTTACTCATTTTTTTCCTTGAGTTGTTTTGCTTCTTATACCTCTCTACCATTAATTGTATTCACCTTTTACTTTACCCAGGACTTGCCAGTATTTCAATTTACTTTAATGTGGGATATTACAACTAAAATGTGATAGCAAACAGATTGCAGAACATGTTGTAAGATATTTCCAGGTCAGTGGATGTTTTCTCTTACACTGAAATCAATGACATTGGGGTTGAGCGCTTCAGAAGGACAAGAACACAAGGGATTGCACCAACTGCACAGCTCCAAAGTACCTGGTGTTACTTTGCCCACTAGAAATCCATAATTTTCCTGCCATATGACATACTTACAGTGCTTCTGCTTGCAAGCCTTTAGGAAATTCGTGTAAAATTCTAGGCAGTTGCAATAAAATATGGCTGTCACATAGAGACCAGGAGCAGAGGCAAATAAAGAGGTCAAATCAGAACCTGCATTTGTAGTATTTTTAGAGAAGAAGAATTACAGCCTGTTGTAAAATGAACAAATATCTTGGGAACTTTGTATAAGCCAACAATCACTTATTGCACAGGTTGAACTAGGTTGTTTTATTTTTTTTTTTCTGCACAATTGCCCAGCAGAACTAAAAGAGCTGAAGGTGCATTTCTGAGAATCACAGGAGGAAATAAAACCCCTCTCTATTAAGAGGATACAATAGTATATGGAGGATACAAAGGGATGTTAAATAAAGGTCTGTGCCACTCCATGTACCTTTTCAGTGATATGCTTTAAATCCAGTTAAATTACAAGAATTGTATTTTCCTAATCCAGCAGTGAAGGGCACTGGTATACAGCAAAGTACAGAAATGCACTATAAACATTATGTTACTGTAAATGTTTTCTTTCCTGTGTTTAAAGAAAAAAAAATCAGTGGAATTATGCCCCACAGGAGGAGGGGAAATAAAACCAATAAAAGTCCACAGAAGATTTTTCAAGCCTAGAAAGGCTGCAGCCACTGCCTCAAGAGGCATGGAAGCAATCAAGCAGGTAAAAAAGCAGTGTAACAGGGTGAAATAAAATCCTTCACATGACAACACTTAGGTGCTACTGCTTCTGACTTTACCCTACTGGGTACACAGCTACTGGCTGTGATGTGGGACAAGTGCAGTGTCACTTCAGGGACATCAGGAGCAGCTGACAGGCTTCTCCAGGCAGCCTTGCTCTGGTCTAGGGCAAAGTTACTATGCTGCAGTTGTGTTGGCTGCCACACTGGTGCTGAAGGCTTTGGCTGTTAACCCAAAGTTCCCTAATTCAGACAACTGCACAATTTGCCTGCGTGGAATTGAGCTGGAGATGAGATCTGGCCCTTGATTCTTGCTTGTGTGAAATGGTTTCTGCACCAGAAGGTTCCACTTCCATAATGAACCTGGACAAGCTGCACCATGGAGAAGCTGGCAGGGCATGGCTGTAATTACAACTTCTGATCAAATGATTTTCACAGCTCAAGTGAATTATTAAATAATATCCAAAATCAATATTCTGGCACTTTTTACAGTGGAAAGCATGATAAAAATGTTTTTTTAACTCTTCAGTAATTCTTCTACCCTGGAACAAAAGAGATTTTCATGTACAAAATACCAAAGAATGTAATCCTCCACTATGGAAAGGTCTCCAATATTATATTTTTGGATCAGAATTAGAAGCAATTATAGCACTGTCCAGAGATAAAAACAAGCTGACAAGGGTGTTTCAATTCTAGTCATGGATGATAAACAGTGTGGAGGTAAAATGCTGCAGCTGTGGAGCGATACAGATTGCCATCAGGATTAAAGAGGGAGCCTGTGTTTTACTGGATCAAGAAAGATTAGCCATGTTTTGAATATGGGATTATGAAGTAATTAAATAAATGAAGACACATTTCTGATACAAATGTTGCCAGTAAGAATGTAATCACTCACTTTCTAAACAATGTTTCTGTAATTTATCACTCAGGTTTTTGATTGGCAAGCATATCAGCCTGCTTCATACTAAGGGAAGTCAACCACACTGAAGGACTGAGCCTGGTTTACTGTGTTTACAAGTGTGTTTTACAGGAGGAACTGGTGCTGTAGACATTATGAGGAGTAATCCTACAAGTTTTGGAGGAAACTCTGTTCTGCTGCTCCTTGCCAGCCTGGGCTGGCAATTCAGGAGTTGAAGAAATGGTCAATGGGGTATTAAATTGGTCTGACTGCCAGTGGGATTAAGAAAGTAGTAACTATGCAAACCTGGTAAGCACCAGTGCAGTTCCTTGTGCATGAAAGTCCTCAAATATTTAGTAGGTAACGTGGTTTGTGTGTGATGGTGCTGGAAGGCAGCAATGTTTGGGGTGAGACACACAAGTGGAACGCTGTATAGCTGAATGGCAATAGATTTCTGTAAGCTCACTGGGGAAATCTCTTAACTGTAAGATTTAGGATGGTGCAAGATCTTTAATGTCTGTGCAGAGAAAACAAATTCTCTGTTGTTAAAAGCCTTACAGAAAAGGCCCATTCAGAATAAACTGTGCAGTACACTCTTAATCTAAGTAAGAAAGGAGAAAGCTTGTGTTCACCCTGCCAGGTGGAAGTTATATAAACACCTTATCTGTCACTGAAACTAAGAGTTTTATAGGAATATCTGTGCACAACAGAGAGATATGGGAGAGGAATACTTACCCTGGACCACCATCACAAGCATATTATAGTCCAGTACAGTTGGGAAGGTGGGGAATATGGATTTGCATTCAAATCTGCAGGGCTTTAGTTCAGATTTCTCCTATTTGTTGCTTTTATTGGGTTATATTTTGCCCTCCTGAGGCATGTAGCTTTCATTAGATTCTACACACGCCATGGGGAGAATGCAATGTGGGGTAGTTATATGCATATGTGCTTATGCTCTGCTGTTAAAATTAATAAACTCTTATTATTTTTTCGGTCCCAGAGCCTCTATTGTGGCTGCATAATATGTAAGACATGTATTTAAAACAAGATTGAGGAACAGAACTGAGTTCAGTGCCCAGATACAGCAGTAAAAAATTAATAAACTTGACCCTTTCCTCTGTTACTAACTAAACCCCTAAGGTGTCTGTCTGGAAAAAGTGGAATCAATCCTGTTGACAGATTTCTTGGAGAGCAAAGGCAGTATTTACAAGGTGATTTGGTGATCTATATTTGAAAAATGCCATATGGAGCAGCACTCTGAGCTGTATTAAAAATGGATGGTCTGAAAAATGGGGCATGACGTTAATTAGCAGTGGATGAGTTCTTCCATCCAGGTGCAGAGAATGAGACCATCAAGGAGGGCATCCACTCTGTATTTTAGAAATCAATAGCAGATGGGAAAATTTCCTCTTTCCTATTCTTTTAAATGCTCGGGAGAGGAGGAGGAAGACTGCCTTTCCCACAGCCTTTGGGGATGGACATGCAAATCCCACCTCCCTAGTTGACAATGGAGTTCTTTCTTCTTTCTTGCTCGAGGTCTCCTCTCACCCTGGTTCCTAAACCAGTAGGTAGCTCCTCTCACCTGCCTCTTCCCATCCTTAAGAGATGACGATGGCTTTCCCCAGCACCCTCCTGACAGCCTGGGCAGTGCCTTGTCTCACTGCCTGGTGTGGGAGCAGAAACCTCTGTGTTGCTGTTGAGCAAGGGAGGAGAGCTCTGGGATGGCTCCCAGCTCACCTGGGATGAGCTCCACACCTTTGAAATGTCATTACCTGTGGAAATTGTAAAACCATTGACCCAAGACAAACATGTCTTTCAAGAGCTGGTCTGAGTTGGGCCCTTTATGTTTTCTGTTCAGTAGGGCCTGTTGTGACAGGACAAGGGGTGATGGTTTCAAAATAGAGGGAGGGAGATTTAGATTGGATATTAGAAAAAAGTTCTTTCCTGTGAGAGTGGTGGAGCACTGGAACAGGTTGCCCAGGGAGGTGGTGGATGCCCCAGCCCTGGAGACGTTCAAGGCCAGGTTGGATGAGGCCCTGAGCAACCTGATCTAGTTGGGAGTGTCCCTGCTTCTTGCAGGGGTGTTGGACTGGATGACCTCTGGGAGTCGCTTCTTACCCTAATCATTCTACAATTCTATGATTCTACTGTGATTCAGAGCCAGCTTTGCTACTCCGTAAGGCTTCAGGCTGCCGCAGACCTAAGCTTAAGCGCTGGCCTTTCCGAGGAGGCCATGCTCAGCCTTCCTCCCACCCCTCACCCTCCTCCCACAGCTTTCCCAGCGCTTCCATTGCACAGAGACTGCCGGGCGAGCGAGCAGCGCCCCCTCCTCAGGCGGGAAGCGCTTGCGCCGCCGCCGCTCGGCCGGTAGATGGCGCCAGACCTCGGCTGCTGCCTGTGGGGGGGGGGCGTCGGGGGCGCGCTTCCCTGCGCGCGCGCGCACACTCCCCGCACTCACCACACGCACACGGAGCCGCTGACGGCGCCTACTCGGGGCTCGGCGGTTCCAGCGACCCGGGCAGCGGCACAAAGGAGGCGAGGAGCGAGCGCAAGGTGCTCGGAAACCCCGGCCGGCGGCACTGCCTGGAGGTAGGGGAGTCACCTCCCGACCTGGCAGCGCAAACTTCGCCGGGGAGAGGGGACACGGCGGGGGGGACACGACACGCAGCGCTGGCGGCTCCCGCGGGTGGCTTTGCTGCGGGCTTGGTACCGCTGTGTTCGCCCGTCCCCCGGGGCCTCGGCTGACCCGGTTTGTCTTCTTGCTGTCGGTGCTGTGGTGGCTCCCCGCCCCTCTAGGCTGGGCGGGTAGGGTGGGTCTCGGAGGACCGAGCATCTCCGCAGGCAGAAGTTGGCGAGGGGCGTGAGGGGAGACGAGCCCCAACTTGGGTCCTCTCAAAGTTCCCTGCCCGAGAAAGCCGCCCCCGGTCCCGCGTCGCCGCTCCGCATCTCTCCGCTCCTCTGCTCTCCTTGCAGATGTCGGGGGTGCTGGTAATCGCTGCCTGGTGCTTCTTGCAAGTGGAGAGCCGGCATCCCGAAATCATCACGAGTAACGGCAATCACGGCAATTTCCTGGACAACGACAAATGGCTGAGCACCGTCTCGCAGTACGATAAAGACAAGTACTGGAGGAAATTCCGGGATGTAAGTACTCTTTACCGCTTGTTCCCGCTGTAGCATCCTTCCAGTGCGGCTGCTGGCTCGTAGGAGCTGTGGGTAGGAGGGAGGTTGCAGCTTGGGCAACCGGTTGCTGGCTGGATGGATGTGAGGATGGATGTTCAGAGGTGTTGGGAAACTGGACAGGCGGCCCCGGCGTTCTCCATCGTCGGGGCAGCTTGGGCTCGGTGCCAGTCTCGCTGGTCTTCAATTTTCCTTTGGGGAGGAACTTTGAGCGAAGTTTCTGTGCCTGCTGCTCAGGAGGCTAGTGTGAAATGGTGAAATGGTGTGTGTCTAAAAAGAGAATATTTACCCGTTCGTGCCACAAGGTGGTAAACACAGAAGCGCTTTTTTTTTTTTTGCCTGCAGCTTTGGTGGAAAACATTTTATTGTTAATTCTGCTCATGAAGATGTTTGACGCCGGTATAGGGTTGGAGGAAGCGATGCTTTGGCTTTTATTTTTGCTTTCAGCCTGGATAACAGGGGTTCAAGGTGTGTTATGTCATGTGTCTGTACCACAAAAAAATTGCTTTCTTAAGCTTAAATTAATTCTTGAATCCCCCTTGTTTGAATTTAATTAGTGACTGGAGAAAGGGAAACGCAACGTTTATGGTCAGTGTAATATTTATGGAGCTGCTCTTGCTTCTGTTTATATCCTGACAAAGCTTTCTTGGAGAAACCCCTGCCTCAGTCTGCCCGAGGCTGGGGAAGGGAAACGTTGCTGTTGTTGATGAGCACACTGAGGTTAATTGCTCTTTAGTGCATGGGATTCGTGCGCTCTGGCTGCAGTGTGACTAGGAAAGGGAAGAGCAGAGATGGCTCAGAGCACTATTCTGCAAGAATTTTTTTTGGTTTAGGAAGCCCTGGTGTTTTATAAAACGTTATTAAGTCAAACTTTGATGCTATGCATTTGTCTCTGTGGTCTTAGCATTGTACTTTGCAAAGAGGAAGTCAAAGTATTACAGTTAAATGAGACCTGTGTCTGCCTGGCTTATTCTCTCTACGTTTTCCTGTGCTTGTGGTCATCTCCACATCTGAGAGCGAGTGTGCTGCTCTGAATGCCAATACGACAAAGTATGGCCTTAACAATGGTATCAACAGATAGTTAGAGTGACTATTTTTGTGTAGTTGCTGTGATGACACCTACCTACTGAGACTGCTGAAGTTCTGGTATAATAGGTGTGTGGAAACGCCTGTGCTTGTACAGTGACTGGTGTTTCCTTAAAGGTATTCTACAGTTAGCATGGATTCATAGACTTTTGCCAGTCTCCAAGAGAATCTTTCTAAAGATCCTGGGAATGCAGGTTTAGGATTTCACTTGTTAATTTCCACATCCAACTCGATGTGAGAAATGAGCAACATTTGAAATTAGTGAATTGACAGAGTAATCAGAAAACACTTTTAATTAGGCACAAGCTTTCAGCAAAGTACATCTTTCAACAATCTCCTTCAAACTGAGACCTTTTTATGGAGGCTTTGATATATTTAAAGAGTGGAGTCCTTGCAACCTTTCCCCAAACTCACAAGAGCAATTGGCGGAGGAGTTGTTCCACAAGAAAAGGAATATGTTCCTGAAGATTACCTCCTTTGTTACCTCCTACTTTAAGGTTTCACAACTGAAAATGCTTCTTTAGACTTTCTGAAAATACTAACAAAAACTTTAAAGCCTTTAAACTCTTTATGGGGAAAAAAAAAAAACCAAACAGCAAACCCAACCCGTTTAACCAGACCTGTGCCAAGCAAAAATGAAAAAAAAAATAAAGCTTATGCAAAGTTTAGGTATCTTTCTACCCCCTCACTTCAAAACTAGCATGTTACAAATGTGTATGATTACCTATGAAACCTTTTTGTGGCGAATTAACAGAGACTACTAATTATCTCCTAAGCTTTTTTAAAAAAAGAAAGTATAAAAAAGCTTACATATGTAATCTTCTAATAACTTACCCTCAACCAAAGTGATTTATTGCATTATAATCTTCTGTGAGAGGTTGTGTGCTTACATACGTAGAGGTGCTGCCAGTGTGGTAGTAGGTACACTAGAGACAGCGTGCCTCTTGTATGCAGAGATGTTGTTAGAAGAAATCTGGTCCTTGCTTCGTGCTGTTTCCAGGATTATACTGCTAAAACATTTGTGGAAAAACTGCCTGATAAGATTTGGTAAAATGGTATTAACTGCACAGAGTAGACAGCATTTCCTTTGTAACTGTTGAACTGATGGGAAGCTATATTCTCTTCTTTCCTGGACTGTAACTATGTATCTGCATCCTTACCAGATGAGGGTCTCCATGTGAGCTTTGCACAGGAGGCTGGAGTGCAGAACTGGTGTTTCAGTTAAAACTTTCTGGGTCAGACACTACAGAGCAGAAGTTCAAGCCCTGGACAGCAGCAAGGTTGCAGTAACCTTCATAATTACCTTCAGCAGCTTTCTGGATTTGATGTCATGTTGTATAAATGCAATTGCACAGATATTTATGTAACTGTGCCCTCATGTACAGCTGCACGTGTGGAGCTGGAGTTTGAGTGGTCTGGGTGTGGCTACTTTAAACTGCATGCAGCACAAACATCTGCACACATCTGTATGGGCATATAAATCTGTCATAATGTTGCAGTGATAGATGTCTTTTTTTCTTTTAAACAGATGATATATAATTGAATATAAAATTTTAAATTGAGCTTCTCTCAACTTTTTCAGTTATTCTTTTCAAAATCAATTGGTTGGTCAGCCTTACTGAGCTATGGTCCAGTATGGCCTGGGTTGAGAAGACAGCTATTGATCTTTTTTTAGTATGTCCCATATTTCTTTTGGGCAAAGACAGCATGGTAGTTGCACTTAATGGCTCGGCAGTTATTACTCTTCTGTGAAAAGAGAGCGCAGAGGTACACCTCACTTGATGTCTGGATTATATCCATGTAATCAGGCTAAATTTTTAAGTCTGACTGAATTTAATAGTCTGAAATGATGACCTGTCAACATTTTTAAAGGCCTTAAGGGAACTGTTTAAAACACTACAACACACTTTTCTTTTTTTTTCTTCCACATGACTGGATGCAATTTTAGACTATTACAGGCTTTGCTCATTTTTAAAACAGAGCACTTGAACTGAGCAGTAAGACTGATGTGGCAGTTCTGTTGTGAAGCACATGCTGTTGAAAATCTTGCATCTTGTCCAGCTGTCCAGTATCAATAATGATGTAACATCTGATGCATTAATAAGCTTGCAGTATAACCTGAACTTGAAATTCCTGTCTGTCTCCCACCCCTTTTTCCTTTTCTGTCATGGGCTTTCTGAGTGACCAATGACAAAATCTTAGCTCTGTCTGTAGTCCCATTTTATAGCAGGGGATAATAGTATTTTTGTTCTTCCCAACTGAGTGTTGAAGCTGTAAAAAAAAAAGAGAGTGCTCAGGATCTGTTGTAATATGGAATTTATCATTCACCTGATACATATGAAGCCACATCAAATATATATACTTAAGTAACTGATGAGTGCTTGTTTAGTATCTGAAGCATAAACCCCAAATCAATATAATTTTTACTACAAGAAGAGAACCAGTAAGCAGTCTGGAGTCTGTGAGAAGGAACTGCAGCCATTTCCTTCATGCATATTTGAGGCTTGGAAAAGCAGACTTTAGGCATATGACAGTCAAATGAGACCTTTTGATATTATGAAAAAAATGTGAAGGCCTCAATTTTTCAAGCAAATCTGTCAAGAGACCTCCTTTGGCTTCACAGGAACTTGAGCACAAATTTGACACCTGAGTGAAGTGAATTTTTAAGAGTATTAGAAAGCATTTATGATGGGACCAGCTGTATGCATCACTGTATTAGGTCACACTGCAGCATCTCATTGTGTTCGTAGAGGCTTGGCACACAAGGCATGAATGGAGTAAACCTCCTCTTAGTGTTAGGTCTGTCTTTAATCAATATTATATGAACAGGCTAATTCTGCTACTTGGGTTATGTTTACATTTGTAATGCTTACAGTTAAAAAGGTAGGTTCAAGTAGCTATGGGTTAAACTGAAAAAGGGAAGAAGAAAGTTAAATGGACTGGATTACACCATTGAAGGAGTTTCTATGAAGTTGAAAGCTAAGAACCTTGGCATGAACTCTGGTTTCAGTGCATGTTTACACGTGGCAGGCTGCCAGACCACGTTCTGAGCATTAACTAAGCTGTTTCTCTAAATTTTATTGCTTACGGAGTTGCAGTTCAGCCTATCCTGTTAAACCCCCCATGCATTATATGCCTGGAGATGCTTTGGGACTGTGCATGCCTAAGCACTGAGGCATGAAATGCCATCATCTGTGTGTATACATATAAATATCAGCAATATGAATAGTCATATATAAGAAGATTAGATATTAGATTTCCCAGGTTGGTTGTAGACTGCCATTCCCTGATACGATTTACTGAAGACACAACTTTGTCAATTAATTATTCATGTACATCTCCTGTTTGTGCTTGTGAGTTCCTCCTTGAGAAGCACAGGCTTAGCTGATGGAGCACATACAGGGCTCAAACTGGGGGACATGTATTTTTCCTGCTTTGCCACTGATGAACTGTTGGACTTTGGTCTGGCTCTTCACACTTCTGCACTGCTTTTCCCTGTGTTGCACTTGTCTTTCTCTGATTTGCTTATCCCCAAATTAGACATGTGGCAATGCAACTTGATAGTGGAGAGTTAGAAAACATGACCAACCCCGAGAGGGGTTGGAATACCAAGCAGGCAGAATTGGAAGACCTTGAGAACTCAAGTAATGGAAACGAAATGAAATTTAAAAGTACAAAGTAGAAGGTCACGGAATGGAGAGAGAACACAAATTTATTCTGGGTCCTGGCAGCTCAGCTTGAAATAGATGAGAGGGAAAACCTGTGTGCTTTTATTGATTTGCAGACTTAGTCTAAGTAACAAAAGTAATGCTACACTGAGATGAGCAAACATATTGTAGGAATATATAAAATGAAAGATTTCTAGGTGTGGTGAGGAAATAAAATAGTACAATGTATCCTACTTAATTAGGAATGCTGTGAGCACTTCTAATTGGTGAAATTCAAGAAAGATAATTTATAGAGTTGGTGAACCAAAGGCCTTCCATAATCATAGGGGAATAAAGCCTGTTTTAAAAGAATATACTGTACTATTTTACTTGCATAAAGCTGATTGCATAAGAGTATATAGATTTATTGAGAGAGGGACAGCAAAAGCTTCCTTGCTTAAAGTTGAGGTAAAGAAATAAATAGGTAATTGGTGACAAAAATAACCTTATTCCTGAATTTAGGGATAAATGTATTACTTCTTCCAGAGTTATGTCTTAAAAAGTTCACTTCGTGAGCACTTCAGTTTCAATATGTGGCTTGTATGTTAATCAAAAAAGATTTATGGTGTAGTAAACTGTAATAAAAGAACCTGGATTTGGGGATTCTGGAGGCCTTGAATTTTATATCCCATGTGCCTGTTCATTAAGTTTGAAGTCCCTTAAAGACTGAAGCATAGAAACTTTAAGGTTGGAAAAGACAACTAAGATGATCAAGTCCAACTGTCTGTCCAGTACCACAGTGTCAACTAGATTGTTGTCTTGCTCCCCATCCATCTAATGCGGTGAACCTGACTTGTAATACCCAAGTTTCCCCGAGATCCTTGGGGATTTTTGAGGTAACAGTTCATTTGTGTAGGCTGGGTTCTTTGTGGTCTGCTCCCTGGCAGGTTCCTGCCTCCAGTGTGATCTCACTACTTCATTAATTTCAAGATTCTGCCTGGTAAGCTACACGCTAAGGGGAAGCTATGTAGTTTGAGATTACATTTTCTTTTTCCTGTTATACTTGCATCTACAGGCAGAACAAAGTGTTCTTCTGCCAACAATTCATTACCAGAACATCAAACTTTCTACTTTCTTCACCAGAAATTTAAGCATGGTTTTTTTTTTCTGTGATTCAGTGATTGATACATATATTCCTGGAGAAACCATTCCTTCCCTGCTAGTTATGTAGTGGTGAAGACACTCCTAAGACAGGTCACAGTACACTTGAACACATGCTAGCTGGGTAATGGATGTCCCCAGCCAGTAAATACCTGGATTATGTGATGGGACACAGGCACCTCAGGCTGCTTCCCAGGAGATTATTATTCCAAATCCACCTTCAGATTTAATGGATTGAAGGTGAAGGTTGTGTGTATGGATTCCAGTGGATCTGGAGTGAAGTACACCAGAGTTGAAATGTGATTTATAAGTCTACCCAGAGATTCTAGCATAGGTTGTCTCTTAGGGCAATCCTCACTCAAAAGAAGGACAAGTTTGGAATATAAGTGTGATTGAAAAGTACAGCTGAGTGTACCTGCCAAAGCTGCATGAAGTTTAAAAGAATAGCAGGAGAGGAGACTGACTCTGTGCACGTGTAATTCATAATCAGCCACAAGCAGAAGAGCTGTGCTTACTGAAAACCTGCTTCTCAAACTTGACACTTGGCTTCTGCAGTGGACGGGGGAAAAATAATGGCATTTATGTCAGAATAATCAATTTGGAAGGTTAAATCAGATCAAAGCTTGCTACAGAGCTGTGGGATATATTTTGTTGATACATTTGTCAAAACTCACTCTTGGAAAAGAAGGGAAAAAACCTCCACATAAATGAGCCATGAGTTGTGTCAAACCATGTCAGCGGAGTGAAAATCGTCACAGGAGGCTGAGTTCTAATGTCTGTAACCACTGTTATCAGTCTGAAGCATCCATGGGTGAATAATTCTGATTTTATTTCAGGTAAATTGTCCAGAATTAGGGTTGGGAAAATCGGGCTCATTATCCTCAAGTGCAAATGTTAAAGTTTAGTTATAATACTGTGTTTTGAACATCAGGGAGATTATTGCCTTTTGGTCTCATATATTTTAACTGTTTGCTCTGTATTTATGGTTTTAGCCAAGAGGCTAGAAATATGTAATTTCAGTCAGTGCATCTTTAGCAATGTGTGCAATTTCTGTGGATAAAATACGAGGCTTTCTGAGTTTGGAGTGGGGCAGCTGAGCTGCTTTTACAGGAGGCAGGACTTCAGGGAGGTCAAATATTAGGTCTAGGGTATGAAAACTCTTTTCAGATAGCATCTCGTTATTCAAGGCAGTTTGATTATGTATTTGCCTTGATGAGATTAATCCAGAAGAGTTCTAGCAGTCTTGATTATGTTGAAGCTGATGACCAAATTCTAAAAGATTTAAGTGAGGTCTGAGTTTGCTTCACATATTCCTTGTCTTCCTGTTCTCTTAAACAGAACTGTATGTGAAGACCAGGATGATTAAACAGTTCTTTTTGCTTTTGGAGTACATTGTGTACTTGGAAAAGGCTGAAAGATCAGGTGACTGCCCAGCATAAACAGAAGCTCCCTCAAAGTCTCTGAAAAAAATCAAACTATCTGAAAATCAAACATCTACAAAGTACACATTTTCTTGTTTTGGTTGGAATCCATAAAGTGATGTTGACACAGAGCAAAGCTGAGGTAGTGCTGGTGCCTGCAGTGGGAATTTCTGTACCTCCAGTACCTAACTCTGCTTCAGGTTTACAAGGGGCCTTGCTCCTGTTCAGTTACCAAGCCTTTACTCCATGTAAGTAGTCTGTCATCAGGTTGGTAGCTCCAGCAGTTGTCATAGGTGGATCTACTGTGGCAGGTTGGCTGTGAAAACTGAATTGCATGTTTGGTCTGAGCACCTAATGGATAATGAGTTTCAGGGCTAAGATGTAATTCAAAATACAGATAAATTGCTAAGCTACTGAACAGAGGTTTTGGCAGGGAGTAGATTGGTCTTTACCTGTCACTTCCATAGGCTGGTTTGTAATCCAGGGTAACAGAAAATCATTCTCATTAAAAAGGTACAAGGGGGCATCAATTAATTCTGTGATATTAGCTGTCCTTTTAATGAACTTGATGTCATAAATCCACTTCACTGATTGCTTTAGCCTAGGCAGATAGAAAAATATTAAAAAATCCCATTAGAGCAACTATATTCAGACTATTTCTCAAAAAAGGTTTCAGTATATCATGGTTTACAGTTAAATCTGATTAACACCGGGACTGAGATAGTGGCACTTGTCTATGCAAGTTATTTTGAAACTGTCCAATAAGGATGTTCAGCTGTGTATGTAACTTTATTTGAGATTTCACAGCATATTCTGTATAGTTTTTCTGTGCTTTTTAGATTGGAGACCAGTCTTCACCCTCTTTCAGCACTTTCCTTTGCCTGTATGTGCTTGGTTTATATTTTGTATATCCTTGCTGCCTTTCTCTTCAGGTTGTAGCAATTGAACAGCTTGGACCTGAGCAGAAGGTCAGGGTAGAGACAGCTGCACCCACTGGAATTGGGTGGCAGGGGTGAAGCTTAAATTTTAGAGGATGAAATGGGAGGGAGGTTGAAAATTTTAACTGCAGGATTAAGAAGAAATAAGGCTGACTTTTTTTGTTCAAGGGAGTGTGTGGAAAACCTTTTCTTAGAATAGTGCTTCTGTGTGCACTAGGGATGCTGAGGTCCTTGGTAGAAATTGATTGCAACTGATAAATATTAATAACAATCAAATTTAAAGAATTCAGAAATGCTCATTGCTTTTTGTTTGGTGACAGTAGCCTGTTGCACTTTGAACTCTGATTTCCAGGACTATTCCAGTAGCCTTCCAGTGTCAGTGCGTGTGCCAATGCCTACTGTACCGTACGCACTTGTGCTCCCCACTCCAAGGACGGTTTCCTGAGCCTGTTCACACACAGGTCTATGCATAGCATGGCCCAACCCTGTGGAGGGGAGCCTGGGGCTCTCCAGAGCCCAGGGGCCATCTGGTGTGGAAATTATCCACAGTCCCAGCTGCATGCAGTGGGGAAGACCCCTTGGTCTCCTTTAACAACACTGATGTTTCCCTGGTGCACCTCAGAGCATTGTTCTGATGTGTTCAGGCACATGGAGACATATATCTGGATTGGACAGATGTGGAGGCAGAGGATAAAGCTAGTTCAGAGTTATCAATCATGCTAATGCCAGATCTGACAACAAAATTTATGTTGTCCAAGTCCCAGGACAGTGCTCTTCTCCTGAGCTCTGCACTGTGGTGGAATGCAGAGAGACAGCACTTCACAGGGGTGTATTCTTCCTTTGGATAGATGTGCCAGTGTCTGACAGCACTGTTTATTGGGGCAAACTAGTTTTTTGTTTGATTACATGCCTTTGTGAACCTTGAGTGAAGTTTATGTTGTGATAGGACAAGGGGGGTGATGCTTATAAACTAAAAAAGCATAGATTTAGTTAGGATATGTGCAAAACATTCTCCACTCTGAGGGTAGTTGATCAGTGGAATGGGTTGCCCAGAGATGTGGTTGAGGCCCTATCCCTGGAAATATTTAAGGTCAGGCTTCATGGGGCTGTGAGCAACCTCATCTAGTGAAGATGCCCCTGCATTCTATGATTCCATGATGATATTTGTACTTTTATTTCTCCCCACGCCCCCTTTCCCCAAGTGAAGTCAGGGTAGACAGTCTTTGATGACAATTAGATGTTACTTATGTATTTATTTAATACTAGTTAGGTACAACTCCAGTTTGATATCACGTGGAAGGGGGGTTAGGCATTTCCTGTTAAATCAGAGATACTATGCCAGTTTTCCCATGTCTTGCTTCTTTTTAATGTTAAGCTATATCTGGTGAAATTGATGAGTTAAAAGATTTAAAATTTCTAAAATCTTGTTTTATATGGCTAAAAAAGAAATTGTTTCACGTAAAGGAACAGTGGCTGCCTTCAGTAAGGATACCTATAATTACAGGATAATTAATGATTAGAACTGTCTGTCATATTCCTTAAACACAACCACAAATCTCCACATTGTGTTCACTCAGGACAACAGCATCCAAAATGAAGCCGTGCCAGATTTACTTAGAATAAATGTAAACTGGAAAAATACTGTGTAACTGTCAGTTATGTATGTAACTGCAGTTCTACAGGGTGAAGGAAACTGGTAAACCAGATATATTTTCTCATAAGGGAAGAGTATGGTAATTCAGATCAGTGGCCACAGATTTATTTGTCTCCTCATGATGAATATACACGACAAACAGACTGAGGTCTGTTCTTACCTCTGCCATGAGAATGATTCCAAAGAATGCTTATCAATATGGTGATAGGTACTTTGTATATTTAAATATATACATAAATATATATAGAAAACATCTCCTCATATAATAAACTTAAGTTGGATATAGTAAGATGCTTAATGGTTTAGTTTCATTGGAATATTAAGAAAGACATACTGAAATGGTGATCCTTATGTGACTCAGATGTCTGGCTTTATATGTAGGGTCCTTTTCTTTCTATCAAGCCTTTGGCTCTTCCCATGAAGAGGTGCTTTGAGTCTTAGGCATGTTTCTTATCTTAATAAATGTTAAAAAGATTGGCAGAATGAAGATTTTTGTGGCTTGTAATGAATTTTTTTTAGACTAAAGTGAAAGGGAAATTTNCTAAAATGAAAGGTAATTTTTTTTCCCTCAGAGATAGTGCTGACAGGGATTGTGAGTAAGCATTTCCCATCCAGGTGCAATGCCTTGTAAGAGAAAAGAAGACTGAAGATAAAAGTACAAGAAACTTCAATGGGTATAAATGGACAATTTTTGAGTATTCATAAAAAGATAACACAAACAATTTTAGAACAATTTAAAATATATTGAAACATCTACATCTAAAGCAACATCTGCCATCATGGATAGTCCCATCTCTATGTATAGAAAAAAAATCCAAGCATGGGTTGTATTCTGTTATCAGCACTTTCTCAGGTAACCACAGAATCTTAGCATTAGTTTCTGTTGAGCTTCTCCATCCATAGTTTAATAGCAAAATATGGCTCTATATGATAAAGAATGAGCAATATTCTGTTACAGCAGGGCGGTGTACAAATAGAGTTAGATGAGTTGTGTGCTCAGCATGGCTGTAGTTTTCATTAGCAGTGAAAGAAGCTGCAAGAGGAAGCAATTTTGAATGTTACCTCCATCATTGCAAGCCCATTACTGATATATCAGGGATGGTGCAGTTGATGTGTTTCATCCAGAATGATGCAAGATTGTCTATAAAATTTGAACTCGATAAGGAGATATGTAGATATAAAATAAGATACTAACATGAAGCCTTAGGGCATGGCTGGTTTTAAAGTTGAAGCTTCCTGAAATTAAGAGTTATTGAAACTGCAATGATGGAGTAAATATGTTTTCCTCAGTCATTCCTTAAAAGGAGAAAGTGCAGGTGCAAACAAATGGGGAAAAAAAAACCAACAGCCCAAACCAATAAATGAGCAACAACCGCAGCCCCCCCCCCAAATCCAATCTTTGGGGTAGACAAATGAATTGTGGATAATTTAGCAAGTCTAGCCAAAAGGGTCATGGTTGAGATAGAGACATGGTCCATTACATGAGAAATTGTGGCTGGACCAATCTTTTCTAAAGCCCAGAAATCTCTCCATATGGGAAACACGTGGCAGAAGGGTGAAAGAACGTGGCACGTGTCTCTGTACCTAGGTAATGAATCTCTAAACACAGGCAGCATGGGAAGAAGGTAGATAAGGGAAAACATGCTGCACTTCATTAGAGAGGGTTCTGAAACGGTGGGTTGGTGTTACAGGGAGAGGAGAGCACGAAGGGATTTAGAGAGAGTATAACTGAAGGTTAGTTAGCTGCTCATCAGTATCCTGCACAACTCCAACCTGGGCAGCAAGTGAGTAAAGCTCTGAGTAACCCCCACTTAAGAAGCCTGTGTGGTTCTGGGCACAGCTGTAGAGATTGTCTTGCTGAGCCTCCACAATACATGTTGGACTCAGCAATCCCCGCTGGCTCCCTGCCAGATGAGAAGCCATGAACATCTCTCTGCCTCTATGTGGTCTTCCTGCTGTGTGACTTGTGTGTTGTGTGGTATTTGGTTTAATTTGAAATAAACAACAAAGATGCATTGTAGAAAGAAGGCATGAGCTTTAATCGCTTTTGTCCTTGCAGTGTAGTTGTGGGTATCTGTAACGTTCTTAATTAGCAGAGGAACAGATGGCAGTAGCTTGGTTTAAAATGGAGCATCCACCGAGTGATCATGTGCTGCTGCAAGTTGATTTGAGAAGCAGCTTGCTCTGTAGCCTTGCACAGTGCTCTAATATGGGGTGCAGGGGTGTAAGATGGGAAAAAATGTGTAACATATACTGGAGTGTAGTGTGTAGGACATATAAAACATGGAAATATCTACACTTTCAAAGCATCTCCTCAATGTTAGTGTCTCGTGATGCACAAGGATGAATTTTAGCCTTTATTGTCCTGCATAGCTGAAACCTGTTATGTTCAGATGTAGAGTAAATATAACAAAATGTCTATAAGACTTATCTTATTGACTTATCCTTCCTGTGCAGAAAGGAACACTTGTGTTCTCTGCCAGATTTTGGTAAGCATTGTAATCAAAGGATCAGGGAACGTTAGGAGTTGGACCTCGAAAGATCATCCAGTCCTCTCAGTGATCCTGGGCCTGAGCAGGATCACTGAGATTAAATCACACAAGAACGTGTCCAGATGGGTCTTGAATGTCTCCAGAGAAGGAGACTCCACAACCTCTCTGGGCAGCCTGTCCAGGGCTCTGTCACCCTCACAGGGAAATAGGTTTCCTTACATTTACATGAAACCTCCTCTGCTCCAGCTTGGACCCATTGCCCCTTTGTACTGTCACTGGCCATCACTGAGCAGAGCCTGGCTCTGTCCTCCTTACTGTAAGAGTCAACAAAACTAAAGCTCCTATATATATTTTGCCTGTGTGCTTCCAACATTAGCATTGTGCTGCTGTTGTTCAGAGCCAGAAAACATGAGAGGATTTTGTCAGCGTTTCACCATGACACTTGTTTCACACAGAAAGCCAGAGGGCAAAACAAAGTGGTTTCTTTTGGTCCATGTAATATTTTTAGAAAGCGGTGTAGCCCTGCAGGCACAATCACTGAGATTTGTGTGAGGTAACGTTCAGAATGATGAGATCTCTGATGTAAAGGCTGATTGATTAGGTGCACGACTCCATTCTCCAAATTAAAAACTTAAAAATACTTTATTCTAAGAAGAGGCAGTAGCAAGGAGGAGAACAGAAGGCTGCAAACACTCTAAATAAGTTTTTCATCAATAAAATAAAATTATGGTACTTTCTATCCCAGAGGAGCTGGATAGGTTATTGCAACCATCCAATCTAGTCAAGATCACATTTTCCTTTTCTTTTTTTTTTTTTTTAAAAAGATAAATGATGTTGAGATGCTTACCTCTGTGAGATGACCTGTATTTACCTTCAAGTCACAGTGAATTAGGTATTCTCTTAGTCTGTGAAACTATTTTATATCACTCTTTCTCCCTGCAGGCTCTATGAGTGCAGACATAAAATATTTCAGTGAAGAGAGTGGTGCCATTCCCTCTATATATCGAGTATTTTGGACACTTTCTGTAATATCCAATGAAGTAATTTTATACTTCCTATTTTGCTCCATGTGTGGAACTATACATTTAAATATGTTGTGAACTGTGCTTTCTCTTTCCATCATAAGCTCCCTGTATCTCCTCACAGTAAGCAATTCACAGAATAAACAGGTATTTTTTGCTTGCCTAGACATGTGATCGCCAATTTTCATGTAAAAGTGACTCAGAACTTTTCTAGTATGAAAATCAAAGTTTGCAACCGTGCCAGTTTTTTCACTGATAAGATTTGAATGAATCAATTCTGCTTATTTGGTTAAATTAACAGGTGGTTTAATTCTGGAATGTGTTTAGATCATGATCTTCTTTGGGTGGAAGCTTTTCTCTGTGTTTGAGAAGTCAGCACACTGGGGACTGTCATCTTTGCAAGGACTTTGCAAATCATCTTTATCCCCATGATTGATGTGGTCAGTTGTAGAAGGAAATGGAAAACATCCATATCAGAACAGGGTCTTTTTCTTTTGTTGACAATCTCTGTGCCTTCTCAGTATCTTGCTCTCATTAGTAGTGTTTTGCCCAAACCAGGAGCAAACTTAAGCTGCTTTCATTTAAAGAACAGCACTTGCTGGGAGTTTGACTCCTAGTGGGTCCAGTGTACACTCCCTTCCTTCTTGTAGAGCTAATAAAACCAGTTCAGATTCAAGAATAGTCTTTTCTTAGTTGGAATAATTTCAATTTAATATTGAATGAAGTATTTCCAATTTAGAGACTATGCCAACAGCCATAACCATCATGTTCTTGGGTAACAGCATTCTAGTTGTCTTAGTAGTCAGCTAAAAAAAGCTCCAGAATCATTTCAGTTGTCCTATAACATAACTAAGCCTGAGCTGTTTCAAACTTCCTTGACCAAGACTTTTCAGAAGTTTAGCAATGTGAGTTGATGAGTCATAGAACTTTGACCTGAAGACTTCTACTCTCCTCCTCATCTTTGAAGCTTCCTGGGTGAATTTTGAAGATGCATTTTTCCACAGCAATTCCTGAAAACCCTATCAATGGCTTTTAGCTGCATGTTCATGGCTTCAGAAGATGTTTTTTAATTGCTAAAAGTACCGAATAACAAAACAAAATGCCTTATTGCCCAGGGTCTGAAGCTACTGCAGCTGTGCTGCTTTCTTCAGCCTTCCAAGGCAGTTGAAGTTGAATTACATACCATTGCCTGTAATGATAGTGCTTAGCACTACCTGTGGAGATGCAGAGTTGTTCCTTTCAGCTTAGACTATAACTTGTATTAAAGTGACTGTAAAAAAGCACCCAAAAAAACAACCTGAGGAAGAGATGAAGATCACCTAACCCATTCTCCCCCTACTACTGGCAGAGTGGTGCTTAGGACTGTTTATTGTCTGGCTATGATACTTTGCCAAAGCATGAGGACTAAAGCATGGGGACTACTACAGGAAGGTACAGAGATGGAGACCTGACTTTCTTTTTACAGGGGTCATTAAGTTACTGTACTCAGCAGTAGAAATGAAAAATAGGCCTGGTGTGGTGCTTTAGAAACCCATGTGAAATCAAATGGGAGGGAGAAAACAGCTTGTTAACAATCTGTGTGAATGTCAGGAGGAAAATAAAAAAGGAATTTTGTAAAGCAAATTTTCCTTTGCTACTTAGGGGATGTTTCTTTCTCAGGGGAGGGTGAATGCAAGGTGTTGCTTACTTCAGTTCTCATACAGTTTATAATGAATTCCTGACTAGGAGGAATGGCTACCTTCCTGAACTTTCTCATGAGGCAAATACAGCACTAAACTGCACCATATTTGCACCCTGCTGTGATTATACAACTCCTCCTCCTCCCACCTGCTCTACACGTCAGCAGTAGTGCCAGGCCTCTCCCTCTTGCCATTTCTGAGCACTGAACTGGGCCTGTACACAGAGACCACTTAGATGAAGAGATGGTAGTGATTTCCTTTATATTAGAATCACAGATTGATTAGGGCTGGAAGGGACCGTAAAGCCCATCAATCTCCAATGCCATGGGCAGGGACACCTTCACTAGACCAGGCTGCTCAAGGCCCCATCCAACCTGACCTTGGACATCACTAGGGAGGGGGCAGCTACCACTTCCCTGGGCACCCTGTGCCAGGGCATCACCCCCTTAGGGGGAAGAATTTCTTCCTAAGATCCAATCTAAATCTACCCCTTACAATTAAAATCATTCCCCCTCGTCCTGTCACTACATGTAACTACCTATCCTTTCATCCATGCTTCTCAGTTCATCACTCCCTGTAATTCTGACTCTGATTTTAATTCTGTGCTTGGTTAAGGGTGCTTCTATTACCTTTTGCTTTTACATGTGCACATATGCAAATAGGAAAGGCTGGAGTGCTGCAGGAATAGCTGCTTCTTTATTTCAGCCTCATCATTTGTTACACAAATAGCTTTATTTTCAGCTTCTGCTTTCTGAAAAGCTAAGCAAAATATATGGGTTCTTAATCTCTAAAGTCCTCTTTGTACCCTACTGAATATAAGAGAAATAAGGCTGTTTTCCAGAGACAGGCCTTAGATCATGCTTCAAAAATTCATAGTAAATTCCCAGAAGTGAAGAAGTGGGAGCTGTTGCTGTTATCTGGAGAATAAAAACTATAAGAAAATGCCAGACTAAAAGTCATGGCCAGCCTCACTTAACAAATGAAATGGCAAACTCCCAGCCAGTGTTAGAAGGAATACCCAACTGATGCTGCTTTTATCCCTGTGCAATTGGCAGGGCTCCTCAATTTGTGCCTGAGAGTTGATAACTTGGCCTGGGTACAACTGCTTGTAAGTGGACAAGGGCACTACATCATTTGGCACTTTTGACAATTTTATCCCAGGATTGCAGTGGGATTTCTGCTTGTGTCTGAGCAGGATGGCTGCTCTGGGAGAGGAATCCTAATGGATTTGAGATTTGAGTGGAAAACATCTGCTGGCATTTTCAAAGTCATGACTGTTTGAAGCACTGGTGTCTCTATATAGAGATTCTGAGAGCAACAGAACACCAAACCTGATCTTAAAACAACCAAGCAACCCAGATTAAAAGTGGATTGTTTGCATGAAAACTCTTCACTTAGTTTATAGTTATAGAGAGTTGATTAACTCTCTATTAGTTATAGAGAGATGATTAGCTCAAACTGTTGTCTAAGATGCAGAACTTTAAGCCTAAGCCTGCTTGGGAAAGTTTTACTGCTTATTCTCACTGTAAAATCTGTAGTGTCATCAAAAATGTTTCAGGAATCTGCATTCATATTTTATAAAAATGTCATCTGGAGAAAAAATTTACCTTGTTCTTGAAGAGCTTCTCTGTCATCAAAGATATATTCAGGAGCAAAACAAGCTGCCTCTGTTACCATTGTCCTTGCTATCAACTACAGTAGACATAGTCTATGATTCTGTGATAATGTTTTAGTTTCAGAAATAACTGGTACTCCATCTGTTCCTTTGCTGTGCTTTGCAGTGAGCTGGGCTGTGAGGGAATCCCTTATGACATGTTGAACTTTCCCGTGGAAATAATAGACTGTGATAACTGAGGCCAAACTTTCATCATTGCTGGAAATAAGAATTTTAACGTGATACAAGAGCTGAAAAGAGTCTCTGAGAATGAAAAATGGATGTTTCCTACCTCTGTTTTGACATGTGGTCTAAAAAAAGTAAAACCAATTAACTGCCCTTTATTGTTCTTTCTGATGTCCAGAGAACTGGACATCAGAAAGAACAATAAAGGGCAGTTAATGGACTTCTGCCCATTTGGTGACCATTTTATACTCTAGCTAAGTGTCTCTGAAAACCAGATAGGATATCTTCAAGCTCCAGATAAGGTTAAGTCAGTATTTCTGAGAGAGCTTTTACTCACACAGATTATCCTTCAGGCAGTGCGCTCTCCCTGTATTTGAAATATTCATCAACAATAAAGGGATAGTTGATGTGCTTCCTGAAAGAGATTTAGTTCATAAAATATTTTGCTTCGTGCCCTAGATAAGGAGATCTTTGAATTAAAACATCTTGGATTACAGCATCTAACTCTGGATCCATTTTGAATGACAAGAGAATAGACAAAATGCTCTCGATGTGGGAAAGGGTCTTTTTGAATTGTCCTCCTGTCCACGTAGTCTTGACTGCTTTGAGCAGCCTTTAAAGCTCTAATGGCTACTGGGGAGAAAAAAAACAGAGTCTGCTGAGAGTCTAGATTCTCCAATAATTAATAAGCCACCAGATAATGCTGTATCAGAATGATCAAGATGATGGGGCTCAGCAGCCCTTTTCAAACAGGGACTTGACTGTCTTTGCTTAAGGCTTGATGCCCTGTGGTGTCACAGTGTTTTCCAAGTACGTGCTTTCTCTTCTTTCAGGCTTCCTGCTTTCCTTCCACATTCCTTGGAAGCCATCTACTCTTATTTTATCTTCCATGCTGACTTTAATTAAGACCTGAGCTCTCAAGGAAAGAAAGCATGTTAAATGATTTCTCATGAAAATGTCGTTAGCAAGATATACTTAAAAATAAACTATTTCTCTCCTCCTTTCTAGAGTGAGCTGATAGGACAACACTAGTTGAATCATCCGTCTGAGTCATGCAAACAGCTGTCATTGTTAGATGTAAAGATGAACTAAAAAGCTGTCATTTGCTTGGGAGTATTTTTATACTTGACTCACTTGTCCAGTGAACAGGAGAGGGTTTTTTTTTTTTCCCCTCTTTGCCTCCTTTCACATGGAAAATTACGATGAAGCCATGTGTTGTGGTAATAGCTGTAAACTCTGCTGCTGAAAAAGCTTTACAGAAATCTTCCACCTCAGAGCATCTGTCATCCTGAAATTTTCTTTTGGCATTTGTGAGGCCCCGTGCAGACACCCATGGAAGCCTTCCCTCAAAATGCCTGGGCCTGGGCAAATAAATACCTTCTCCTCCCCAACTGTGTGCTGCCTAAAGTTCACTTCTGTGTCTGGGCTGTAAATGTGGACCCCCACACTCACTCTGACATCTAATGTTTTTTTTTTCCTTGCCTTTCTCTCTCTCCTTATTCTCTCTTGTTTTGTATTTTGATGTTTCTTGTAGTTGACTCTGTAGCACCTTATTTACCTGCACTTTGTTTTTCCTTTTTTCTTTTTTTCAATGTTTCATCTCTGTTGTCTGTCTTACTTTCTTGCATTTTTCTAGTGTTGAACTTCCTCCACTCCTTTTTTTTTTTCCTATAAGCACGTTTCATATCTTCTTCCATTAGCCAAATGCTGTGAGTTTGCTACCAAATACTTCTAGCCAGTAAGTCACAGCAGTAAGTCACTAATCACAGGCAGTCACTAATCACAGACTCATTTCTGTGGTTGCTTTTTGGTGGGTCGTTTAGTTGGTGAGTTTGGGTTTTTTGGTTGTTTTATTTGGGGGCATTTTTTTTTTTTGTTTTAGTGATTTTTCTGGGTGTTTTTGTTATTCATTTTGGGGGGGGAGGGAGCTGCAATTATTTCTTTGCATTTTACCCTTTCTAAGGGTGAAACTTTCTGGCATGTTAAGATTGGCTATATCTGTGAATATGTGATGCCAAGTAAATGTTTCAGCGTAGCATTTGTCAGATACCAGATTAGTAAGAGTTTGGATTCCTGAGTGGTGTAGAGCTACCAGATCAGTGCAGTCTTTCCAGTGTTTAAAGCCTTGCTAAAGACAATATTTTTTCTGTTAGATGGGAGATCATTAACAAGTGTAATTTTGTCTAACCTGAAAATAAATTTAGCAGAGCCTCTTGGCACACTGCACAAAGGATAGACATGAACGTAAAGCAGCTATACTCATTTAATGCAGGAAGGTATTATATAAAGCAGGTTGGGTTATGTAAAAGACCCATTTGGGTTAACTCTTTGTACTGAGTATTCAGTATTTTATAGGTGCTACAAAAATTAATTTAAATTGTAAATGTCATGCACTATTTCAGGAAAATTGTAGCCACGTGATTATTACATAAAATACCCTGGAAATAAAATGCTGTCTTTTGATTAAGTCAGTATTATTTTAACTAATATCTGTAGCCAGAAGTACAAAGCAGACTGCATGGATGTGTTTTGTTTTCAATACCATGCCTGAAGCTTCAAACAAATTGCTGTTTATAATGAAGTTGTGAAGTGCTCACCCTGACAAAGCTTTATCATGTTCAGATTGAAGATACCGTTTCAGCATATTTCAGGTATTCTTAATAAACCCCCCAGGTTCTCTTTATCTTCGGCATGGGAAACCATAGTTTCTACTTATCTGGTCACTTAGCTGTCAAAACAGTTTCCCTGAGAGATGGAGAAAATTAAATTTGAGGCATATCATTGTCTCCTTAAGTCCCACTCCATTTTTCTGAATGAAAGTCTGAAGTTGTTGGTAACCTTCCATCTCAGCTGTATATACACATCAGTAACCACCGGGGCAGATGTCTGTCATTACCCCAAGCACGTTCTGATTGTCTGATAAATAATACTCTGTGATTATTTTTATGTTTAGACCCAATGGTCTCACCTCGAGTATTGTGTTCAGTTTTGGGCCCCTCACTTCAAGAAGGATGTTGAGGTTCTGGAGCGTGTCCAGAGAAGGGCAACGAGGATGGTGAAGGGTCTGGAGAACAGGCCCTACGAGGAGGCTGAGGATGCTGGGGAAGGGTCTGGAGAACAGGCCCTACGAGGAGGCTGAGGGTGCTGGGGAAGGGTCTGGAGAACAGGCCCTCCGAGGAGGCTGAGGGAGCTGGGGAAGGGTCTGGAGAACAGGCCCT